>CM050845.1:3170000-3197500 GCA_027580175.1 Siniperca scherzeri
TTTCAAGAGACTGGTTTCTTCACTCAGTAGCCTGTTTAATAGCCCCTCTACAGGCTGAAAGACTGCCTAGTCCTGCAAGACATTCACACTTTGGGGGAGTGTTCAAAACAACGTGTGTGAGTGAGTCGTTAAAATCCCTGCTCCAGCCTGCAGGGGCACTGCTGAGTATGGACACTCACACACCTGCTGGTCCCCTCTTGACTAGAGTAAAAAAAAAATTCACCAGAGGGTTTTAGACATGATTTTAGCATGATTTAAAGCATGACCTCCAAAATGTCTCCTCTTGGCTTGGTGAGTGTGTAATGACACCAAGGTCCACTGTTGGATAGGTAGTTAAGTGCGCACACACATAATTCCTTTTTCAAACGTGTGAAAATGAAATGCAATTAGGAAGTGAACTTCGAGAGACTTAGGGATTCCTTTTGGAGCTTTCCCCCCTCTCTCGTTCTCTCTCTAGTTATATCATATATATCAACTTTGATTACATTATACCTCACTGAATACCAGTTCTTGCTACCGCAATAACCACATTTTTTTCACCATTTCATCTCATGTCATTTTAAACATTTCACTCTCTGAGTTGAATTTGCTTTGTGATACAGGCCTCATGAGTCAGGATGTGATTAGCATAGCTTAGCATAAGGACTGGAAGCAGGGGAAAACATGGCTCTGTCCAGTTCAAAAGTTCAAAAATACATCAGATTAATTTGTGGTTTTAGAGAAAGGTATGAGCTGGAATATTTCTTGACTTTAAATATTTGGCAGCATATATATTTTGTGTTTTTGCTGCTACATCTTTCCTATCTTGGGAAGAAAAAGTGTTTTAAGTTTCCAAGCTGCTTGGAAATGAGCAGAGATCTGTTTAAGAGGAATGGGAAAGTTATTTGTTCTTACTGTATCAATACATGATGTCTCAAGCCACATTTACCTTAGTTTCATAACCTTTAGACATTATTTGATTTTTCTATCTTTTTGAAACATCAATTCCTCCTAGAGGGCTGCCTCTGCTGCCCTAATGATCATCTGACAAACCTAAAGGAGCATTTGTCAGACTCAAACACTAAATTAATCCCCAGAGCAGAAATTAAATTGACCCCCTTCGAAAATGTTCACCCTATTTTCATAATCATGTAGCCAGTGGCACAGTGCATGAAAAATTAAGTGTGAGGGAGAGAGCGCTTTAAAACCCTCTTTCTCACTTTCATTTGTATTCCCTTCTCTCACTGCTATGGTGGCTACCATTTACATGCTGGGGCATTTTCATCTCATTTCATATGACACCTCTGCAGCTCACAGCCCAGAGTGCAGACTGTGATTAATAAATATGGGAAAAGCTTCAGCTCTGCCTTCCAGCTACTCTGGTATTAGCTGAGGTGTTTGAGGGGCATCTGATAGTGAATGGAGAACAGTATTGTTAAGTATTTAGTCAGTAAGATTTAATGGGTTCACTCTTATGATTTATTGTTTTAGGTTTTTAGTTATTGTTTTAGGGGATAAACAGAAATACTTTCTTTGACTTTTTAAATTTATTTGAAGTTCTACTCCATCATTCAGTTATGATGCTTTTACTCACCAGCTTAATTGCTGAGATCTGGAGAAACAAAAACCGACAACTACCGTAGCTACAGTACCATTGAGGTCATGTCATGTCCAGTTTCTGGGAATTTGGGCATTTTGGCAACCAACTGGAATTATTATAAAAAAAATAATAACACAAAACACATTGTGAGTATATTTCAGTATTTTTAGATTCATTGGGCCTCATGCAAGAACATTTTCGTATTCTTATCCCAAACTATTCTTGCCGTTATCTGTGAGGTTTGCTTGGACAAGTTTTCCAAGTCAGACTCATCCAACCCTTTTAACTGGACAAAGTTGTCATGAGGAGGTGCACGTAAACAATAAACAATTGCCATGTTTTGCTCCATTTGAGGGCAAGTTTCATTCACAAAAATGTTATAAAATAATACAAAGAATTTCACACTCCCGAGGTTCAAGTCCTGCTGTCAGAAAATGCAGGCAAAAAGATAACACATGTATCAGTGTCAGTAGTCGTACTGGGGACCCGAATTAAAGGGACCGGAAATAAAATTCTGTGAGCACATTTATGTTCCCTAGGTGATGAACAGCTTTGTTTTTCAAGACCCAATAACCTGTCCCTTAACTTAAATTAATAACACCTTCATTATATTATATATATATTATAACTTCAAAGAGGATACAACATATCATTGCATACTGTATGATGTAATAGTCAAATATTAAATAGTTTCATGCTTTTACATTCCATGGGAGTCATTAGAAAGCCAATTCTTTTGATTCTTTATTTGATTCTTATTTGAAAATTAGAGAATTGATTTTCCCATTTCAAACATTTTCAAACATCAAGTTTCTCTGGAGAAAGGATCAAAAATCCTGAGTCCATTTAAGAGAAATGGCTGTGTGATTTATTTTATGTTTACTCAGTTGACACCTCCACACTGCCGTCTACTTGAAATTAGGCCTGGAATTGCTGGGCATAAAAAACAAAGCTTAACAATGCACACCTTTACTGTAGTTACCATAAAACACATGCCTGTCCTCCAGAGGCATCGAATACATTTCACATACAGATCCTTCAGAATTGTTATGCAGCCAGGAAGGGAGGTAACCTGACGCTAGATGGTTACACAGAACCATCAGAGAAGTTGTCCTTGGAAACTGTTTGGAAAAGGACAGCCACTTTTAAAATACTTGGCAGGTGATTGGATGAACTATCTGTCTATCACTGTCGGGCTAACTTTAACCAATCAGATCAATGAACCATACGATGTAGTAGGAGAGCCGGAGCCAGTCGGGAGAAGAGCGAAAACAACTTTTCCATCGAGAAAAGCCTTCAGTGCCCTTCTTTGCTCTTCTTTCAATGAAGAAATAGTCTACAGTTCTGATATAACTGATGCAATAGCAGCATCTATCTTTAGGAGCCAGTAGTTCTCCATAGGATGCTGATTGGTCCGAACCACTGTGGTTCAGCTACAAGCACATAACTTGAAGCCTGGCAAGATGGATTCTCGCGTGATCTCGTGATCTCGCAAATCCAGCTGCCTCGCAAAGTAAGAAGGGAGGAGGAGAGGGGAAAATGCTGAGTGTGGAATAACCAATCAGGCTAACTCTTAGCACTGTTATGTTAAACCAATTCTTGGCAATCAAAGCTGTCATATACAGGTACCATTCGCCCTATCAGTCAACACACCTCTTCATGAAACATGTTTCTCCTCCCGTGCTCAACCTATTTCCTGAAAAACAACATTCTTATGTGTGTGTGATTTAGAAAAGCCCCTTTAAAAACACATCACACATAGATGTTAGTCAATAAGGCTTGTGACACAAATGTTGGTCCAAAAGTCTGTGCAAAGTAAATATGAGTATGAAGACTGAATGAGCAACACTTTCTATGAGCTTGACTCATGACTAAACTACTGTTTGAGCCCAAAGCAGATTCAAGCCATAATCAAGCTGCAATTCACGATTTGAGAGGATGCGGAGACAGTTTGTTAAACACAAAATGATTTTTGAGAGGAAAATGTACAAATGGGGCAAAATATGCCCTCACAGTTTCCTGCAGGTGTTTTTGAAGAGTCTGATTACTTGAGAATGTCAGATGGTGCACGCTAACAATTTCTGCGTAACTCACTTCAAAGGACGTGCCAAGAATCCTACATATTTAACAGCTGGATCTGAAAACAAATGGGAAAGCCATTAGTAACTGCCTGGAGTTCTTCCTTTGGCACCTGATTTTAATTTAGTTTTAGGCATTTGACAAAAATGTATATTAGTTTTATTCAAATTTTAGTGTGATTATTGGTAATTTTAGTCTATATCCTGGTGTCCATCTAAATGTAATGCAAATTTTAACCAAATTTCCAGAAAATGGGCAAAACAATTTGCAAATTAATGCATGTTTAAATCCACTACTGTTCTGTACTGCTTCATCATGAAAAAATTCTGGTGTCAAAATTTTAGTCTAGTTTTAGTCAACAAAAACTAAATACTAAAGTCTGGTCTACTTACATGAAATTTTACAGGTGTTTTTCTCATTTATTGTGAGGTTAGCGGAAAAGGCACTGTTGTTTATACCCGGACTGTAATATAAGACTCACTTTTCTCTCTTTGTTCACTAAAATTCTGTTTCCTCTAGCTTGAGGAGCAAGCATAGACAACATTAATGCAAAAATATTACTTTAGTACGCACATTCTTACTGTCCATAAACATGAAAGATAGCCAACTGAAAGTAGCATTAACATGATCATTAACGTGATAATGTTACTTTAACGTTAGCTTACCTTTTTGCAAATATCCGTCCAACAACTGGTAATGTTAACTAACTACTGGCAGAGAAACAGTGTTACTGAAATGTTGATGAAAATTAGATATTTTTGGGAGGCAGAGGATATTGTTTTTCTAATCAAGAGCTACAATGTACAGTAAAATATCACAGGTGCATGCAGCTTGTTGAATAAGATTATTTTAAAAAATTCTATTCCAAAATATTGGAATAGAATTTGTCATAGTTTTCATTTGCAAAGGTCACTTTTTTGTCTCCTTTTCATTGGATAATGGTTCATTGATTTTATATATATATATATATAACATAAATATAAAAAAACATTATTCTTCATACTTTTCTAATAGGACGATGCTTGACTTCCAGATCAGGATTTTTTTTCTTTTCTCTTATTTAATTTTTGTGGAATATAAACTGACAAAACTGAGATCACACAAGTTTGAAGATACCAAGCAAAGGAAATCCTACTACTCACTCAAATCTGATTCTTCTTATAGGTTTAAAATATTAATTACACGTATGATGCAAAACCTGTTCTGCACTTAAATCTGGACATGTTGATTGAATCCCAGATTTGTTTAGTGCTTTCTCAATAATTTTGTCACAGATTAACGTCCATATATCCCCTCCCCTAATAACTGCTGATGTAAGGTGCTACATTTTCAAATGATTCTAATATACATAGCTCCTCAGCAGAACTGAATAAACTGTATTCGAATTGTTCTTCCCAATGACTATTTCCTAGAGAGAGAAAACAAAAAAAAATTACTGTAAGCAACAAAGTATGAACACTGTATGGATGAGAAGTAGGTTAATGCTGCAAGGTAAATGCAAAATACACAAAACATAATTCACTTCAAGTACCCTTCAAGTACAATGCACACAGCAGACTACACATGGCAGCTTCTGTATATTTTGCTCAGAACCTCAGACACCAACCAATACACCAGTCTGAAACAATAATCCATTATCCATCTTTTGGTCTAATTTTATTTTAAGAAAACCCTTTTAGTCAGTGCACTTTGTAAGCACAGTATCAACTAAAATAAATGAGATCTCTAAAATAGATTTTGGGCCTCATCATTTCAGCATACAAACACATTTGAATTAATCAAATTACCAAAAAGCAATTGAAACAACCTAAGGCTGTCAGAGCCCTCAGGGTCCTAGGCCACCGAGGCAATTGCCCACTTTACACTGTAGCCCATCCTTAGTCATGGGTATATGTTGCAAATTGTTGACATTAAGCTGACTGTTGGTAAATCCTCAAAATGTATACAAATCTCTGTTTATCATGATGTTTATGACTGCAGTTTTTAAATTGTTGCTTCAGGATTCAGCAACAAAGTCAGGAGAACGACTTACTGTATTATGGTATTTGTTGCTGTTAGCAATGTTACTATTATCAACAGAAACGATGGCCAAACCCACAAAAATAAGGCCCACCTTGTAATGACATGGAACTATCCTTTAAGACCCGACCCAGCTGAACACAACTGATACAGCTACATTTTGAGACCCGAACCCAAATCCAGGTCTGAGGCTATATTTCTGGTTGAAAATGTTGACTGTCTATGGCCAACTGTTTCAGAACAAGATGAAAGTGTCACTGCAGAGCAGACTTGCCAGTTGTATTGCTATCATGGAAGAACACTTGAATTCTCTATACTGTCCATAGCCAGTGGGATTTTTAGCTCTTGTCAAGGTCTCTCATGGTTATTATTTTCCCACAGTGCAAATGCCTTCACCATATAATTTGTCGTCTTCTGCAATGGTTTAATAATGAACCACTGCTAATATTCACATAACAGCAATGGATGGAAATGTGCATAAATTAGCATTTTCTTTTGCCAATTCTGGAAATTTGGTTAAAATTTGCTCTACATTTGGATGGAAATTTGACTACTGACAGCTATTTTCGTAGGCAGTAAATTCCCTAGTGTTTTCCTCTTCCCTGTGTTCCTAGTGCTCCCCTGTCTGGCTCTCTCTGTCCATGTACATCTCAAGCAGGGGTGAAAGTAGGCCGGTACGGTCCGGTACTCCATACCACTAAAAGATTCAGTGCTGGTACGCAGAAGAGGGTACAGCAGCTGCCTGCCAAAACCCACACACAACAATCTGTCACTTTATTGATGTCATTTGCACTGGGCATGCCTGTGCAACTGTTGGCGATGTTTTTTTTGTTTTTTTTTGTTTTTTTTAACCTTTATGTATTCAGGGAACTTTCACTGAGAGTTAGCCTCTCTCTTGCAGGAACGCCCTGATCACATTCACACAGTTACACACATTCTCAACTGGAAGCTGCCCAGTAGCCTACAACCACAGTCCGATCTGCTTGCCACTGAGCAGCTCCACTGGAGTGGTTGGACTTAAGGGCCTTGCTCAAAGGCAAGCTGGATCAACTGTCAGTCGGCTTTAACAGCTGTAGAGACTTTTGATGGAGTTTGTGTCTGCACACGTGTACTGTGCTAATACTAATAAAGACACGCAGTTATCACTACCAGAGCAGCAGTATTTTCTCTCTGTAGTGACGATAAATGATGTAAAAAGTGTTTTTTACTACTACTACTACTACTACTCTCTCTGGCTTGAATTGTATAATTGTATCCATAATGAAAGTTAATCGGGCAAATAACAGATCATGAAAAGAAAAATCTTTGTAATAAATGAAGAAAGTTGTTTGTGGTCCTTTTTGTTATTCAGACCTACAATTAACACAGATTTTTAACTAGATGGTGAATCAGAAAACAAATTAAATATAAAACTTGGGAGTGATACACTTGAGTTTAATCTGTTTTCACTCCGGTATGAAACTCCAGCGATGTTGTGGTGTATCAGATCAGTCTGATCACCTGCGGCATCCAATCAATAACTGATATTCAATAAGGGGGCGTGTTGGTCAGTAAAAGACTTCCGTGAAGTCTGCTCTCGTGTCTCCTCGCTCATGGCTCCTCAGAGATCCTTCCTTGATCCTTGGAGCAGAAATAAGAGCTTTGGGACAGACTGCAAGATGGTGGACTAGAACGACTTCCAGTTCAAGGATCAAGGAGCAAGGAAATATCAAATAAAAGATTTGAGATGTACCCATATGTTTCTGTTTGTGTGTATGTTGGCATGGGCGTGGTCCTCCCCTCCTCGCTTTTGGCTCTGCTCTAACCCTAACCCTTCTGTGTTGACTAAAATTGACACTGACAGGACGGAGACGTTACTCATATTTCTAAAATACTGGCTACAACCCTGGATCCCAAGGAAATGGATACAGAAGTAGATCTTAACAGAACACATTGAATATTTACAGTGCTGTGTATACCGTACCTCTATCATTGGCAGGGCCACTCCAAGTATGACCGGCTAATCAATAAGATAATTGACATGCATAGCATTAGAACCAATAGAGTACAGTCAGTAAGCAGCATGTTAGTACTGACTCTGACTTAGCATAGTCTTAATTTTAACTACTCTCTTGCAACAATCACCGTCACAGGAGCCTGAAGATTTCATTTCAGAAGATAATAATGACATCTGACCCACTTGATTTCTCCCCTTGCCTGGATGCAGTGCAGATCATATGTGATTCTGAAAATGACAGTGTGATGCTGATCAGAATGAACAGCCGCAGTAGAACTGTGTTGTACATTCTAGATTATGCTGTTGTACTGATTTTCTACCACACCCCCCAAAAGCAACTGTCTGTAAAGGTGGCCCTTCTGTCTACTCAACCAGGTATATTAATACCAGTCATGATCATCAGATTACTATTCTTATTATGATTGTACATTTTTTTGGGCATGGCATGACAGTTTAGCAAAGATTTTGTGGTGATAGAAATTGCCATTTTGATAATCAATTTGTTGTTTTATTTAGGCCAATTATTTTCTTGACTATCTGATCAATCATTTGGCAAATAAAATGTCAGAAAATAGGGAATTACAATTATGAGATTCAGAGGTAACGTCATCAAATTTCTTTCAGCAAACCATCAGTGCCGTTTGTCTTTCAGCAGGATTAAACTACAGGAAAAACTACTGGCCCAATTTTCATGAAACTTGGTGGAAGGGTGTAGCATGGGCCAAGGAAGAACGCATTAACTTTTGAAGCGGATCTGATTCATGGGACGGATACACAAATTATTTTTCACTTTCGTTAACATTGCGAGGTCATTTGTAACACCGGTGTCCAGAGGCATAGCGCTATCAATCCCCTCGTCACAATCCGACTGTGAGCAGTTCACCTCTCGTCCTGTAATCAGAAACATTAAATCAAAAATGACTGCAACATATTGCTTACCCCGGGCCAAGGTTCTGGACATTGTTCAACAGATCCCGTCTCTTTTAAGTAAACATCCTCACCCCAGAAATGTTATTTACGTTGGCACCAACAATACCGCCTATCAATAGTCCGAAATACTAAAGCGTGATTTTAACAGTCTTTCTAAATTACTTAAGGACTGCAAAAAATCTGTTTTTATCTCTGGGTCGGTCCCCTCTTTCCATCGAGGTGTAGGGCATTTTATCAGGCCTCTCAGTCTCAGCACATGGCTACAGTCAGTTTGCTACTCACACAACTTAGTTTTAATTGATATTTTCAATCTTTTGTGAGAGTGTGCATCCTTTTTTAACAGAGATGGCATTCATCCCAGTCGACAGGGCACCCGTGCCCTAGCTGCAAGCATTGTTCATGCTATCAAATCATTCCTGCAGCACACCTGGACACACCACCGGTCCCTGAACGGAACTCTTCGTCACTGCCACTGACATTCTCCATCTTGCTCACTAGCTCCACTCACCGGCGTACAAAGCCATCTCCTCCGAGCGCTGTTTTACATAGTTTTGATATTCCTGTATAACTCCTAGGTCTGTCAATCAAAATGCGCACATTTCACACAGAAATATTAATAATCTATTAAAGATTCAGACAAATGCACCAACTTTAGCTCCCAGCAAAAACACACTTAAAATGGCACTCTATCCAGAAAGATGTTCATTTTAAATGATATTATTTTACCTGCAAACCTAGATTTTATGTTTTTAACTGAATCTCAGTTGCAAACTAATGCCCATAGCCAGCTTGTTGAACTGTGTCCTCCACACTATGATTGTTTCAACCAACCCAGGGTCAGTGGTCGTGGTGGTGGCCTAGTGAGTGTGTATAGGAAGAGCTTTAAATCTCATCAAGTACCATGTGATAAATTTTCTTCCTTTTAAACTCTCCATCCGACCATATTTTCTATTATCTATCGCCCCCCCAAAACCACCTTGCAATTTTTTAGCAGAACTTTAGCGGACAAACACATAACCAGGGTCATACATTGGACCAGGTATTTACCCAGGGTGTAAAAATATCCTCTGTGGATTTACTGGAAATGACTGTGTCCGACCACAAATGTATAGTTTTTACCTGTGAATCACCAGTTACTCATACTGTCAGACCCCACTCCTTGTGCACTCACATCTTTAATGAGCAAAGTGTCTCAAAGTTCTGCGCCTTGATTGAGTCAAAGCCTACACCTGTCTGATCATTACCACACCAATGATATGGCCGACCATTTCAATTCCATCTGCTTGTCTTTACTAAATATTATTGCACCTCTTAAGGTTAGGTCTAAGTCCTCAGCAAGGAACCAGCCTTGGATAAATGACAATATTCGACGAAGGAGATTAGGGTAGCCAAGAGGAGCTACACTTGCCATGAAGTTGGAAAACAGGTTTTCACCCAACGACTCTGTGTCAGTGTGGAGAGGCCTGCAGGAAATGACTAACTACAGGAAACCATCCCCCCACAATGAGGAGAATCACCAACTGGCTGATGACCTGAATGTGTTTTACTGTAGGTTTAACATGCCCACATTACCACCCCTCACCCTCACTTTGATTTCAAACAACCATCTACACCCCCTGTCCCCCCATCTGCACTCAGCATCTATGAAAATGAGGTGTGTCAGCTCTTTCAGAGACAGAAGATCAGGAAGGCACCAGGACCAGATGGTGTGTCACCCTCCTGCCTGAAAGTCTGTGCTGACCAGGGACAGATCTTCAACAGATCACTGGAGCTGTGTGAAGTCCCCTCCTGCTTCAAACGCTCCCCAAAAAACCCTCCATCACAGGATTAAATTGTGACAAGTCTGCATACAGATGGGAGGTTGAACAGCTGGCCCTCTGGTGCAGTCAGAATAACCTGGAGCTGAACACTCTCAAAACTGTGGAAATGACATTGGCCTTCAGGAGAAGCCTCCCAACACTGCCCCCCATCACCATATCCAACAACACAGTGTCTGCTGTGGAAGCCTTCAGGTTTCTGGGACCCACAATCTCCCATGACCTAAAGTGTGTGTCCAACATCGACACCATCATCAAAAAGGCCCAGCAGAGGATGTACTTCCTGTGCCAGCTCAGGAAGTTCAACCTGCTTCAGGAGCTGCGGATCCAGTTCTACTCTGCAATAATGCAGTCTGTTCTCTGCACATCCATCACTGTCTGGTTTGGATCGGCCACCAAGCAGGACAGGTACAGACTACAACGGACAGTCAGGACTGCAGAAAAGATCATTGGTGCCAACCTGCCCTCCATTCAGGACTTATACACGTCCAGAGTCAGGAAACGAGCGGGAAACAGATCCATCACACCCTGGTCACAACCTGCTGAGCAACCTGAGCACTGTACACCAAAACAACCAGACACAAGAACAGTTTCTACCCACAAAAACCAGTTAAAACCAGTCACATAGTTTCAGGAACAATCCCTGTGCAAAATGCCTGTGACACTAACATCCACTGTACCTGTAAATTTATCTCATTGTTTATGTAAATATTATCACTTTTTAAATCTATGCATGCTGCACATACTGTATATACTCATATCCCCCTACCTCATGTATATAAAGCAACCTGTTACATTATCATATTTATTTCAGCACCATTGCACTGATTGTCTTACTGTTTACAAATGTTACTGTTGTTGTTTTTTATACTTTTTAAATATATATATCTTGCACATAGTAGCTTAATGTTTGTTTACCTTGCTGAGCTTGTTGTCCTTGTTTTTAGCTGTATTTATGTCTCTTTCTGTGTACATTTAGAGCAACAAATAACCAGAGTCAAATTCCTTGTATTTGTACATATACCTGGCCAATAAAGCCACGTAGCGGTACCAATGACTTGGTGGTGTGCCCGGAGAAGAAGGCATTGTCCTCGTTCCCTGGCACACCACCAAGTCATTGGTACCGCTACGTGGATGACACCTTTCAAATCAAGAAACAAGACTTGGAAGCGTTCTCAGAGCATATCAATACTGTGGACCCCAACATCAAGTTCACGCGTGAGGACGCCAAAGAGGCCGCTTGGCCTTTCTTGATTGCTCTACACTCAGAGGAGAGGACGGAAAGCTCCAGATAGAAGTGTACAGGAAACCAACACATACGGATCAATACTTGCTCTTTGACTCACACCATCCACTACAGCACAAGCTGGGTGTAATCCGGACATTACAACACAGAGCCCAAGAAGTGCCCAGCGGCTCAGAGGGTAAGAAGAAAGAGGAAAGGCATGTCCAGAATGCACTCTCAGCCTGTGGTTATCCTACTTGGGCTATCAACAAAGTTAAAAGAGCCAAAAAGCAGGACAAAAGTGTAACAGAACCAAGAAGGAACGGTGTCTCCATTCCTTATGTATCTGGACTGTCTGAAAAACTACAAAGGATCTTTAGACAGCACGATGTTCCTGTTTTCTTTAAACCAGGCAACACTTTAAGACAGAAACTCGTTCACCCTAAGGACAAGTTACCCACACAGAAACAGAGAAATGTTGTCTACTCCATTCAGTGCAGTGAGGAAGACTGCAAAGAACGGTACATAGGCGAGACCAAACAGCCACTTCACAAAAGACTTTATCAGCACAGACGACACGCTAACTCAGGATTACAGAGCGCCGTGCATTTGCATCTAAAAGCTACAAACCACACATTTGAAGACAGCGAGGTGAAGATTCTAAGTAGAGAGAAGAGTTGGTTTGAATGGGGCGTCAAGGAAGCCATTTTTGTAAAAAAAGAGAAGCCCTCTTTGAACAGAAATGGTGGTCTGAGATTCAATCTGCCCAATGTCTATCAGAGTGTATTATCACCTTGGTCACGCCAATCACATGCTAATCAGGTACTTAACAGTGATGAAGTAGATGCAGCCAGAAAACAATAGGCCTGATTATTGATTACTGGGCCATCTTGGAAACTATTAGGTCAGTTTCAGGTGAAACTAGCTATTAACAGATACTCAGGCAGATTCCTTCCTGAGGGCAGGGCTTATGTAACACAGAGTATCTTAAATTTACAATTCCCGTCCCATTTCTTCACAATTGAGAATGACTTCCGGATGGGAGTCGAAACGTCTTGATTCTGAAAACAGTGTCCAGATGACTACGACTGAAATCTAGACTGTACAGAACTCAGCTGCCAGGCTGTGTAAAGAGGCTAAAACAGGTTTTAGCCTTTTTACACTGGCTCCCACTATGTTTTAGTACATTTCCTGCAGACATTGTGGATGCAGCACAAGCTGGCCAAGTTTAACAGGCTGGATTTGTAATGTTTCTTTGCAAATGCATCACAAATCAAAAACCGTTAGAAGTGTGAATGATGAATGAAAGGATGTTTTGCTGCCTTTTCATCTTTACTAGTTCAATCATGAATCATGCAGATCTGTAAAAAATATATTTTATGGTCATGCTAGCTTCTCTGTCCTCCTCTCTGTGTGTTTGAGGGCACAACTGACTGAGGGCAGGGCTCTCAGTCAGTTGTCATCAAGTCAAGTAAAATGTTACCTTCACCTGGTTCACTGTCGCCTCCGCGGCCTCTCTGCTCTGCTGTCCGCTGTGTGTGTGTCAGGGGTGGGTAATAACTCGTTACAAGTTTTTTAAAAAGTAGCTGTTTTTAGGAATGGTAACAATTCATGTTCCCTTTTAATACCATACTTTAACTTTTTACTTAGTATTTTTGGGCCTGTAATCTACTTTTAACTTAGCTACATTTACCATTTAAACCTTCATTACAACTTGTCTGTTATCTACTATGCATTTTGCTACATTAACCGAAATGAGCTGTCATCCAAGCTGTGTCCACCTGGTTACGCAAGAGAGCTTTAACCAGTCTCCCTTGCGGTTGGCTACAAAGAGACATGCGCTTGTGCCAGATATCAATGAGCTTGACAAATGCAAAAATTGAGAAAATGGTTGTCCTACTAACTCAAATCCAGTAACTGCACACTATGCCACTGGTGGCCATGTTGGAAAGCAGCCTGCATCACCCTATTACAAGCCAGAATACTTTCACTTTCCGCTGATGGCGTATTAAAAGCGTATTTAGTCTATGCAGAACAAATGTAGGCTACACACTGTATAAATATCTAAGTCAGATGATCAGTGGAATGATTCTGATATATTAACAGAATCCTCTTGTTGCACAGAGCATGTCTTTCTTTTGATGAAAATTAGCCTCTTTTC
This sequence comes from Siniperca scherzeri, assembly GCA_027580175.1. Classification (NCBI taxonomy): domain Eukaryota; kingdom Metazoa; phylum Chordata; class Actinopteri; order Centrarchiformes; family Sinipercidae; genus Siniperca; species Siniperca scherzeri. The sequence goes on from CM050845.1 coordinate 3,183,807, forward strand.
TCTTATTTGCACTGGTTGCTATTTGTTTTATAGTGATGCCCGATGGTGAATTCATTAAATAGAATGTTGCCAGTGAAACTGATCTTGGCTTTCACTCAGTAGGCTACCAGTTGTTACTTATTCAGGAAACAATTATTTTTTGAGATCTGTAGGGTGACAGCAAATATGTGTGGATAAAACAGTCCTGTTTGGATTTATGTGTGACGCACAGGTCTCTGTCCATATATATAGGCTTACCCTACTTCATTCAACAATGGGCTGCTCCATTCCAGCTCTTCCAACAATGGAGAGCCTCTGTGTAGAGCAGTTTATTTCTTCCCTTGCACAGAGCCTAAAGCCTGGCTACCCTGAATTCATCAGCAGGATCAACTTGCTCCTCAGTGACAAGTGTGATGTGCAGACTGTATCCCCTTGTTGACATGTTTGTTTCTGAACATCCACAGGCAAACCAGCCTTGCCTTTCAGAGCAAAGCAGCCCTAGAAATGGAGATAGAGTCCCTTAAAGCGCAAAATGCTTGTGTCCTCCACGAAGTTCAGACGGCTAATAAGAAAGCCATGCGCTACTTAGAAGACCTCCACTCAGCAGAGTCAGATCTCTTTTCACACAAGGAGAAATTGTTAGGGATTAGATCAGAACGTTGTCCTTGTTCTTGCGCAACCTTTACCCATGTGTACGCACTCACGGTGTACTTATGACGTATCAAGATAACCCCTCAATGCAGGAGCTAAGGAAAATTACACAGATGGCTTGGGAAACTGTTGTCACTTTCAAAGCAGCAGGGAAAACCACTGAGCCTGCCAGCTCAAACACTGCAGCATCAGAGAGACCTACTGCCTCAAAACAGCACCCTCACAAGTACTCGAAGGGGGGTTGCAAACGGCAACACAGGGACACAGAGCGTAACAGCCACAATAGAAGCTGTAGAAGGCCACATTCAGAAATCCTGGCCCAGCAGTATGACCAGCAAATCAACTGTTCAGATATTGACCGCAGCATCTCTGACCATAGTTCAGAACATGGTCATAATCCATCAGGCAATGACAGCGCGTCTGAATGCTTCTCTGCCTCTGGCTACCAGGAGCGTTACAGCCCTGAGCCACAAGTTAAGAAAAACTCAAGGCACAAGAGCTCCAGAGTTAGCTTTTCACAGTATTGGCTAACAAGTCCACCCTTGTACTGACAGCTAGATGCTAGTAAATGCTAGCTCAGTATAACTTACTTTTCTTGCAGTTAAATAGGCAAACTTGGTTTTGTTAGCAACAGCAGCAAACCTCACATTTCTGAACTCAGTAATAGCCAGACATGCTATTAGCTGAGAAAAGCCTAAATTCTAATTGGACTCAGACACCACTGTCCAATTTTGCAAGTACACTTGGACCAGCTCCTTGGTAGTATTTTGACAGTAAGACCAATAGTTTAAAACACTGATACTGAACATGTATAAACTGAGATCAATCTGATAGATAGGATTTAAACCAGCTTAGTGTGGTTCCTTTAATGCCAATTAAATGTTCCAGAGTCTGCATCTATCAGATCAATCTCAGTTTGTACATGTTAATGGTGAATCCTCCGTGCACGCCAGAGTTAGTCACAGAGTTCCACAAGGTTCTGTGCTTGGAACAATTCTATTCACCTTATATATGCTTCCTTTAGGCAATATTATTAGTAAACATTCCATAAACCTTCATTGTTATGCGGATGATACCCAATTATATCTATTGATCAAGCCAGATGAAACTTACCAGTTAGCTAAACTTCAAGCATGCCTTAAGGACATAAAAACCTGGATGACCCGCAATTTTCTGATGTTAAACTCTGAAAAAACTGAAGTTATTGTACTTGACCCCAAACACCTCTGAGACACATTATCTAAAGACATCGTTTCTATTGATGGCATTGCCCTGGCCTACAGCACCACCATAAGGAACCTCAGAGTTATCTTTGATCAGGATTTATCCTTTAACTCTCACATGAAACAAACTTCAAGGACTGCCTTCTTTTACCTACGCAACATTGCAAAAATCAGGCACATCCTGTCTCAAAATGATGCCGAAAAACTAGTGCATGCATTTGTTACTTCTAGGCTGGACTATTGCAATTCCTTATCATCAGGCTGCCCGAATAAGTCTCCAGTTGATCCAGAATGCTGCGGCACGTGTACTGACAAGAACTAGGAAAAGAGATCATATTTCTCCAATATTAGCTTCTCTGCACTGGCTCCCTGAAAAATCCAGAATAGAATTTAAAATCCTTCTCCTCACCTACAAAGCGTTAGGGCTGGCTTGGGTGAGTCCTGAACCATCCCTTAGTTAAGCTGCTATAGGCCTAGACTGCTGGGAGACTTCCCATGATGCACCTCTTTCCTCTCTCCTCCTCTCCCTCTCCATCATCATGCATTTTTATCCCATTACTGCATGTTACTAACTCGACATCTTCTCTCTCCCGTAGTTTTGTGCTTTCTCGTTTCTCTCCTCTCTCCTTCTGTCACTTTCAGCAAGTATTTCTACCTCCGGAGCTGCAGAGACTGGATCTGTGGTTGTGGGTCACCTGCTGCCTCCGTGTTCCTGCTCGACAACTGCTACTACAGTTGTTGTTATTGGCTTTGTTACTATTATTGTCATTATTATTCCTATGACTGTCATTCTCATTCACTATTATTATTAATTTATTAATATTAATATTACCACTACCATTACATTACTATTTTAAAATTGTAGATGGTATTTGCATTGTGCTTCCTCAACTTCATTTTGTATACTACCATTATTATAGAAAGCACAATAACTAATTCCAGCATATGCACCCCCACTCCTAAAACCTACATTCTTGTATAGATTCTGAAAAAAGATAACTTAATCACTCAGGACAGTAACTGTTATTTGCTGTCCTTCAAAGAACACTATAGTCTTATATGGAGCAGGTCTGATTAGTCAGTGTAAACATTGCAACTGGGCAAATTATCATAGCATTTTGACAGAAATTGCAAAGATGATTAACAAAAAATAAAAAATGGAAGGGATGAAAATGCTTAAAAATTAATAATGGAAGTGATTAAATGTATGTGAATTGAAAAATAGATTGATAAATTGTCAATTGATTTTATAAACTTGATTGACATTTTATTTGAAACAGTGTTGCTCTGATAATCAACTGGGTTGTGTTACTGTCTACTGTCTACCATTCATCATTCACAATACCAAACTGACATTTATTGTTTACAGCAAGCAATATTTGTTATTTCTGCCCTGCATCTATTGTTTTTTCAACCCACTTTAGATGAAACCACGCCCACCTCCATTTTATCAATTAATTTTTGTTACTTCCATCCCTCACACAGTAGATGGTATTGAGTTGTCACTGATGAAATGACTAAGTTCAGGTCAGACAAGATATGTTTTGTAAAAGCTGCTGAGAATTTTATTCATTTTGAATATGAGTTTGGGCTTGCGTTTGCAGGGAATGTAACAACCCCAAAAATGCATTTACACTGAGCATCCTATTCAAATAGTATCATAGAACATTAGAAAAAAGACCTGTTCATAAACACACAACAGCACACTAAATCTGATGATTAACATTCTTGCAGATGTGTGTTGGTAACTTACCGTCTATCTGCAGCTGCAGAAATGCTGCTGTCCTCCCATCTTTATCACTGTGATGATGAAAATAGACAGTATATCTGGTCTCCTCCTCTGTCTCTCCTCTGGAGTGTGAGAATCTTGTATTTTCTGTCTCCCTCTTCCCATCAGCAGCTGTGCATCTGTCAGCATCCACTGATCTCTGAGATGCTTAATGCCACTACACTCTCCTCTGCCTCTCCACACGCTCTCAGCCCACCCTCTCTCTCATCTGCACGTTCTCTTTCTCTCTCTCTCTGTCTCTCTCTCTCACACACACACTATCACTTGCTCTTTTAGCTCCTATTTTTCCAATGTTTCAAGTCTCATCTCCACCTCTGTCTGGTACATTCTGCTACCTCTAAGGGACACACAACCCACTCATTTCCCTGAAAAATACATTTTAAGGTGAGATAAAAGGAGAATGATGAAAGGTTTATGGGCTGAAAATGGGTTGTTGCATTGAGTTAGAGGGGAAAAGAAAGATGGAAGATAAATTGGAATACACAGTGGGGATTTCAGATAGGCGGCAGAAGGATACTAGAATTAGTTTAGAAGAAATGTATGTATGGAAAGGTGGAGAAAATTCAAAAAGGAGTGCAAATTAACCACAGAACATACACAAACACAAAAACGAATGAAAGAGATGAAAAGCGAAAATCAGAGGGCCAATTTTAAGAATTTAACCTGATTCTTGTCATTCAAATATGTTAAAATGTGCCTCTAGTATGGTGGTATACTAGGGCCAAAAAAAAATAAATCTGAGATTTCGAGAATTAAGTAATTCCAAGCCGTATTATGAAATGAATGCATAATTTGTTGAGAAAAGGCCTGAATATAACAAGAATAAAGTTGTAATTTTACAAGAAAAACTGTAATATTCATGAAAGACTCATAATATTTTTGAGATAGTCATACTGTACTTCGTGTGCTGCATATCCTCACCAGTACAGTATTCCAATCAGGAGAGACTTAATTTTAGAGTGATCAAATACATTTATTGACATGGTGCACAATAAAGTTTAGATATGTGAAGAGTCTTTGGTGATTAGACCCCATTGTGACATTATAATTTTTTAGCTGGTAGTGATGCCATGAGCTGTACAGGAGCTGTACTGCCCTGATGGAGTCTAGACACTCGTGGTGGTGGTGAAGGGATGAAGAGAATTGGCTGAAGATCTGAATGGATGTGATGTGGAGCAGGGCTTCTGATGAGCTCAGTGGAAGGAACCCTGGGCACTGGATGTGATGAGGACTGGAGATCAATGGGGTGGAGGAGGGTCCAAAACATATATACACACAATTCCTTACCTTACCAGACAGCAAAGGATTTCTAAGTAAAATATGTAATAAGAAGATGTATCATAGAGAAATGCATAGCTGAAAAAGAAAAAACACAGGTTAAAAGAAATATTATTATAGTTATGCTTTATTATTTTTTAGAGGTGGTGTCATGAATGAGGTCACGTTGACTATCATGCAATGAAAGTGGCCAGCAATGACCAAAATAATGAGGGAACTTATATGATCTGAATTAATTTATATGTTTAGAAATGATGTGAATATAATGCTAGGGTCAGCCATGACTATGATTAGCAGGTAAATCAAACAAAAGGGCAGTAGCAGCAGTGACGACCATAAAAAAACAAGAACATCACCACCAGTTATATGCATGACTTACCAGGGAATTAGGGCTTCAGCACTCTTTGATTTGTGAGGAGGATGTCAGGGCTAATGTAGGAGGTGTAGGCAGAGGATGACCAACGACCCAATTGTTGCAGGGAGGTAGACGAAATGCTTTGGCTGGCAACAGAAGTAGCAGTGCCTATCCTAAAAGAATTCCCTGAATAATACTGAGAGGGTTAGGTCGGTTTTGATGAGGACTTGCTCTAAATGATAGCTAAACCAAGATTTTGACAACGGAATGTTTCCTGGGGTAAGAAATAATGGAGAGAATGAGCTAGTAATAGGCCTAAATTGTAAGTATTTTATCATGGATTTAAAGGGGCAAAAAAGAGAATCAGTGCGAACCACAATTACGGAGCAAGCACCTCCACATTTAGAATGCTTAAGATGCAGGCTGTACTGACTAGGATTAAAGGCCAGATCAGAAAATGAAATATCTCCATTTTGTCATGGTTCTGGGTTTGTGTTTTGTTATTTCCTGTTTTATTTTGAAATATTCTCCATCCCTCATGTGTCTGTAAGTTTTGCTTCCTGTCTTTGATTGCTGAGATTGTTTTCACCTGTGTCAATTTGCTTCACCTGTATCTCATTGTCTCCCCTACCTGAGTGTATTTAAGTCTGTGTCTTCCTCTGTTCTGTATCAGATCGTCATTATATGTGCGTTAAGCTTCCTGATGCTGATGTTCTGTGTTTCTCAGATTTATGCTCTGTTTCTCGTGTACCTTTGTTTATGTACTTTTGGATTTTGTTTTTTGCTGGCTCCCTGTTGGACTTGTTTGTCTTTTTTGACTGCTTACCTGGTTGTGACCACTGCCTGCCTGTAACCCAAGTAAGCCTTGTTCTTTTCATTAAAACTGTTGAACTGAACCTGCTCTGCCTGCTGTTTACGTTTGGGTCCTTTCCCTGTTTCCTGGCTTGACACTTAAACGTGGCATATTTGGGTTGAATGAATTAGAGGAAGAATTCACCACATCTAAGGAATGCATAAAAAGCTAATAAGAAGACAGAATCAAGCAAAGTGTCTATGTAAGGAGAGAAAACACCAGCTCTGAGTACTATCAGTATTCTATGCAAAATGGAAAGAGTGATTGGAGGAGAAACTTTAGAGAACTTTTAGAAGTACTTTAATAGCTAAATTAGAAAAAACTAGAAAAAGAAGGATCATAACATCTAATATTGAACGCAGTCCCAGAAACCAAGCTGCAAATGTACTGAGATTTGCAATGGCAAACATCCATGCATTAGCAAAGGAAGGCACGAACAATATTTATATAAACAGGTTTAAGAGGCATACAAATAGTAATACCAAACATTGTGAAAGTGCTTGTTGGGATTCAGGTAGGGCAGGTTTGGTTATTAGCAAAATGTCAAAGGCATTTATGAATATTAATAACAATATTATTAAAATGGATTTATAATTACAGGGCACCACCCTGGGATCAGGGACCACTAACCAAATGTGATCAACAGTCTCAAAGGTGGCTGTCCACTTAAAAATGCTGATCTTCAAAGTACTATCTTACATTAATAATGGTGGACAGTGATGGCATCAACTCTGGGAAATTGGAAGCCATTCATCTAGGAACTCCCAGGGTGTACTCTGTTCGGCACCCAGGTTTAGCTAGGTGGTTGACCTTGTTGATACTGTCCTTGTTGGGGCTGGAGGTTTGGGAGTGACCAAACCATTGTCTAGTCATTTCCCAGTCCATTACAAGTCGTTCGCAAACCAGGAAGTGTTGACTTGTTCCGGGTGTTTCTCATGCCATTCTCCTTCCAAGTGGGGAAGTAGGTGATAAAGCTGTGACGGGTGTAGTTAGAGTAAGAACAAATCACCAGCTGCACAATAGCCAACTTGGCAGCTTGTTGGAGCGCGACTTCAGCAATCACTGCGTACTGACTCGTCTTAGGGCCTAATTGGAAGTGGTTTGGTTACTCCACGTTGTGGGTGACCCACGCAACACCAACTCTGACCCGGATCTGGCTTTAATGGTGAAAGGACACACATTTTCGTCGTAATAACGGTAATTTGAAGGGAGCGTTGGTGTGGTGACCAGTATGGACTGGTGGCTTGCTTGCTGTTCGCATATTTCGTATTTCACCTCAACATCGTAGCCTTGTAGCGCCATCATCCAGGAGGCGATGCAGCTGTTGGACACTCATCCTTCCTTAAACCGTTGGCTGTTGAGGAAGATGACGGGTTGGTGACAAGTTTTGATGATCACTTTCTGGCCTTCAGTGTAGCAGTGGAAGTGTTACACAGCCGAGATGATGGCTAGAAGAGCCTTTTCACGGTCGGATAATTTGATCTCAATGCTGCTCAGAGGTCTGCTTGCATATGTGATGACCCGCTTGTCACCCAAATAGCAAAAGGTGGGGCGGTATATAGTCTTTATAATATGAGAAACTATGCAACCTAAAGTTATAATAAACAAATTCACCTACATATTTCATCCAACCTTCACCAAGCTTGGAACATTTAATTATTGGGGGGGGGGGGGCATTTTTTACCTTTTGAGTGAGGTGAAGAGGCAGATAGGAAATGGGGGAGAGAGGGGGCATGACATGCAACAAAGATTGCCGACTGGACTCGAACTGGCGATGTTGCAGTTTTATGGCATGTGCTGTAACCATTCGGCTACCAAGACGCCTCTATATGAACATAACATATTTGGATGACCTCAAAATTACTCCATGCATTTGTTTTTCGATACTCACTGTTTTTGTATAATTGGTTACCAAAACCTGGAGGCATGGCCTAATGATAAATACTACCTTATCTCTGCAATGCAGCATCTGATTGCAAACGAATTTGAAGGCCATGTACAGAAAAAGGCCCAAACTAGTGTGTAGCTTTTCATGGCATTAAGTACAGTAAAAAAAAAATTTAATTACCATAATTCTAAGGTCACAAAAGACACCATACTTGGTACAGAGGTGCCCCCTGGGTATCTACTTAACATATTCAAAAAATTTACCAATAGCACCACCATATGACCACTTTTAAAACACTTTGCATTCTGGTTGTACAATACCAATTAAAACATTAACCTTAATTTTACTTTCAGACAAACCAATTAAGCAGCAACAAATACTAGATTTTGACTCTCAGACTGACTTGTTTTCCCAGTTATGTTGTGGTGACAAACATTATCGCTGGTTGGATACATTGGGTGACTTGACAATGTTGACACAATATGCATTGAAGACATACTGTACAATGGCAAAAGCAAGAAAAGGAAAGTACCAGATCTTGACATCAGAGAGAAGGGTTTGCATCCACAGTCCTGTCTGTGGTTAGATTTCAGCAACAAAAGCATTTTCATTCATTTTAGTTAAAGATGGTGGTTTCAGACAAATGTTAATTAATAACTCGCGTCTCGTAGACAGCAGACTTTTTTTACGTATTAGACCAAGACCATGATCTTTCCCTAACCTTAACCAAGAACTGTCTAAACAGAACTAAAAAAAATGTATAATGCTATAGTCAGTATTATTGTATTTTTATTATTGTATAAGACATTTTAGCAGAAAACAAATGAAATGCATTGTCAGTGAACATTTTACTGATATGTTCAGTATCAACATTTTTGCAACCTGCAAGATATGTTAATTAACATTTCCTCATTATGTTCATTAAAAAATATAATCCAGGAAAACATCCTGACTGTAGTACGATAACTTCTACACTGCACCCTGCACCTCTGGGGTGCTGCATTTGAGCGTTTCATTTTTAATGCTGTCTGGACCACAAGCTTTTCTTGGCTGGAGAGACTTTCTGTGTGGTCAATTCTTTCCAAGTAATTGGGAAATCAAGGGGGGTTTGGTTGTCTTTAATTGTTTCTTCTAATGTTTGGAGTTTTTCCTTTTATAATACATAGATCTGAATTAATTAGATTTATTGGTATGTCTTTGTACAAATTTTCAAAATGTGCTCTACAGATGATGATTTTGGATGGGTAGTGCTTGTGGTTGCTTTGTGTTGAAGTTGTTACACATGTCCCAGAATTGATTTGATGAATGGTGTTTTCAATATCTTCAAGTTTCATGTGGGTACAATTGTTTTTTGTTCCTTATTGTATATTTATATTTGTTTAAAATTCCACTGTACCTGTTTTTCATTAGCTATTTTTCTCAGGACTTTTCTGATTCATCTTGATAGAACCATTTTTTGGCATTTTGCTTTTTAACAGGCTTCTGTTTTTGATTTATTAGGTTAGCTTTAATAGCTGCCTTATTAAATTTTATTGACAAAATTGCTTTCTCCATTAAGGTATAAACAGAAATCCTGCGGTCAAAATCTGTGGGGCCTGCTAAGGCCAAAGGCAGTCCCTCAATAATGGAGTCCACATTCTTAAGCTCCTCTGTGAGAGAACCCATGTCTGCTGGGTCCATGTCTGGTCAGATCGTTCTGTTACGTTTAGTGTCAAACAGGAAAAACTTGGAACTGGACCCAAATGCAGACTGGGAGGCAGAACTGGTGCAGATAGATGATTTAATAAAGTTCACAATTGCGTACATGGGAATTAAGGAAGGCAGAGATGAACCAACCAGGAGAGCAGTCCAAACAGGCAATAGAGTCCAAAAGGTAGAAGACAAAAATCACAAAACATAAAAAAAGTCCAAGAAAACGCGAGGAGCAAAGGCCGGGACACTTGACACCAGATTCAACGGCAATTTGACACAGAACAAAGGAAGAACACAGACTAAATACACTCAGGTAGGGGAGACAATAAGACACAGGTGGAACCAATAAGGGCAATCAAACTAATCACAAGCAGGATATAAAACTACACAAGACACATGAGGGAGAAGATTGAAGATTGCTCCATTTACTTAAAAAATTATTTAAAAAAAGTTAGTATAAGTATTTTAAAAAGTAGAAAAGGTAGAAAAAAGTTGAATACACACACGTCCTTAGAGGTGAACATTTTGGCATTTGAATAGTTTCTGTAGCTGAAAGTATGCAGAAGTAGTAGTCGATCGAAAAATGTGGAAGATGGAATAATAAGTCAGAAAAATAAAGATTACAAGAACAGGTAGACAATTCTTATTAATTCTTATTAATGTATTGTGTTTTTTATAACTTTCAGTTTAAATTAAAGCATTTTTTTTCACATTGACAAAACTTTTTCCATCTCCATACTTGTGTAGCAATCCGAGCCAGCACCAGTGTCTGTATAGGTGTAGGCTACTGTATACACTGTGTATTGTATGTTACATGTATATTGTCTTTTAACATCACAGCACATGCCTGTCCTTTACTTAAGTGAAAGAAGCAACAAGACAATTTAAAAATACTCAATACCAGTGTATTTGCACATTTTAGCTCCTCAACTATGAATCGTGTTTACTACATTTTTGTAGACCATTTTCAAACGTCTCAACAGTTTTAGATTTTTGGATGTTTGTCCCACCATTTCAGGCATCCATTGGGTTCCATATATTCCTACAGTATGAAAATCAATTAGCAAACTCTTGCTTGAGTTGTGTGAGACATCACAGCAGTCTGCAGTCATTTTTGTCAAAATAACATTATTTTTATGTGGTAATGCACTTAAAGTGCAGACTTATTTGAAAAGTCTGTGCTACCTCAATGATAACATATCAAAAAAGAATGCAGACTTGATGTTCACTATGATGGTTTACACAACTTAAGCAAGATTCACATTCTGCTAAAAGATTTTCACACTGTATGGAAATTAATGGAAGCCAATACATTCACATTTCTAAAGTACAACTGTAATGTAAAGTTATTTGTAGTAAAAGAGTTAAATCGTGCAATACTACTGGAATGGTCTTTTAAATAAAAGTATAGAATTATTATAAAACAAATGTACTTAAATATCAAAGTAAAACGATCCATTAGGCAGAATGACCCTTGTCAGTGTTATATAATTCTATATTACATAATTCCATTTTTATTACTTATGTATTAGCATTTAAAGAGTATTTTAATGTTGTACCTAGAAGGCAGCTAATTTTAACTGCTTTATATACTATTGGGTGCAGAACTACAATGTATCATAGTTTATAGATCATGTTTTGTTTGTAAAATTTTAATCTGAAAAGTAACTATAGCTGTCAAATAAATGCAATGGAGTAAAAAGTACAATCTTTCCCTTTGACATATAGTGAAGTATACAGTAAGTATAGAGTGGCATAAAATGGAAATGCTCAAATAAAGTACAAGTATTGTACTTAAGTACTGTACTTCCTCTAAGTACAGTACTCATACTTACATATGTTCTTAGTTAGATTCCACTGCTGTAGATTGTCAGCGGTTCGCATTTCACTTCAACAGGTTTCGACAAGTTGTTTTCTTTTTTTTAGTCTTCCACACAGTGCTAAGACCCAGAAGCTCCTTGGAAACTAATTTTACAGACAAGCTTGAGTAACGGGACACTTGGGATGTTAATTTCGTTCAAGGTTTTTTTATCTCTCATCACAGAATTTTAAATCATCATACAGGCAAACATGAAATAACCAATATATAGTTTGTAACATTAGATTACACTGGTTAAAAAATATATGATAAACTTTCTGCTCTACACATAGCACCTAGCAGTGACATGATAAAAGACAGCCAGCAGTATGGCCCAGAAGATCTTTTTTGTTGTAGTTACCCAGTCAGTCCACATGTGGGTGGTGGTGTCCCACTGCTCGGTTAACAGATCTATCCATCTCCACAGGGTGTCCTGGAGGCTCAGTAGGTTAAGGCGCAAATGAATGGATTCCCTAGATGTATTCAACACTTTCATCGCTACATTTCATTAATCAAAGTCTCTACCTAATGTCCAAAGTGCTCAGATTAATGTAACTCTTTCTTCATTATCTCTGTATGGGAGTTCCTTTTGTGCTAGAACCATATGTATCAGTGTGAAATGTTCTCAAATTCTCAATCAATAGTATCTTTTTTTGAATCATATATGCCATATATGTTTCTCCAAATCTCAAAGTTTATTCTCAACCATCTTCCATTCATACCAGAGTTCAATAGTGTTTTTAATGATTTTCCTACTTTTTCCCATTTTACTGGGAGCCATTCATGAAATACTGCAGAGAACTGCAATGTATTTGAGATTGGTAATCCAGTCTGCATTATGTTCAGTTTTATTTTTAGTTAAGTTACTGTGTCATAATGAATTTATAAATAGACTTGTATGAAAAGTTGCTTCTCTGAACCTTAAGTACAACACACACCTGCTGAGTTATATAGCATCCTTTGCCGCTCATCATGTGACCAAATTGTGTGACACACACCCAAGGTGACAGTAAGCAAGGTACATTAGATCAAATATCCACCCGTCAGCTTAATGGCCAGTAAAATTTGGATTTTGTTCGTTCATAAAGAACTGCAGGTGTGGTCTGCTTGATTCATGTCAGTTACAGTAAAGTCTAAGGATGCTACCATGTTGTTCTAGCTTTGAAGCTCCACCGAAAAAGGAGCATTTACCCATATTTTGGAGGAAATATGATTCTGAAACACTTAAAAGTTTATGCATACACAGTGGAAAGGTGAATTATGTTGCAGGTGTGGTTTTAGCAGGCGTTCAGACCAAAGTCAGCCCTGCATTAAAACCATGCAAGGGGCTGCGTTGCTGGGGGTGTGTTGCTTCAAGTACCAGTGAGATATGAAATACAATCCAGGAAGTCTGAGTAACAGATCGGTGAATACGAGGGCTTCTCGGACGCCAAACACTGCACATCGGTTTATAATAATCAGAGACAGGAATTTACAACTCAGGAAAGTTATCACAGTGGCAACCCTTTTTTTTGTTTTGTTGCAAAGATCACAAGGTAAACAGTAGAAATATGGTGTTCTACAATATAATCTGCCAGGAATGTGTGGAACGTTCCTGGAGAAACCACAGCTGCAATTCTTCATGAAGGAGACTATTACATTTTCACAGCTACTACTCAAGCATACATTGAGTGTTTGACATGGACATTTTGAGTAGGCTATCACTTTTAGAGTTGGCTACCAAACATTCCTACACTGTGCTGATCTGCCCTTTCAGCTGCATTACTACACAACAGTAATGCAACTTGTACAAAAATAATGTTTGCTTTGACTGATTCTCAAGGCAGTTTCAAGTCTGTTCAAGCTGATTTCCATAGTATACTGAAATATAGTATGCTTCAGAAAATGGTTAAAGGATAACTATGATTAATTGCAATGCTAACAGTTTATCCAGATTACCTAAATCACTTAATTTTGTGGTCAAATTTAAAGTGAGTGATCGAAAATATCACTAATAATCCCTTACTGCACAGAAAAACTGTGTACACAACTACAGTAAGTACAGCAGTCAAAGTTGAAGCGGGAAGTGGGTCTGCAAACTGTGATGGATGTTTACAACAGACAGGTTGAATAAAAAATTTACTGTTCA
>CM050845.1:3202500-3282500 GCA_027580175.1 Siniperca scherzeri
CCTTAATTTTTACTGGTGCCAGAGCAGAAGTTTCTTGAAGCCAGCCTTAATAGACAGCTTGATGGATGTCACGCCAGGAAAAGTCCCTACCGTCCCTCTAGACTGTATCCAGTCTCACAGCTTGATTTCTTTGGTTTTCTCGTATAGACAATATTTGACTGACACATAATTTTGACTTAATCCATCCATCCACCTGCTTTTCCTTTAGAGGGTTGAGGGGCTCTGCAGCCGATCCCAGATGACACTGGATGAGAGGTTGGTTACACCTGGACAGGTTGACAGTCAATCGCAGGGCCCACACATAAAGAGTCAACCATTCTGGCAATTGAGTCTCAAGCCAACCTAACTTGCATGTCTTTGGACTGTGGGAGGAAACCCAGGCAGGCACATGGAGAACATGCAAATTCCACACAGAATGGACCAAACCGGCTGGCAGGTTCAAACCCAGATCCTCCTTGCTGTGAGGCAACAGTGCTAACCACTGCACCACTGTGCATTCTTTTTACCTAATCAAAATTGTATATTTTGACACATCTCATAACTTTGATTTAGCAAGAGTATTTTTTTTTATCATTCCTAACTTTTCATCCATTTTGCAATAGTCTTTCACAGATTTTACAAAGTGCATGTCTACAGAAGTGTCCTCTGTTGTTTAGTAACACCTCTGTGACTCCACACACACACACCTTATCACTGGGTCTGTGTCTTTACCTTTCAGGTCTGACGAATACTCCATTGGTGCTATCCATTCGTAGTCATACATCCGTTTGCTGCCAGAGGGGAGCATACTAAAAATATCATCTGTGGTGGACTCGGAGTCAGCCATCCCGCTGTCTGGCCACAGGTTGAGGGAGTGCGGGTCCGGCTCTTGGCGAACCTCCCTGTCGCCGCTTGCCTGACTGCTCTGATCTCCGTCCATTTCAGCACACCCCCTCGAGTTCTTGTCTTTCATCAGATAGTCGCAAATGGCATCTATATTCTCCTTCTTCACACCAGGCATGACAGTTTTGGCTCTCCTGGGGTCGACCATGTTGTTTCTGTTGCCGGAGCTAAAGTCAGGTTTCTTAAAGCCAGCATCTCCAGACGGCTCCATGGTCGTAACGCCGGGGAAAGGGTCCCTACCATCCCTCTGGACTGTATCCAGTCTCGCCTTTAACACTTCAATTTCTTCGGTTTTCTCGCGTAGCTCCATTTTCAGGACTCGTATCCGGATGCTGACCATTTTGCGGATCTCAGACAGCGCTGTCTCCAGCACCACGGTGATATTTCTGCCAAGGTGCTCGGTGATGTCGCTGACCGAGCAGAGCAGCTCCTCGTCAGGCTCCAGCTCCAGGAAATCGGCGTCGGCTCGGCTCGCTGACCCGGGAGGCTCCATGAAGGCGCCGTGGAGTTCAGGAGACAGGCTCGTTTCAGCGAAACTGTGGTTTCTTCTGCGACTCATAGATTAGCTTGGCAAAGGGCTCTATTTAATGGAGAGTTTGGCTAGCTAAAAGCTACTCAGCAAGCTAATGTTTGGATGATGCTGAAAGACATTAGTAAGGTTTGTCAGAGTCAGCATGAGTAACGCCGGATGTTACAGGAATTTGTCTTCAAAACAAAAGCATTATCATATGAAACAGCTGCCTGGACATAGCTTCGTCAATTAAACTTTTATTTTGAAAGCAGTAAATGGAAGTATCCTTTTTGATAGTGATGTACTTGACAGATACACACAGCAGAGTTGCAGTGATGGCTAAATTCAGTTGCAGAGTTTAGATAAATTTTCATAAGTAGCGCCCTCTAAAGTATACAGCAGGAAACCAACTGTGACAGTTATATAAAGGGTTACAGTTATATTTCCGTTTTGTGATATGAAAAAACATTGATGACAGAGTGACATAAAATGATGAAAACATGGGTCTGAAGAGAGAACCCTTTGTGCCCTAGAGAAGACACTAAAATGTGCACAGAAAGAACTTGTTTTAATAGTTTCATTTCAGACTGCTTATTTTCTATTCCTCACCCATGTCTATGTGAGATGGTCAACAGTAAGGCTTACTTGGTAGCTAGGAGGTGAATTTTCCTTCCGATGCCTTTAACTTGGTTAACTATATTGACAGTAACTCCTAACCAGTTTAAACTGTGATTACTTTTTTTTACCCAGTTTGATGAAAAGTGATCCATATGGGGAAATTATTGATCTTCCTTTATGACCCTTTATCACAATCAATTAAGTGACATAGTTAGATTTGACACATTCGATGATTTTGGTAAAGTGCCCAATATTGGCCCAATACCCCAAATTTCTTCCCACTTCATGTTTTAAAATACACCTGTGAACTACATTAACAGAGAGTGGGGAGTTAATTTGTGGATTTGGATGCATTGTTGGATGCTACAGCATTTTTAAAGCTATCAGTATTTTTATTTTGTGGATGGATGAAATGACTGATGATATGACAGCCTTGTTTCCAGCAGCAGCAGCATGCAGCTGTTTTCAAGGAAAAATATCTAAAAACCCACTGTACACTACCTGCTCAGCACCAAACATCAGACAGACACAGTTGGAGACTAGCTGGTGAATTAGTGGAGCATTTAGCAGATAAAAAAAACAGAACGTTTTCTCAGGAGTTGGTAGAGACCAGAGCTAATAGGAGAGTGAGTATTGAACTTATCAGGTGGGCACAAACATGAATCCAAATGAATGCTAATCTTGCTCTGTGTCTGCTGGATGCTTCACCATATCAACTTTATAATGTGATACTATAAAAAATGTTGTGTTTTGAGCTTGCTCTGCTGCCCCCAAATGGCCAGAAAAAATCACGTGATGCAGCTTTAAGTAAATGATCAACTTGTGAAATCACTGAAAGGTAACCTTATTGCAGGGTGTCTAAAAATCTGGACTCCCTGTGAGTCCAGCAGGGATCATACTTTCAGGGATTCACACTCACATATAATACTAAAGACTCTTGTACTTTACACCACTTAGTCATCTGACAACTACTGTGTGTGGAGTAAAAGTGTAATAAAAAAGATTAAGTATTATATGATACTAGATTTTTCAGACACCTTGCATAATGTCTATTACACAAGGGCTGAGCCATCATGTATCTTGTGATTCGTTCCCTGTGACTGTCTGTTTGCTGCTGTTATAAATTCCTGAGTGTTGCTCCAGTTTTACAACAACACTGCTGCTGCTTGGCTGCAACTCTAAGCTGACGGAGGAACTCACTGGAGGAAAGGAAATGCTGAGTCTGTTCCTGGGATGTTTTAGGGACCCCCCCCCCCACACACACACACACAACTAAACAGAGAGGAAAACTTTAGGGGAAAAGTAAAGAACAAAAAGAATATATGTCGGCAAGTACAAAAAAGTCTTTGGTTATATTTAGGAAATAAGTCTAGCTCGTCTTTATGTAAGAGAATGAATAAAATGTAGGCCTGTATTCCCCTGTGTCAGCCCATTTAGTGGTTTGGTAATGAAAGGAGCTTTATTTGTTCAGTGAGTGATTATTAACCTGAAAACTGCACACTTGAGTTTTGAAGATGGATTGTTGAAACTTATTATCTGAACTGATGTGTAGATATACAACCCGCAGCATGAATATAAATTAAAAAATCTAAGTAAAATCAAAAACAGAAATATGTTAAGGGTTAAGGTCTGTCAGTGCAGTAGACATGTCAGTAAAGAGTTTGAGTCAAGATGACCGGAAATATATGGGAAATTTAGCGAATGTAATTTCAAAATAAGAGTAATGTTTGCATTGTAACCGTTTAACATTTGTAGTGCATTTTCTATCCCACTATGGATTGTAACACATACAGCACTCAAGGTCATAGCCAGGAGTTTTAAAAATACTGAGTTAGAAAAAAATACTGATAAACAAACAAACAAATAAATAAATAAAGATATGAATAAGTAAATACAATCACAAAAAATGAAATTACTAAAAATAAACCCCAAAATACCAGTATTGCAAACCCCCAATAAATAAGTAACTCAAATAACAATAATACATAAAGAAATAAGTTTAAAAAAAATAAATAATAAAAATGTATCAACAACAAAAAATAGTAATATAAATGGAGTCCCCTCTTCCCCCAATGCACCACCCCACCTCCTCCCAATGAATATCACAAATAGGCCTAACAATTATACATACACAGAAACAAGACTATTCTAGTTTATTTAAATATGAATTCCAACAATATATTAAAACAATCCTCTCAAAAATAAGCTGCAAACTTGTGAATTTTATAACGTCTTCTGCCAAAGACAAGAACGTTTATTTGAATTCTGAACTCAATCTCAATATGCATTAATTTGTAGAAATCTATTACACAGTAAACGTGTGCAAACCATTTACTTATGGGTCAGTTGAGGTCAAAGGTTTGTGTCATGAGATATTTATTTCGAAAAGAAACACCAGCAGTTACTGTGGTCAGCTTGACACTCCCGTCTCTGGTACTGGGAGAGAAGTTTTGTTACCCGCCCTTTGTCGAGGCACGTAGTGGTGTGGTGTTGACTAATTACCGGGGAACCGGGATACTGTACGGTTGTATTGGACATGTCTGCCAGGTCAGACCGAGACACTGGCAGCCGCTGGTATCGGAGAAAGAGCTCTACAGACGGCCAGCAGCATCGGGAGGTGGCGGAGAAATCAAACCAACATAAAAGAATGGGTATCTGTACCAAAATTTCTACAATAGTAACTTCAGAGCCAGAGCGATATAACGTGCTATCAATGTAGCCTACCAATTTCATTATGTAATATTAGTATACAATTATTTTGTGCATCTCAAAAGCAGCCTAAATGGTGTTAGCTCATATTATTCCATTAAATTCCATTTCTCTGTACGATCTTATTTTATTTCATTAGGCTCAGTATAATATACAGCCTACATGCATAGCTTACACTCGTCTGCCTTTGAATATTATAGTGAAAATATAACTACACGTTTTCGTAGTTGATGACAGAAAATAAATCGAGGGTCACCATTTGTCTAGAAAAATGCTTAACATTAGTTAACACTCTTTGATTTCATTTGAAATTTTAAAAGATAAAACCCCCTCAAAATGTACAAAATAACATTACAGGTAGACCTACTCCTTAATGTGTAGGCTACCTTTGAATTCAAGTGTAAATTCATCAATTCTTCCTAAATTATTGTTAATTAATGGATAAATTAATGGATTACAATTATCTCCACTGCTTAAGGAGTTTTTATGGGGTAACCCCTTAAAATTGACCAAAATTGCATTAAAGCCATCCCTCAATTTTCACCTTTATTAAAATATTTATTCAAGGTATCACTTAAAGGATGGCTTTCATATGATTTGGTTTCTTTTTACCTCTTGCAGATAATCCATTAAAACATATTAAAGATCCCCTCCAGACATGTTTTAAGACATATGAAAATACTCTACTTTGAATAATAATTTGAGTGTATCAGAATCAGAAATATTTTATTGATCCCTGAGGGGAAACTCTTTTGTTACAGCAAAGTAAGGTTTTTACAAAAAAATAATTCAATGACCTAGTTAAAAATTATTAAAATTACATTTCCTCCTTCTACCTCATTGAAAAATCCAGAATCTATGAATATGAAAATATTTTTGTTTACAAAATCCTGCTGGTAGGCTACGTCCAGGTTTTAAACTTAGATTTAAGGTAAGCGCATTATTAATGGGTACATTAGTGGAATGTTAGGGTAAAAAAAATACAGGGTTCACTTTCATAGTGACAGTAACACTTGGACGCTCCGCAACACTACCACAGTCTGATCTGAGCAACACTGGAGCCGTTGGGGGTTCAGTGGTGGTAATGAGGGAGGGGGAACTTTATAATGTCAGGAACTGTTATGTGCTTTGTTCTGTCTTTAGGTTGAAAGCACTATATACTGTATGTGCAGTCCATAGTGTGTTAATTGGTTTTCTGTTACTTTTGTGTATTGGAAACAAATGTATTGGATGCTGTATTGAGAAAAAGGGGACAGTTGGTTCTGTTTGGGGGCTTGTGTCTTTCAGTTGTCATTTTTCATTTGAAGAAGACACATTAGTCATATGAGTTAGTATTCTGTGAGAGTGCTTAAAATAAAAGTAAGCCACTTACAATTTCAAATGTACAAAACACACTAGAGTGTGGTTATGTGTGTGACTTCACTGCTTCTTTATGTGTTTAACAGTGCGTGGTTTCTCCAGAAATGCTGCAAGTCTGAAGGGAACTCTGTCAACATGTGAGGAAAACTTCCCAACAGGTAACTTGAGACCCAGCCTGTCCTCACCAGAAAAACGGCTGTATAGTTTGATTGTGCAAGCAGCTTATTACGACCCATATTTACGTTTATTGTTAGGCTGCGACCTCTAGTAGCCGTAGTAATTATGACAGCAGCAAAGAAAATTTGAAAAAACAAAAAGGCATAAGCCCCCCGGCCGTCTGGGGGGTGAGGAGAGCTCCCTTATGCCTTTTTTTAAAAACCTAACCAAACTGCGACCGTTTCACAACATTAATCATGTGTTTAATGTCATGTGACTTACATCACTTACGTAATGTACTTAAGCGGTACACCTATTGCTGGGACTTTACAATGGTCATATATGTTGTTTTGGGGAACGGTCGTATATGTCATTTTGGGAGTCATTGACAATCGACCTATTCTGACCAGTGGTGCATCTGACAAGCCATTTTTTGTGTTTTGTTTTTGCTTTTAGACATGCTAACTTGCTGCTGCTGTCATGTGTGTTGGTCGCTTCACCTATTCGGTCCAGACTGAAATGATAGGCGTAGATTTCAGGGGGGATGCAGGGGACACGCCCCCCTTAATATTTAGAACACGCTCATTTGTCCCCCCCCCAATAAAAACGAAAGTAGCAGTTTTTATTTTGCCGAACCACTAGAACGTGACTCATAGATGCAACAATGCCTCCGGTAATGTAGGCAGTATGCAACCTCAAAAGCAATGGTTGCAATCTGCGATAAAACAGAAAGAAGAAAAAGCAACTATGCATAATTGATAACCATGGAGGAGCCAGAAGGGAAAAGGAGGAGGAGGTCCGATATTAGGACATTTTTTCTCAAAAAGTCTCAAAACCAAGTAAGGTGTGAGTTGTGATGGCAGCTAATGAGCTACTAGGTAATGTTTTTCGAATTTACTTTTAGAATTGTTGTTTGCTATTTTGCTAACTAATCTTGCTAAGGTAATGTTGCCTGCCCATAATTAAAGCTTGCTTGTTGTCAGCTTCAATAACATAGCTGAGATGTACATGATTTCTAAAAATCATTCCAAAACACAGATATGTGGTATATGTTTTGAATGTGCAGAAAGTTTTTAACATGAGAAATCTTGCTGAAACACATATGAGCTATTCAGTGGCGGCTGGTGGAAAATTTTCTAAGTAGGGCTGAGCCACATCCAATAAATTTCAGCAAACATCCCAGTATGATTTAATGCAAAAAAAGTGAAGGTATCAAAAAGGAATTACCACTTTGCAGTTAAATATTTAACAATTATTTTATTCCAACATAAAATAAAGCAGTAAGTAACGCCTTGACAAACACATGAGGACATCTTATTTTGGTCACCACACAGGCGAATTCAGTATAATATAAAACATGTAATAGAAAATGTTTATTTATTGAGATGCCCCTATGGACCTTGTTTTGTTGGGGAAACCAATAGGGAGGTAGAGATCAGGATAAGTAAACATGAAGTGCAATTAGTACTATTTAGTTGCTATTCAGACACTTGAATGGACATAGGCATGGGAGTCAAGTGCTCTGAGGTGTAGAGATAGTAAACTCTAGCAAACGTCATAACATGTGCCTGTTTTTATCCACCTCCTCATTGTGTTTTCACACCGCAATCCTGTGGCCGTCGTCCAGCTGCATAGTGATGTTCACTCTGCCTAATATGGCTAACGTTAGCTTGACAGAATTATCCATGTGTGCCCTGGTGTTCACATGTTTCCTTACTTTCTCAGACAGGTGCTTCATATCCCTCACTTCTGTAACTGTCCATGCTGGATATGTCCCTGTTTAAAAAAGCGAGCACGGAAAGCAAAATAAGGCATTAGCATGACTGTATCCAGCTAGCCAGACCTTTCTGGTGTACCAGCTATGAGAGAAGCCTCGCATATGCTACTTCCCTTTTTCGCTAGCCTGCTGTCTGACTGCAAGGTCAGGTTGATCTGGGCCCAGGTCTTTCACCTGTAGTTTCTCCGCCAAAGTTCTCCTCTGAAACGGATTTTGAAGGAGAGATTTTACCGAGTTAGGGTTGGGTCTTGGAAGAGTAAGTTAGTGATTGTGGTTAAAATGCCTGTAGAGGTCCTGACCATAGACAGTAAAAAAGAATGTCCTGACCAACAAGCAGGGGCTTGCTTGGGGCAATAAAATAATCGCCCTTTTCAGATTAGATTTGAGGACGCTGATTAGCTAAATTTTATTTCATACATAAATATCTTTGGCTAAACTGCTACTCAGACCCACCTCCTGTGGGTGATTTCTCCATCACCCCAGAGCTGTTGAGACATGCAGACAGGCGGCTAGGATGTGTAGGAAAAGCATATATGTTGCGCAGATGATTTTCTATCATATTTTACACATATTACTGGGTGCATTCCATATTTCACACACACAAATATTGACAATTTGTTTAATTTATTATTAATATTAGTATTAATAATGGGGTTTTTTTGTGGCTCAAGGAGGGCGCCGCCCTAGCGCCCTCTATTGGCCAGCCGCCACTGGAGCTATTAAAGTCCAGGGGTTTATACATTTATTCAAATTAATTAATTTATCATTGATGTGAATAGGTGCCACGTGCACATTTAAAGAAGTTACTTCCCCAAACAAAAGATAAGTAAATTATGCAAGGATAACATTAAATGAGAAAAGTTGATCTACAGGAGAATAAATATTTGAAAGCAATAAAGAATCCCTGAGATCCTTACTGCATTATATTCATTTTGAGTAGTCACCTGGCACCTGAATTTTGTGTTTTCCTTTACATAAATATATTTGAAAGCAATACAGAATACCTGAGAGCCTTACTGCATTATATTAATTTTGAATTGTCACCTGGTGCCTGAATTTTGTGTTTTCCTTTACATAAATAAAGACATTTTCCTCATAAATTGATGCAAAAAAGACACAAATTGGTGCATAAAAATTCACTAGAATGCAGGAAATTAAGTGTCTGACGCTCAAAATTTTCTGGGGGAAATGTTAAAACGAAACCTACGCCCTTGACTGTAATAACACTTATTGGTTGCATTAACTGTGGTGCCCAGAGGATGAATCCTAATGACTTTGGTCAACTCCTGAATTTTCTTTTAGCATCAACTTCAGGTCAAAATTGCAAAACCTTCAACACTAAGGACATTCCCATCAGCCTCAGCTGTACTTTGTATTTTGTGCTGATTAGCAAATGTTAGCACGCTAACACGCTAAACTAAGATGGTACATGTACATTATACCTGCTAAACATCAGCATGTTAGCACTGTTATTGTGAGCATATTAGCATGCTGATGTTAGCATTTAGTTTAAAGCACCACTGTGCCTAAGTACAGCCTCACAGAGTTACTCAGTTGCAGTTATTTTGTGTACAGAATTGTAATGCTGACCTAAAGGTGACAGTAGAGGGAAAGTTAATAATAAGAAGTCTCATGCAGGACATAGAAGGGTTCACTACATTGCAATCATTAGATTTTGATATTTGTTATGTTTGAGAGTAAACATTGGTTTTAGTAGTACTGGACGAGTCATAAGAGCAGACACCTTAAGTGGCCTCAGTGGAAAATCATGTGAGACAATTTGAAATGGTTTATACCTTGAACCCGTGACTTCCTCTAAAGTCACTTATTAATCCTTGAGTCAGTAACACAGTGTCATCATGGACAAGTTTATAGGTAGCTGTCAGTTTGTGTATTAAGCGCGTGTGGGTTGGTCTTATTGTTGAAATCCAACTCTAACATCCATCTAAGCTTTCTAATAATTCATCACACTGACCAAATTACAATAATGTAAATTGTTGGTCAGGAATGTTAATATTTTATGATGTCAATAACCCACTGTTCCTTCTTTATTTTGAATGTGTTGTTGTGTGCTTTCTGTCCTGAAACTTATATAGCTAAAATTAATATGTCCATGCATATAATATGTATGCATCCAAAAAGTATTTACAGCACTTCACTTTTTCCACATTTTATGTTACAGCCTTATTCCAAAATGGATTAAATTAATAATTTTCCTCAAAATTCTACAAACAATACCCCATAATGACAATGTGAAAGACGTTTGTTTGAAATCTTTGCAAATTTATTAAAAAAAAATTTAAAAAATTATTTCACAGCCTTTGCTCAATACTTTGTTGAAGCACCTTTGGCACCAATTACAGCCTCAAGTCTTTTTGAGTATGATGCTACAAGCTTCGCACACCTATTTTTGGGCAGTTTCTCCCATTCTTCTTTGCAGGACCTCTCAAGCTCAGGTTGGATGGGGAGCTTCAGTGCACAGCCATTTTCAGATCTCTCCAGAGATGTTCAAATCGAGTTCAAGTTTGGGCTCTGACTGGGCCACTCGGACATTCACAGAGATGTCCTGTAGCCACTCCTTATCTTGGCTGTGAGCTTAGGGTCGTTGTCCTGTTGGAAGATGAACCTTCGCCCCAGTCTGAGATCCAGAGAGCTCTGGAGCAGGTTTTCGTCAAGGATGTCTCTGTACATTGCTGCATTCATCTTTCCCTCGATCCTGACTAGTCTCCCAGTTCCTGCCGCTGAAAAACATCCCCACAGCATGATGCTGCCACCACCATGCTTCACTGTAGGGATGGTATTGGCCAGGTGATGAGCGGTGCCTGGTTTCCTCCAGACATGACGCTTGCCATTCAGGCCAAAGAGTTCAATCTTTGTTTCATCAGACCAGAGAATTTTGTTTCTCATGGTCTGAGAGTCCTTCAGGTGCCTTTTGGCAAACTCCAGGCGGGCTGTCATGTGCCTTTTACTGAGGAGTGGCTTCTATCTGGCCACTCTACCATATAGGTCTGATTGGTGGAGTCTCTGCAGAGATGGTTGTTCTTCTGGAACGTTCTCTTCTCTCCACAGAGAAACGCTGGAGTTCTGTCAGAGTTAACATCGGGTTCCTGGTCACCTCCCTGACTAAGGCCCTTCTCCCCCTGATTGCTCTGTTTGGCTGGGCAGCCAGCTCTAGGAAGAGTCCTGGTGGTCCCAAACTTCTTCCATCTACAGATGATGGAGGCCACTGTGCTCATTGGGACCTTCAATGCAGCAGAAATGTTTCTGTACCCTTCCCCAACTCTGTGCCTCGATACAATCCTGTCTCAGAGGTCTACAGACAATTCCTTGGACTTCATGGCTTAGTTTGTGCTCTGACATGCACTGTTAACTGTGGGACCTTATATAGACAGGTGTGTGCCTTTCCAAATCATATCCAATCAACTGAATTTACCACAGGTCGACTCCAATCATGTTGTAGAAACATCTCAAGGATGATCAGTGGAAACAGAATGCACCTGAGCTCAATTTTGAATGGCAAAGGCTGTGAATACTTATGTACATGTGATTTTTTTCATTTTTAATAAATTTGCAAGATTCAAACAAACTTCTTTCACATTGTCATTATGGGGTATTGTTTGTAGAATTTTGAGGAAAATAATTAATTTAATCCATTTTGGAATAAGGCTGTAACATAATAAAATGTGGAAAAAGTGAAGCGCTGTGAATACTTTCCGGATGCACTGTAAATTGTACAGTATAGACATCATACTCTGATCTTTCTCATGCAATGCAAAATTGACCAGAGGACAAAAAGGGTACTCCTAACTTATGAGGGTACTTTTGTGTCTTTATTAGTCAAACAGAATAGGTTTGAAAGCAAAACTTTCCACACTGCAATCAAAAAATTCAAAAGTTTCAAAGTAAAATTAATTTGTGATTAAAAATGTATTAATGCAAATCCAAAAATATTCTTTTCTAATCCAAAAGTTTTGCTTCTGAACCCAAGAGTTTTGCTTTTGAACCCAAAAGTTTTGCATTCAAATCCAAAAGCTTTGCTTTTTAAAACAAAAGTTTTGCTTTCTGTTGAGCTGACTCTTGTGGGCGGGACCTACTCTGAAAGGTATAAGACACATCTCTATTAGTCAGTCTCGATCAGAGTTACAGCTTGGCAACATCCATTGTTAGTAGACAGGAGACAGTTTTGAAGTCCATGGAAAAGACGGAGCAGAGAAGACAGAAAATCAATGCACAGGTATGTTTACACATAACTTCCATCTTAATAATAACAAGAATGTTATGTTTGAACTAGTGCATGTAGATTGCTTTTGTGTAACGGGTTAAAAATACATATTATTTCAGCCTGTAGCTGCTAGCTTAGCTCAATAAGCTAGTGACTACCGTTACGTGCCCAGGCTGCCTATTAGCCTGCATGTAGCTAGTAGGTAAAGGAGCTGTAAGCGACATTCACTGACACTAAATGTCGCACTAGAACACCAGCATCTCAGTCAAAAACAAATGGGCTCTACAGCGCACCAGACTCCATTAAGAAAACCAAGTAATTTTACCTTGCAGACCATCTATAGCAGCTAATGATTGAGTTCCCGTGGTGCGGAACTGCGTTTCCAATTCACTAAGCCTCACCTCCAATGCGACAAATAAACTACATTACATGAACTGTTATCACTAAAGGAGACAGAGGAATAGCTAAACATTTGACACACCAAGCAGGAGAGAGACAAGCCATTGCTAGCTGCTAAGCTAAAGAACGGTAGCTAGCAAAACTGAATAGCATGTAAGATGTGGGATTAGCGAGCAGAACTAGTATACATTTAAATGTATAGTAGATAGTTACTCACTATAATAAAGAATCAAACAAAATTAACTGATGAGCTAGAGCAGCAAATATACACTACTAGTAACAGACAAACACCGGTGACCGGAAATGAGAGTGCGCTTACCGCAGCACGTCTATTTACATACAGGAGCCGATGTGGTAGCTACGATTCTGAAGGAGTGACCAGAGAACCGGACAGGAGACTTTTCCAGACTCAGATGAATAGAGAATCTGTCATGGTTATGCTGGGATTTCCGGAATTGCAAAAAATCTGCAAGGATCTCGAAAGGATTCAGCGGTGATTGGACTTTGATAAATTTAATAAATTTGCAAATTTATTAAAAAAGAAAAACTGAAATATCACATGGTCATAAGTATTCAGACCCTTTGCTCAGTATTGAGTAGAAGCAACCTTTTGAGCTAGTACAGCCATGAACCTTCTTGGAAATGATGCAACAAGTTTTTCACACCTGGATTTGGGGATCCTCTGCCATTCTTCCTTGCAGATCCTTTCCAGTTCCGTCAGGTTGGATGGTGAACGTTGGTGGACAGTCATTTTCAGGTCTCTCCAGAGATGCTCAATTGGGTTTAGGTCAGGGCTCTGGCTGGGGCAGTCAAGAATGGTCACAGTTGTTCCGAAGCCACTCCTTTGTTATTTTAGCTGTGTGCTTAGGGTCATTGTCTTGTTGGAAGGTGAACCTTCGGCCCAATCTGAGGTCCTGAGCACTCTGGAAGAGGTTATCTTCCAGGATATCTCTGTACTTGGCCGCATTCATCTTTCCTTCAATTGCAACTAGTCGTCCTGTCCCTGCAGCTGAAAAACACCCCCATAGCATGATGCTGCCACCACCATGTTTCACTGTTGGTATTGTATTGGGCAGGTGATGAGCAGTGCCTGGTTTTCTCCACACATACCGCTTAGAATTAACGCCAAAAAGTTTAATCTTGTTCTCATCAGACCAGAGGATCTTATTTCTCATAGTCTGGGAGTCCTTCATGTGTTTTTTGGCAAACTATGCGGGCTTTCATATGTCTTGCACTGAGGAGAGGCTTCCGTCGGGCCACTCTGCCATAAATCCCCGACTGGTGGAAGGCTGCAGTGATAGTTGACTTTCTGGAACTTTCTCCCATCTCCCTACTGCATCTCTGGAGCTCAGCCACAGTGATCTTTGGGTTCTTCTTTACCTGTCTCACCAAGGCTCTTCTCCCACGATTGCTCAGTTTGGCTGGACGGCCAGGTCTAGGAAGAGTTCTGGTCATCTTCTTCCATTTAAGGATTATGGAGGCCACTGTGCTCTTAGGAACCTTGAGTACTGCAGAAATTCTTTTGTAACCTTGGCCAGATCCGTGCCTTACCACAATTCTGTCTCTGAGCTCCTTGGGCAGTTCCTTCGACCTCATGATTCTCATTTGCTCTGACATGCACTGTGAGCTGTAAGGTCTTATATAGACAGGTGTGTGCCTTTCCTAATCAAGTCCAATCAGTTTAATTAAACACAGCTGGACTCCAATGAAGGAGTAGAACCATCTAAAGGAGGATCAGAAGAAATGGACAGCATGTGAGTTAAATATGAGTGTCACAGCAAAGGGTCTGAATACTTATGACCATGTGATATTTCAGTTTTTCTTTTTTAATAAATTTGCAAAAATTTCTACATTTACGTTTTTTTCTGTCAAGATGGGGTGCTGAGTGTACATTAATGAGAAATAAAATGTAAGAGTGAAAAATTTAAAGGGGTCTGAATACTTTCTGTACCCACTGTGTATGTGTATATATATATATATATATAATGATGTTACTCTATGCTATGCCCAGTTGTTACATTACCCGTCTGTGGGAGGTAAAAAGAGGTTGCTTCTGGCTGGTGGGAATGGTGAAGCTGGGAGAAGGAAGATACTGGCATCCCAGTGCCAAAAGCCTCAACTGAAGCCAGCTGCTGTGGTTGGTGGAAGTGCACGGCTGGGGGTGCTAGCATCCCTGTGCCAGGAGCCCCAGTTAGAGCAAGCTGCCGTGATTGCTTAACCTTGCTAGGCAGCTGGACTTGCTAGGTTATGAAATCACGAGAATCCATCTTGCCAGGCTTCAAGCTATGCACTTTTGTCCACACCACGGTTTGTTCGCACCAATCAGCGTCCTGTGAGGAAGTACTGGCAGCTATGGCATAACCTACGGGCAGTGTACGTGACGACGTGTGTGAGAAGTGACTGTCAAAAACTACAATGCTAAAGAGATTAGCATTTACGCTGCTAGCATCAGTTATATTAGAGGTGGGGAGTATTTCTTCATTGAAAGAAGAGCAATGGCACTGAAGCTTTTCTCGATGGAAAAGATGTTTTCGCTCTTTTCCTGGCTGGCTGGTCCTGAGTTCCTCTTTGTTATGGTTCGTTGATCTGATTTGTTGAAGTTTGCCCGTGACAGATGGTGATGTTACCGTCGACGACTTCCCAGATAGTTCTGGCATCCTGGTGCCAGGATCCCCGCCTAGAGGGAGCTGCTGCAGTTGCTGGAAGTAGGCAGCAGGGGGCACTGGCATCCCATAAAGGGTTCCCTTGCTAAGGCTGGCTGATGTGATTGCTGGATGACAGGGGGCACTGACGTCCGAGTATAAATTGCCCCGCATGATGTAGGATGCTGTTGCTGGTGTAGAAAAACCTGATGAGAGGTGGAGTGTCCCGGAATTTTTATGATTGTTGCTCCATCTGAAGGTGATTGATATGATGAGAGGTGGTTGCTGATGACTCCTGTTATTCCTTGTTGCCTGTGATGTCCCAGATCGGTTTTCCATTCTGCCATGAAGACAAGGGAAAGTATTATCATTGAGTGGAAAAGGCCAAAATACCTCACGTCAGCTACAGTGGTGTGCAAAAGTGTTTGCCCCCTTCCTGATTTCTTATTTTTTTGCATGTTTGTCACACTTAAATGTTTCAGATCATCAAACAAATTTAAATATTAGTCCAAGATAACACAAGTAAACACAAAATGCAGTTTTTAAATGAAGGTTGTTATTATTAAGGGAAAACAAAATCCAAACCTACATGGCCCTATGTGAAAAAGTGATTGCCCCCTAAACCTAATAACTGGTTGGGCCACCCTTAGCAGCAACAACTGCAATCAAGCGTTTGCGATAACTTGCAATGAGTCTTTTACAGCGCTGTGCAGGAATTTTGGCCCACTCATCTTTGCAGAATTGTTGTAATTCAGCCACATTGGAGGGTTTTCGAGCATGAACTGCCTTTTTAAAAAGTCATACCACAGCATCTCAATAGGATTCAGGTCAGGACTTTGACTAGGCCACTCCAAAGTCTTCATTTTGTTCTTCTTCAGCCATTCAGAGGTGGACTTGCTGGTGTTTTTGGATCATTGTCCTGCTGCAGAACCCAAGTTCGCTTCAGCTTGAGGTCACGAACAGATGGCCGGACAGTCTCCTTCAGGAGTTTTTGGTAGACAGCAGAATTCATGGTTCCATTTATCACAGCAAGTCTTCCAGGTCCTGAAGCAGCAAAACAGCCCCAGACCATCACACTACCACCACCATATTTTACTGTTGGTATGATGTTCTTTTTCTGAAATGTGGTGTTACTTTTACGCCAGATGTAATGGGACACACACCTTCCAAAAAGTTCAACTTTTGTTTCGTCAGTCCACAGAGTATTTTCCCAAAAGTCTTGGGGATCATCAAGATGTTTTCTGGCAAAAATGAGACGAGCCTTAATGTTCTTTTTACTCAGCAGTGGTTTTCGTCTTGGAACTCTGCCATGCAGGCCATTTCTGCCCAGTCTCTTTCTTATGGTGAAGTCATGAACACTGACCTTAACTGAGGCAAGTGAGGCCTGCAGTTCTTTGGATGTTGTTGTGGGTCTTTTGTGACCTCTTGGATGAGTCGTCGCTGTGCTCTTGGGGTAATTTTTTAAGCCGGCCACTCCTGGGAAGGTTCATCACTGTTGCTTGTTTTCGCCATTTGTGGATAATACAGTAACTCTCACTGTGGTTCACTGGAGTCCCAAAGCTTTAGAAATGGCTTTATAACCTTTTCCAGACTGATAGATCTCAATTACTTTCTTTCTCATTTGTTCCTGAATTTCTTTGGATCTCGGTCATGATGTCTAGCTTTTGAAGAAATCTTTGGTCTACTCCCCCCTGTTAAAACATAACTTTATCACACCTGAGTTCAATTTCTCTAGCCACACCCAGGCCTGATTATTGCCACACCTGTTCTCAATCAAGAAATCACTTAAATAGGACCTGCCTGACTAAGTAAAGTAGACCAAAGATTTCTTCAAAAGCTAGACATCATGACCGAGATCCAAAGAAATTCAGGAACAAATGAGAAAGAAAGTAATTGAGATCTATCAGTCTGGAAAATGTCTCATTTTTGCCAGAAAACATCTTGATGATCCCCAAGACTTTTGGGAAAATACTCTGTGGACTGACGAAACAAAAGTTGAACTTTTTGGAAGGTGTGTGTCCCATTACATCTGGCGTAAAAGTAACACCACATTTCAGAAAAAGAACATCATACCAACAGTAAAATATGGTGGTGGTAGTGTGATGGTCTGGGGCTGTTTTGCTGCTTCAGGACCTGGAAGACTTGCTGTGATAAATGGAACCATGAATTCTGCTGTCTACCAAAAGCTCCTGAAGGAGATTGTCCAGCCATCTGTTCGTGACCTCAAGCTGAAGCGAACTTGGGTTCTGCAGCAGGACAATGATCCAAAAACACCAGCAAGTCCACCTCTGAATGGCTGAAGAAGAACAAAATGAAGACTTTGGAGTGGCCTAGTCAAAGTCCTGACCTGAATCCTATTGAGATGCTGTGGTATGACTTTTTAAAAAGGCAGTTCATGCTCGAAAACCCTCCAATGTGGCTGAATTACAACAATTCTGCAAAGATGAGTGGGCCAAAATTCCTGCACAGCGCTGTAAAAGACTCATTGCAAGTTATCGCAAACGCTTGATTGCAGTTGTTGCTGCTAAGGGTGGCCCAACCAGTTATTAGGTTTAGGGGGCAATCACTTTTTCACATAGGGCCATGTAGGTTTGGATTTTGTTTTCCCTTAATAATAACAACCTTCATTTAAAAACTGCATTTTGTGTTTACTTGTGTTATCTTGGACTAATATTTAAATTTGTTTGATGATCTGAAACATTTAAGTGTGACAAACATGCAAAAAAATAAGAAATCAGGAAGGGGGCAACACTTTTGCACACCACTGTATGTATACCGTGTCACTACACATTCCCATACTTATAAACGTATGTAACGATAAAGCCATTTTCCCAAAGGTAATTTTGGTTAGTGGCTCAAAAATTGGCAAAAGAAAATGTGAATGAACGCTTGTTTCCATCCACTACCGTAATGCGATTATTAGGAATTGGTTCATCGAGATAAGCAGTAGGTGGCACCAATTCTCCTGTTGGGTGCACTTATACCATTGCAGAATAAGAGGCTGCAACAAGATGATGTAATTGAGTGAGTGCCAATCAAACCTCAAACAGTGAAAAAACACGGTGGAAATATGACATTTATGTTTGTTTCATATATTAATGTGAGGAAGGTTACAGTTTCCTTATTGCTCCACACAGATCTGACTGATCACAGGTCTGCTGCTATTATTAAAATCAAAAATATGCATAAAAACAGGTGAATGGAACCCAGACAGCGCAGCTAGCATGACACTGAGACGAGAAAATAATCGTTTACTAAGCTGGCTACAGGCTGATAAAATAATACAGCACATCACAAATATAACATTAACTAATGTTAGTCCTGTTAACTACTAGCTACATGCGCAACGTCATGGAGTCTAATTGGCAGCCTGGGCACGTAACGGTAGTGACTAGCTTATTGAGTCTCCCTGGACTTCAAAACTCCGTCTCCTGTCTACAAACAGTGGATGTTGCCAAGCTGTCACTCCGATCGAGACTGGCCAACAGAGATGTGTCTTACATCTTTCAGCGTAGGTCCTACCCACGAGAGTCAACTCAACAGCAAGCAAAACTTTTGGTTTCAAAAGCAAAACTTTTTTTATTATTTTTACTTGCATCATAGAAAAGGTTTCAGTCGTAGTCATCTGGACACTGTTTTCAGAATCAAGACGTTTCGGCTCCCATCCGGAAGTCATTCTCAATTGTGAAGAAATGGGACGGGAATTGGAATTTTAAGCTACTCTGTGTTACATAAGCCATGCCCTCAGGAAGGAATCTGCCTGAGTATCTGTTAATAGCTAGTTTCACCTGAAACTGACCTAATAGTTTCCAAGATGGCCCAGTAATCAGTAATCAGGCCTATTGTTTTCTGGCTGCATCTACTTCATCACTGTTAAGTACCTGATTAGCATGTGATTGGCGTGACCAAGGTGATAATACACTCTGATAGACATTGGGCAGATTGAATCTCAGACCACCATTTCTGTTCAAAGAGGGTTCTCTTTTTACAAAAATGGCTTCTTTGACGCCCGTTCAAACCAACTCTTCTCTCTACTTAGAATCTTCACCTCGCTGTCTTCAAATGTGTGGTTTGTAGCTTTTAGATGCAAATGCACGGCGCTCTGTAATCCTGAGTTAGCGTGTCATCTGTGCTGATAAAGTCTTTTGTGAAGTGGCTGTTTGGTCTCGCCTATATACCGTTCTTTGCAGTCTTCCTCACTGCACTGAATGGAGTAGACAACATTGCTCTGTTTCTGTGTGGGTAACTTGTCCTTAGGGTGAACGAGTTTCTGTCTTAAAGTGTTGCCTGGTTTAAAAAAAAAAACAGGAACATCGTGCTGTCTAAAGATCCTTTGTAGTTTTTCAGACAGTCCAGAAACATAAGGAATGGAGACACCGTTCCTTCTTGGTTCTGTTACACTTTTGTCCTGCTTTTTGGCTCTTTTAACTTTGTTGATAGCCCAAGTAGGATAACCACAGGCTGAGATTGCCCTCTGGACATGCCTTTCCTCTTTCTTCTTACCCTCTGAGCCGCTGGGCACTTCTTGGGCTCTGTGTTGTAATGTCCGGATTACACCCAGCTTGTGCTGTAGTGGATGGTGTGAGTCAAAGAGCAAGTATTGATCCGTATGTGTTGGTTTCCTGTACACTTCTATCTGGAGCTTTTTGTCCTCTCCTCTGAGTGTAGAGCAATCAAGAAAGGCCAAGCGGTTCTCTTTGGCGTCCTCACGCGTGAACTTGATGTTGGGGTCCACAGTATTGATATGCTCTGAGAACGCTTCCAAGTCTTGTTTCTTGATTTGAAAGGTGTCATCCACGTAGCGGTACCAGTGACTTGGTGGTGTGCCCGGGAATGAGGACAATGCCTTCTTCTCAAACTGTTCCATGTACAGGTTGGCCACGATGGGAGAGACCGGAGAGCCCATAGCCCAGCCGTGATTCTGTCTGTAGAAGTGTCCCCGGAATTGGAAGTAGGTTGTGTTGAGACAGATGTATAATAGTTTGCAGATGTGTTCAGGTGTAAGCTTGGTCCTTTGCTGCAAGGTGGAGTACTCCTGCAGTCTTCTCCTCACCGCTGTCACTGCTTCTGAGGTTGGGATGCAAGTGAACAAGGACACAACATCATAAGAAACCATAACGTCATCTGGGTCCAACTGGAGATGTTTCACTTTGTCCAACCAGGCAACACTTTAAGACAGAAACTCGTTCACCCTAAGGACAAGTTACCCACACAGAAACAGAGCAATGTTGTCTACTCCATTCAGTGCAGTGAAGAAGACTGCAAAGAACGGTACATAGGCGAGACCAAACAGCCACTTCACAAAAGACTATCAGCACAGACGACACGCTAACTCAGGATTACAGAGCGCCGTGCATTTGCATCTAAAAGCTACAAACCACACATTTGAAGACAGCGAGGTGAAGATTCTAAGTAGAGAGAAGAGTTGGTTTGAACGGGCGTCAAGGAAGCCATTTTGTTAAAAAGAGAACCCTCTTTGAACAGAAATGGTGGTCTGAGATTCAATCTGCCCAATGTCTATCAGAGTGTATTATCACCTTGGTCACGCCAATCACATGCTAATCAGGTACTTAACAGTGATGAAGTAGATGCAGGCAGAAAACAATAGGCCTGATTACTGATTACTGGGCCATCTTGGAAACTATTAGGTCAGTTTCAGGTGAAACTAGCTATTAACAGATACTCAGGCAGATTCCTTCCTGAGGGCATGGCTTATGTAACACAGAGTAGCTTAAAATTCCAATTCCCGTCCCATTTCTTCACAATTGAGAATGACTTCCGGATGGGAGCCGAAACATCTTGATTCTGAAAACAGTGTCCAGATGACTACGACTAAAACCTTTTCTATGATAGAACACTCCTGGACGAATGAGGGACTACACCGTCTTATTTGTAGTTGCAATAAAACATTTTTTGATTGCAGTGTCGATAGTTTTGCTCTCAAATCTATTTTTTGATTGAAGCGTGGAAAGTTTTGCTCTCAATCCTATTATGTTTGACTGCATAATAAAGACACAAAAGTACTTTCATAGTAACTTAGTAATGTTTAGGGATGAGCGAGTACCTGTGTATCTGTATCTGTTTCTGTTCAACAAACTAAATTATCTGTTGATCTAGTTGCTACATTTATTATAAAACTATTTACAGAACAGCATCAGAATCAAGCTTCAGAGCAATGTTTTTGATCACAAGCGTAAGAGAACTATTTACAGAACAAGTTGTTTTTTTAATAAAAGTTGCTATATTTATGAATACAGATATTGACACATTGTACTCTGATGAACCTTGTAGTCATAAAAATTACATTATCTGTGCCGGATATTCGTTTCAGCCAAGTACGCGCTCAACCCTATTGTTCCTTCATAAAGTTGGTGCAAGAGACACACACTGATTTACAGTACCACAGTCTTAATAATGATAATAATAAATGTAGTCTTTGACTTGAAAAACACTCAACTTCAAAAACTATTCAGTTACATTCAGAAGAGTAAATGTGATTGATGTATTTTAGACAGATATTGAACCAATATCAATATTTGAGAGTTAAAAAATCTGATATAGAAATTTTGACCAGTATTAATTTTTTAACACAACACCTAACATAACCATTTTTAATTCTTTAATAAATGTGGTTATGAAAGAACTGTGACCAAGATATGTAGTGAGTGGGACATTTTACATAGTGAAAATAAACGTGATATGGTATGTTCTGTTTTCAGCTCTGCCCATGCTTTTGGATGTGGTTACGGGTCCTGAGCGTCTTCCTGCAGATGAGGAGTCGCAGGAAATGCTGAGAGGGAAACTGCGCATTCTGCAAGCTGACAGCCCCGAGGTCAACGCTCTATTCATGGTACAGCTTATGACACACACACACACACACACACACCTGGCTACAAGGCCTATATTCAGCTCCTGGTATTTTAAGCTGTAAAAAAAGTCTGCTTCCTCCATAAATTATGAATGAATCAGAATGTAAAGGCTGTTTGTCTGCTTGTTTTGCAGTTCTGCATTCTAGTTGCCAAAATTCAAATATATTAAAATGTAGAGATCCAACGTATCTGTGGTTTGCAGAAACGTAAAATGAACATGCCCCAGGTGATTGGAATGGCAGGAAATGGGTTATTGCCGGGCAGGAGGGATTGGCTGAATGTGGGAGTCAGTTGACTGGGACAGGTGGTGAAATGGCAATAAGGGGCCTGGGGAAGTGGGAATGTGGCTGAGAGGCAGAATGGGCAAGAATAAACACAGCTGGGGCAGACATTGTGACAACTGCAGCATAATCCACATTCCCATCATCCAGTCGTACTGTCTGCTCAACATGTTCCAAACTCAAATTTCATATTTTTCTTTTAATATGGCTAAATACACAACTTCCATGTGTGATAGACTCATCTCAGGAAATAATTGTTCAGTAATGGACATCGTTGGTTCATTGTATAGTGGTGGCACTGCAGCCATTAGTGCAAAGCACAACTTTACAAAAATATTTAAATAATTAGCAACTGGAAGGTAAAGCTTGAAACAAAAATAAGACATATATTAACATAAATATTTCTTTAAAAAAACCTTGGCTAGCACAAGTAAAAAACAATATAGAATCATTGTTTATTAAACCTTTTCCCTGTCTATAGGAGTTGTCCACTCATCTCATCTCCATCAACAGTGAAGAAAATGTTATTTTTGTGACATTCAGAACATTTGAGGAAGTATGGAAGTTCACCACATATTACACAATAGGTAGGTTTGGAATGCAATAAAATACTCACTAACAGTGAGATTTAACCTTAAGTATTTGACGCTAGGCATATATTATAAAGATCTGAGAGTCAAGTGTTACTTTTTAAGTTAAATATTTTAAGAAAAATTCAGCATTGTAGTTGATTTCTGCAAGATGGTATGAAGCATTCTGTTATGATTACAAAGGCAGACTCAGACTCAGAAATGCGATTAAGAAGTAAGGACTTTATTGTACAGTTCACCAGGAACTTGATGGGGTTGAGGGAAAGGAACCATAGGACCGAGAGGTATGAGGGATGATCGAGGTCCAAGTCCAGAGGTACGTGTGGCTGAGACCAAGCAAGATTTACAGGCAGGCCGGCAACGTTGCTGAGTTAGTGAATGAGTGAGGCAGACAGACAGACAGGCAGGCGGTGCGGCTGGGCGAGGCACACAGACAGGAAGGAAGGCAGGCAGTGATCCTGAGCACAAGGTCAGTATAAGCCAAAATTACAAGCAAGCAAAGATAGTAGCGCAAATCATCTAGGAGCCAGGGACGTGAAATACCACATAAGTTGAAACAACGATCTGGCAATGAATGGAAGGAAGACCAGGGTTAATAGACTGCAGCGCTTGATTAGTGGATGGGTTGCAGGTGTGCGGTTTGGAGCAGGTGTGTTGATTGATTAGTCAGGAGCCCACGGAGAGAGTGAGAGAGCCATGCCCACAACACAGACACACAGAGAAACAGACAACAGAGAAACTCGAAGGTTACGACACAGGCTGTAACATATTCAGCATCAGAATTTACTTTTCTGGGCTAAGATGTACTGAATAGGACACCAGCACGAAATTGTGCTGTTACTGCCACTACTGCTATCGCTGCTTCTGGGAAAAAATGATGCCAGTAAATCCAGTTTAGAATATGTGTTGCTTCATTCCTCACATCACTTTTGTCCTCACCTCCTCTCTTCCAGGTTTCCTGGGTCAGTGTATGGAGAATCTATTGTTAGACCAGAAGTTTTGGCTCAGTTCTTTGGAGGAGAACATTGCTATTGAGGTTTCCATTCAGGAGGACACTCTTAACCTTATCTACAGAGGCATCCTCATGCAGGAAGGTAGGTAATGGAATTCAGTCTTTTGAGCTGCTCTGCAAATGAAAGGCTTGCTGGGCTGCCCTACTGCACAAAGTAAGTCAAAATCAAGCAGTGGCTGATAAAAGGTGGGGAAAGTGGAAAACATTACTTCCAGTATTTGGCTAAATAATCTTAACTAATGGTAAATGTTACGTAATAACAATGTGAACACACTGTAACATTGTAGCAGATATTATTGTATGTTTCACAACCACTAACACTGTCAGCCACTACCAGTTGCAAGCTAACAAACAACATAAACAAATAAAAGATGCTAACTACACTTACCATTCTGATACTCTGCTAGTCCCCGATTTTGGTGCACAATAGACTCCTCATCTGGTTCTGACTTAGGCTCAGACATGTATGGCTGAATCTCTCCCATGTTTCCTCTAACTCTCACACCACTCTCTCACCATGGATGTATAATAAGAACATGTCTCTCATCCACATCCATGCTCACAACACAAAGCGGGGGGGCTTCATAGATCCAGATTTTCTCGATGAGGGAGAAAGAGTAGATGTGCTTCCAGCCCCTTTACAGAGTTTTTTTTTTTTTTACTTTTTATATGGGATAACCATGTTAATTAAAATATTAATCATACCAGAGTTTTTTCACATACTTTAAAATGTGTCTGGAGGGGGACTTTAATATTACGGGAGGATAGTTCCAGTGTGGTTCCTAAGTTTCACTCACTTTTTATTGGGGAACTGCTAAAATTAGCAGAGTAGGACATAAGGTCAATACACCTCTGTTTTAACTCCTTTTCCCTTTCTGATATATCAGGGAAAAACCCCGCACTCATGTGCTGACATGTCACAATGGTTACCAAATGATCTTGTATAAATCTAAGCATCACTTATACAGATCAGGAGTTGTTTAACAGTTCCCCATCAGCAGATGGATTAAATGGGAGCCTATCTTTTGAATTTATGCTAAAATTACATGTCTACTATCATGAAATCCTGTGGTTGGTCCATAGTAGGGCTGCATGATATGGTAAAAAAAATTCATAGTGATTATTTTGACAAATATTACGATTGCGATATGACTCGTGATTAGTGGGAATGACCATTTTTTCATTACAATTTTCATTTCCACTGAAAAAACTATTAAAATCATGATAATGTGACATTTGTTGGGGTCTGTACCAAATAAGCATGTTTTCTTACATCTGGAGAACAAGATTTGTAGGCCAGGGAATATCTGCAGCACTACAATACTTTCTATTAATTGTGCAGCCCTAGTCCATTGTGCTTTCACACCACAAATAAACCACACCAGAGACCGATTTAAAATGGACCAAGACCCTCCTTTTCAGGCGATCTCAGTCCGGTTGTTTGGTCCACACCAGAGTTTGATTGACAGCTTTCACAACAGCTCAAACAAACCGCTCTATACAGGTAATCGCACCAGAGTAGATTGAGCTGAACCAAACAGGTTAGGTGTAAAAACACCCTTAGTCAAGGAGCATGCTGACATTGCTCACACTTTCACTCTCTCTCTGTGTCCTCAGGTTCAT
Source organism: Siniperca scherzeri (assembly GCA_027580175.1). Lineage (NCBI taxonomy): Eukaryota > Metazoa > Chordata > Actinopteri > Centrarchiformes > Sinipercidae > Siniperca > Siniperca scherzeri. The sequence goes on from CM050845.1 coordinate 3,228,151, forward strand.
TGTTTGCTAGTTGCTGTACCAACCAGATGTTTGACAGCTCCACCTCTGGAAGTGACCTGTACTTGGAGCAGGGAGACATAGCCCAGTTTGAGCCACCCTTCCTGGGCTCAGGGTGGACTGTTCTCTGTCTGGCTGATGGAGCCCGAGGCACTGCACCCAAACCTGCTCTCGAGCCAGTCATCCCTTTTCATCAGTAAGTCACATCCACACACAAGGCTATATGGACTTGCTCGATACAGTCTGATACAAGTGATTGTGACTGGTCTCACTGTTCTGTGACCATACAGTAGAAGATATGAGATGTATGCATGCATGATCCCATGTGTCCACAGATGGTTTCTCAAATCCAGTACAGACAGCATTTTAGTTGGTGATGGGAAACCTGCCTGTAACTTCCCTCAGCAGTTTGGTAAGTGCAGTAAAATCTATTTAGCATAGTTTCACCCAGAAATACTTTCAGAAACATATAAACAAGAGAAAAAATATGGGAGTATAAATTATGACTTTACACACCCTATATTGATGGTTTATATTAAGGACTTGCATTTAAATTGACACTTTTAATTTAGTGCTTACACATAGTAAGTCTTAAATCTTCAACTTGTTTTAGTACTACTATTTCAACGTCTTTCAATAATTTCATTTGATCGCCCCTTCAACTTTTTCAGTATTTCAGCTAATTCAAATGTTTCAAATGTAAATTTTCAGCAGCGAGCACACATACATTTTCTTCAGAAAATGTAGCCTTTTTTTACCACTTACTGACAGATTTAACTGCTTTCAGTGATTAGATGTCAAATTACATTTCAACTGCTTTAATCTCTTACTCTTAATGACAACTCAGCATTTATGTCAATTGACACTGCTTTCATTTCTTATTCTTCAACTGAGTTTATCCTTTTTCAATAATTACGATCCAACTTACATCTCAAATCCTTTGATTGCATATACTTTAATTGACACTTTAAACCTTTTCAGGTCTCAGATCTTCAATTTTGACTAAAAGATAACTTATTCAGCTCTAAGTCACACAACTTCCATGGTTCATATCAGCTGACATTTCAACAGACATTTCCGTTTATACACTTCAACTGGCATTCTTTTCTTTCAGGACCTCCACTTCAACTGACATGTCAAGCTCATTTTATCACTTACACTTTGACGATTTTAACTTCTTTCGGTGCTTCAACTTCAGCTGAATCTTCATATCCTTTCGGCACTTTCACTTCAACTTTACTTGGGGCTTATATTTAAATTGACACTTAATCTTCAATTGAAACTATTACTTTACTTAACTACTAACTTAACTATAAATAATAGTGCATAATTTGAAAAATATGCTTAATATGGAATATTATAATATGGAAAGAGGAAAATGTCACGCAGAATGAAAAGTGAAAATAAAAAAAGTTTGAAAATTGTAAATATGGTTTACTGTTTCTAGAAATAATGATGGCCTAATTAATAGCAGTGCTCTAACTTGAAAGACAAAATTTTAAAACACCAATCAAAAGTGTTGGTTGACAATGGAACAGGTCACCATGATTAAAATAAAAGTATGAGGGTTGTACACAACACCCCTTTTAAGTTCCCCAATTCTATTTTATGGTCATTGTGTACTAAAGAGCAGTAAAAACCTTACATAAGTTGTGGGATATCTAGTCTCATTTTATCATCCTCTTACCTCTACTCTGTTTAGCCAGAGGAACCTGTCTGGCCACAGTGGAGTATGATGCTGAGGGCCCAGATGAGCTAAGCATGGCACCCGGTGATCGCATCATCATTGTGGGACTCCTTGTGTCTTGTCTTGATTGGTTCACCGGGAGGAAGGAAGCAACAGGAGAAGTGGGTCTGGTCAAGACAAGCCTGGTGAAACCGTCCACTGACATTTATGAGTGAGTGTGTCACCAATATTACTGTTACCCACTTTATTGTAAAATAATTTAATGTGTTTTGTTAGAGTATATGAAAATACTGTATCTACTTTTATTCTGTCACCCTTCCAGCTCAGTAGATATTTGTTTAGATGGAGAGGAAGGGACATTCTTCAGTCTGCAAGAGGACAAAGTCATAGAGGAAACAATTGCCTTATTAAAGAAGAAATCTCAAAATGACACTGGTCATAACTACAAACTGGGTGAGACAGAAATGCTGCAGATGGATTCACAGGTTACACTAATTTATAAAGATTTTTCATCTCCATTTTTTTCAGTCTCTATTACAGATGCAGGTTTGGGGGCATGGTAAATGTTTAATGTACTCTGCAGTTAATACACCCACACGTCAGCTGCTTATTAAAATCAAGATCCAATTTCATATTTTCCAGATCAAAACAGTTACAAATTACTGAGAGTAACTTTTAGTCTACAGTAAAGCTAGTGGCTCTGTGAGGCTGTAATTAGGCACAGTGGTGCTTTGAACTAAATGCTAATGTCAACATACTAACATGTTCACAGTGACAATGCTAACATGCTGATGCTTAGCACGTATAATGTTTACCATATTCACTATCTTAGCTAGTGTATTAGTGTGCTAACAATTACTAATTAGCACTATACTCAAAGTACAGTTGAGGCTGATGGGAATGTCATTAGTTTTGCAGGTATTTGGTTATAAACCAAAGTGATGATGGCAATACATGAAAAGTCAGAACATCAACAGTTATTACAGGTCATCCTGTGCGGGACATAAATATGTGTACCAAATTCCATGGCAATCTATCCAATAGTTGTCAAGACATTTCACTAGAAGTCAGAAATGTCAACCTTTATGGTGGTGCTAGAGGTAAAGTCAAGGGCTCACCAAAGGCAAGAGGAAAGAAAGAGAAAGCTTTGTAATGTGCTGGATTATACCTGATTTATGAAATCAAGGTGTATAAAAATGTAATTCGATCTGAACTCAATTGTTGCTTGAATTATTCATGAGCTTTAATTACCAGTTGTCAAGGTTTTAGGGTGTTTTCTCATTTGCTTTCTTGTACTTTTTGTTGTTCAATCTCAGATATGATCAGTTACCAAGACTCTGAAAAAAAAACATCACGTAAGTATAGCCATTAAATGTGCTTTTTATTTTGTCAAAGTATCTTGTCTCCTCTTTATTTCAACATCATTTTTTCCTCCCATTATTCTTTTTCAGTCAGCTCTTTAAGCAAAGTTGATACTCAGCAGACTGACCTGAAGAGAAATATTCAGAGGATTCTTGATCAAGGAAAAGACTCATCGCCAAATTCTGTTGTGACCATGAACGGGTCTCCAGAGGACTCGGTCCTGGATACAGAGGCAAAGAACCCAAGCCCTCCCTGTTTCACTGTTCACAAAGTTGGAGAACAAAACAACAACACTGAGAACTTTATTCGCCTCTTCTCTTTTTTGGAGGGACAAGACTACAAAGTAGAGTTTGGCGTCCTGTACGGACTGAGTTCTGAACTCCTCGCCACCTTCACTGGTCACTCTGAACAGGATGAGCTGATTGCCTTCCTGGGTGTTGCTAGGGAAACAGCCAGGAAGAAGCGACTCTTTTGGTCACACACTCGTTTGTGCTTTCTGTTGGGAAAGCTGTGTGCTGGGAGGTTAAAGTTCAGCCAGGCCCGGGTTTACTTTGAGGAAGCCCTTAATGTGCCACGAGAAGGCTTTATGGACCTCAGGCTGTTGACCAGCATTTATTCCAACCTGGCTGCCATATATCTTTTGCAAAAAAATAATGAAAGTTTCTTTGCTCTGACAGAGCGACTTGCTGCCTTGCTAGTGGGAATCCCAGACTGCCTGGAAAGCTTAGAGGATAACTCTGCTCTTATATACATCCTGAAGAAAGCTGTTCTCTCTCACAACAAAATGGCAGAGGCCCATGCTTGTCATCTAATGGTGAAGCACCACTGGACTCGTGCTGAAGGGGTTCGAGGTGTTCCTTATCTTGAGAGACTACTTGTTCTTTGTGCTGAAGCTCAAAGAACATTTGGCATCTCTCCCAGTCATGGATACCTGATCCTGGGAAGGCTCTACAGCAAACTCCGACTTCCCCACCTCAGTGTCAGTTCAGCCAGGAGAGCTTCTCTGCAGCCCTCTGCTACACTGACTGACTGCCTTAGCAGCGTGGTTCTAGTTTTGGACAATATCAATAGACTATATGGGGTCACAGAACAGGAAGGTTCCATCCCACCTCAAGTTGCTCCATATTTACATCAAGCCCTCTCTTCTACCAAAGTCCAAGAAGGAGGAAGTGACCAATACCATGTTTTGAGTCATCAGCTTACTGTTTGTCTCTGCCAACTCTTTTGCAAGCACAGAATGGTTAGAAACGCTATCTGTCATATGCATACTCTCATCAACAACAATCCACCTTCACAGCAACTCCCCATCTCTGTCCCAGAAAGAAACAGTACCCTAATCTGGCTGGCATGGCTTCACATTGACCACAATCAAGCAGATGTTGCTTTGGATATCCTGGACTTGGTCCTAGCTTCCATGCCAGAACACTGCACTACCCCTCAGGAAGGTCTGTGGGCTTCTATTGTTTAATGTGTTAAAAACAGTTACAGAGTGTTGCAGAAGCCCTGGTGCAAAGAAATATTTCCAGGAACTAAGGAGCCACAGGAACTAAAGTCAGAAACTAGACAAGTCAAATTTGGGCATTGTTGTTTGCATTTCCACTAAATCTAAATAACCTAAGGAATCTGACAATTAGGCAAAAGGGACATGTAACAGATAAAAAAATGGTGGCATTGTTTGACACGCAATTTTCACACATGACACAATATAGTCATGTGCTGTTCTTTATATTTAGTGTTGCACGATAAAAGAGACATGCAGAGGTGGAAAAGGGCACTGAAAACTAATTTCTGCTTTAGTACATAACTGTATTTTACATACTAAAATACATAAGTTTTTTTCTCTTGACACTACCTAGTGAACTAACCAGCTAACAAACTAAACTAGTCCTAAGATTGATACTAGTGGCAATCAGTGCCTTCTATGAATGAGTTTCCCAATATTCGAGTACTACCCCTGGTGCAGGGACTTTTTTAAGTTTAATGCTTAGACCCTAGTTTGTCAGGTAAGTTTCCTGAGTCCCTGAAAATGTTCACGGGATCCTGGAAAAGGTTCTTGTGGTGAAAATAGGCTAAGAGTGCCTAGGAGTGGTGAAAATTCTACAAATGAACCATGTAATCTAAATTACTAATTTGGAAGTGAAAAAGTTGAACATTAAAGTTATTATTACATAACTGTCAGTTATTAATGTTAATTTGATTTTGCAGAGCTACTTCCTGGTTTAACGTTTAACAATGATTTGGCCTCTGGGATTATTTTGACTACTATTTCAGTGTTAGGATACTATGCGCAGCTTTTTACTAAAGTGGACTACAGTAGCACTTTGTTTAAACTGAAGAAATTGGTCAACTTTTTAAAGATGTAACCATATGATTTCCTGAAAACAATATGCAGTGAGAGTTGAGAGGAAAAATCTGATTTAACATCAGGCTATTTCATAACTGTTAAAGTAAATGTGTTTAATATAACGCAAAGGTGTGGTCCTCAACATGCGTGGTGTGGCACTTCGATGCATGGGTGACCTCCGGAGGGCAGCAGAGAGCTACCAGGCTGCTGTTGACATCTGCCAAGAGTATGAGGACATGCCAAACTGGGCTGTAGCTCTGGCTAACCAAGGTAAGACAGAATATGCTTCTTAACAGAATGATTCTTCCAATGGACTTCAGCTCTGTGAAATGACTGTGCTTCTTCATCCTCATGAAGGGCTTTTATGTCTGAAGGCTGGAGCTAAAGCTCTAGCGCAGAGACACCTGACTGAGGCTGTGCGGCTCTTCTCTGAGCTGGATGAAGAAGGTCATGAGGCGAACTTCATCACAGTGCTGCTGGAGTTAGGACAGCACTATGTGAAGCAGCACCAGCTGGACTATGGAAAAGGATGCTACGAATGGGCTCTGTTGCAGGCTATCAATACCAACCTGTTAGACTGTAAGTATGTCACATACTTACATTTGTTCTGTTTTGTACTGTAAGGTCTAAGGATTTACTTTTGCTCTTTTCAATGAATTGAACTATCACTCATTGCCAGGCCAACTCACTGCAACTAGACACCTGTGCCATCTCTATGGGTGTGAGAGTCCAGACCAGGCCCAGTGTATCATCTACAGCCAGCACCAAGTCCAGCTGCTAAGACGCACAGGAGACAGAGGACAGGAGGGAGACGCATTGGAAGCCATCAGTCAGCTCTACCTCACTCTGGGCACAGAAAGGTGTGCGAGAATGTGTGTGGTGCTGGAATAGGGCCGATATAACGTTCACTCAAACCAGTTATCAATAGAGCAGCTGTTAGTTTGAAGGTGTTGAGTTTAAGTTGAAAGTTTGGAGCAACAGGACTAATCAAGTTTTTTTATGTTTTCAGGGCATACCGGGTGGCTCTTGACTACACCAAGAGCAGTTTAGGTATTTTCATCGACCTGGGCTGCAGGGAGAAAGAGGCATATGGCTGGCTGCAGGCTGGGAAGATCTACCACCTGCTGGACCAAACTGAACTGGTGGACCTTTATATTCAGGTCTGAGAGCAGCTGTGTAGACATCACAAGTATTTCATGTCTTATTAGTTGCAGCACAATCTACAAAACTTTTAAAACTCAACTGATCTTTAAGTCTCAATTTATCGTAAATTCTAAAATTTACCTCAGCTGCAGACAGATCCTTATATTAGAGACAGGCCTCTACTTCCTGTTCCCCATTTAATTCTTCAAACTCTGTCTTGATAAATTCAGTAATAATTCAGTATGATGTATATTTCCACAGCACTAATTCTATCAGTTCAACAGTCATGTCTGTCACTGCTGGAATGCTGGGCAACAGGGAAAAGACCCAAATGCAGACAGAACTAAGGCAGAGCAAGTGCAATTCAATGATTTAATAAAGACATCAATGGATAAAGGCTTACAGCATGGTGAGGAAGGCAAAACATTCCAAAACAGGTAAACCAATCCAAAAGGGAGCCAGCAAGAAACAAAATTCAACATGCAGGTAAAGTCAGAGAAAAGCAAGATATAAATCCAAAATCACAGGGTGAACATGGGGAAAGGCTGAAGGACGAACTGACACTGAGGGAGTAAAGACACACAGACTAAATACACAGGTGAGGGGAGGATAACTAGACACAGGTGAAACTAATCAGGGCGGGGCAGACAATCAAAACTGAAGGTAAAAGACACAAAGGCAGGAAGTGAAGTAAAACAGGAAATAACTAAACTAAAACCTCAAACCATGACAATGTCATACTCATCACAAGTGGCAGCTGGTCAATGGAGGGTGTACGTGTGGCGCCCCACCAGCCACAAAGCTTAATAAATAAATTATTATTTAATATTTGAAATGAGCAAAATAATTAGTTTTTACTTTTTAAGCATTTTGATATAACTTCAAGTGAAGTTATACAGTATGAAATTAACTACAAAAATGTGTCTTTTTTGTGTTCTCATTCCTAACAACTGTTGCTATTATGTTGAAAAACTAGACAACAGTATTGCTAGTGTGTAAGCAGAAGCCCTTAGTGCCTGTAGTCCAACCCAGCTAAATAATCACCAGCTGCCACTGCACACCACTCTTCTGCTCTCATCTTCTCTTTTTAACACAAATGCTGTTGTCATTCACAAATTATTTCCCGTTGCTTCCACTTCCACTCCCGTTGCTGCCATTTTTTTGATCACTGTTAAGACGGTGTAGTCCCTCATTCATCCAGGAGTGTTCCATCGAAAACCCCTCGTTAAACAGAAATGGTGGTCTGAGATTCAACTTGCCAACGATCTACCACAGTGTATTATCACCATGGTCAAGCCAATCATATGCTAATCAGGTAATTAACAGTGATGAGGGAGGTGCTGCCAGAAAACAAAAGGCCTGATTACTGGGCCATCATGGAAAGAAAAGAAGGTCCGGGGTCAGGTGAAACTAGGCAGGGTAAACAGCAGACACTCAGGAAGACTCTTCCCTGAGGGCAGGGCTTAAGCAACACAGATTAGCCTAAATTTCTGAGTTCTCAGACCATTTCCACAATTGAGAATGACTTCCGGATGGGAGTCGAAACGTCTTGATTCTGAACAGTGTCCAGGACTTCATCCATCCACTCACCTCATCTTGAGTATGGCCATCCCCATCGGATGATGATTATTCAGACGGAATCAGGACAATCACTTTCAAAGTTTCCATTAACCCATGGCACGCTTGCAAACCCTGCGACAGGGGCCGAAAACTTCCCTGCCGCCTCCGTGTCTGAGACCCCACTTTCCACAACCCAAAACCCGTCCAGGAAGCGGGTGAGTCTAGCAAGCCTCTATCCGTCTCTTCCATGGTCCATATCCCTCTCAACATTCAAGACCACTATAATCCACCTGACGAATCCACTGCGTCTCGCAGCCCACCTCCCTCGTCAGAAAAAAGAGGAGGAGGAAATTTAAGGCCAGTCCGTCGCCGTTGTTGCACTTCCCAACTCCCTTGCCTCCGAGAACAACTCAAGCCTCCTGCCATCTCCCCGACTACTCCGGCCTCACAACATGCAGCCGGTCGCAGCGTCACCACACTCCAGCGAGGTCCCCTGACAACCAGCCTTCATCTAACATGTCCGACTGGACTATACAGTAACTATAATGATAGAACCTATAGTTAATAACCCAGTGTTGTAATTTGGCAAAATGCCTTGTGAAACAAATGCTTTCAACCTCTTTACTGTGGAGTACACATCACATTGGCCTAGGCAGTGTGGATATGAGGTGTATAGTCAGTGAAATCAGTAGTGTTCACGTGGATGCGTGTGGATAGCGTACAATAAGGTGTTGTGGAGTAAAAGTAAAACAAAATGCTAAGCAAAGCAATGCATGCGCTGACAGGGAAGAGAGCGAGCCACGCTGGAAGCTGGGACTTTTAAATCTGGGTGTGACTACTAATCCCAGGTGCTCCAGATCTGTTTGGATACTGCAATCAGCTCTCTGGTACCTCAAAAGACAACATGGGTAGACACAGTTACTGACAAACCCCACACACAAGTAGACTAAGCAGTCACACGTCCTAATACTACTAATCTAACCTTTCCTAACTGAGGAACCTCATCCTACAGCCCAGCTACCTGTCTTCACCGCCGGCAGCCCTAACCAGCATGTGAACGGCACCCGCCCCAAGCAACGAGTGCTCTGCTAGGCTTGGCCGTCCGCACCAAGCGCCACTCCCCAAAACAGCGTAACCACCTCAACTTTCTCCTTTTCAACACTTCGTAGTCCGTCCCTCTAGTCCTCATCAGGCACAGGTGCAGCCACTTATTCTAATCAGTGTCCGCAGCAGCTCCCCCCTGACCACAGTTACAGTACCTTGCCAATTCTAGCATTAACGTTACGTTAACATTACGTTGCCCGTATGCTAAGTTTAACACTAACATTGCATAACGTTAGCTAACTAACGCAGTGGACCTTTATTTTACAACCTCACACAGACACCATTTGTTCAAAAGTATTATCACCCTAAATTCTAACACTTCTCTATTACGTTTTGACTTTGGTGCATGCCGGTTTAATAACTGTGGCTAACAAACGCTCCCGTTAAGTTAGCATTGTTAGCACAGCTAGGCATCTTTGCTTGAAGGCTAACACAAGGCTAATTCATTGGCTGGATAATTAGCTAACAAGCCATGTATGGTGAGCGCAGACACTGATTCCTGCTAATTATTGCTAACATATAAATAACATACTAGAATTTCACTCACTGAAAAAACTGGAGCACAGAATTGACAGTCTGTTACAATTAACCGCACAGCCGGCTGAGAAGTGAAGTTCAGTGACTTGCTGAGGTGACGGGCGGCTAGCAGACAGCAGACCGTTAGTGGTGATGGCACCGACACCCCCCACATGTCACTCAAAGCGGCCATGCCCTTAATTATGCAGAACTTTAAGCCTTAATATAATTTAAACGGGTGAGTTATTGAAAAAATTCATATATTCAATATGTTCTAGTCATATCGCCTCATAACACTACTATTCCCCTCATGCATCCCCTAACTGCTTACTCACTTTATCAACATTCACACACATTATACAACTATATGGTAAATGGCCCCCAGAGCTTGCAAGCGAATGCCAGGTCGCTTCCTCCACTCTCCTCAAAATCTGCCCCATAATAGCCGCAGCTATTCCGTTGGGCCATGAATAGTCCACAAGTCCATCCTTATACACCAACAACCTTGCAGTCGTAGACACAATCAACAAGGTTGCACCCTCAGACCTCTTGTCTCACTGGTCAGCTCGGAAGAGTTTTCGCTACTTTCACCACCAGTACAACATAACCTTCCCCGTCGTTCAGTCTCGTCACCATGACCCATTTCATTACCTACGCCCATTCCGTGATGGCCAAATCACATACCGTCAAAGTTTACCTTAGCGGCATTAGCTTCTTCTCTAAACTCCTAATCAGCAAGCCGGGCATGGCCTCCAGCCATCCTCAGATAACGTCACTTCTCAGAGGACTAATACGCCAAGAGCCAGCTCAAAATCCTCACCGCCTTCCTCTTACCGCAAACTTGCTGTCAGTTACGTCCACACCATCTGCTCCGGATATAGCATCCCCATTAATGAAGCCATGTTCTACTTGCTTTTGGTTTCCTCAGATGCTCTGAATTCATTGTCTCTACCCTTCACTTCGACCCACACTGCCACGCCTGCATTTCAGACTTACATACTTGTCTTACTTCTCAGACGACACCATGGTATTCTACTTAAAGCAAACTAAAACCAACCAATCCAGTCAACCTGTCTTTTAATTCAAGTCTAATCACTACTGAATCCTTTCGAGACCCTTGCAAACCACTTGCATTTCCAGAAATCCCAGAGCATTACCGTGACAGATCCAGATAAGTGGCCACTCGATTCTGGTTCCACCAGCACTTCTGCCACTTAGTCTCCTTTTCCGGCATTTCTCCAGTCCATTACTCCTATAGGATTGGAGCAGCCACCCCGGGCCTCCCGCACGGTCCTCCCAAGCATATCACTGCTACATTTGTTCAGATCTCAAAGATCCCAGATCTGCTCAATCTTGTCTCAAGTAACTAGAGGCTTTGGGGGTCCGTCATACCCAAGTGCAATGGGGGATTCCCCACCGAAGCTTCCTCACGACACAGCAGCAAACCAAAGAAGTACAAGCAGGCTTCAAGCCTTGCACACCAATAATTTTTGTTTTCGTTAATAAATCGTTTAAACGCATCTTGTTGATGGTGTGGTCCTTGCTAGTGAATGGTAGTTTAACAGTAATTTAAAAAATGGCGAAGTGGAAGAAACTGGAAATAATTAGTGAATGAAAACAGTGTTTGTGTTAAACTGAGAGCAGCAGAGTGGTGAATATGACATTATGATGAAATTACTGTGTGAGCCATTATTGTACAGGTAATTGAAGGTAAAGATGACCAGAGGACTTTAAATTTGTAATTTTGTTTTTAGTACACTCTTGTGGCCATAACAGCTGCTCAGTTGGCTTCAGTTTTTTCTTCATGAAAAGTTTTATAATGAAAGCCTGTATTTTTGTCTACGTCATTGTCAGGTATCGCAGGATGTCGCTATGAGTACAGGAGACACCAGCTTCATCCTGAAGCTTCTGGAAGCTGCAGGAGATATTTTCTTCAACAGCTGCCAGGACCGGGACAAGGCTATCACCTTCTATAGGGTACAGTCAGAATAAAACGCTGAGCTGATACAAATATTTAAAAATTTATCTCATTACTCCTTACACTTCCTACTGTCATCATCCCATGGCATGATTATGGGGCACCCTTTATATTAATCTCTATTAGTTATGACGTAGGTTTAGACCATTTATCCGTGTTTTGGAAAAACATTATCATTAATCACATTATCTTTGTACATTTCCCTACTTCATGAATTTTTAGTAATTAAGCAGCCTTCATTTGTTTGCTATAACAGTGTTACTATTGTTTTTAGGAATGATTGTCAAAACTAAGAAAATAGGACCCAAGTTGTAATAAACCAAAGTTATCTTTTAAGCCTATAATAATGTCCTGTGTATCTCTGTGTATTCCTCCATGTAGGACCGTGCTCTGCCCATTGCAGTGAAGAGCAGCAGTGTTCATTCCAGGCTGAGGTTGTGTAATAAGCTGGCTGAACTGATGCACAGTCTCAAGTTGTATGGGGAAGCTGTGGAGTTTGCTCAGACTGCACTGGACATTAGCATCACTCTAGGTATGGAAAACCTCCAATGCAAAGTTTAGAATTTTCTGTTAGTTTAGGATTGTAATTTATGGTTGTATTTGCCCTTTATTAAAATCTAATCCAATTACTGTCATCCACTTCTGATATACTTCATGAAATACTGTTAGATTTCATGTTTATTATGGAACTAATCAGCACTGCACTGATTATCTGTAGAAAGACTTACTGAGAAGTATTAATGATAATACCCACCCCAGTCATAGCCTGTTCACCCTGCTGTCCTCTGGCAAGCTATACAGAAGTATCCACCTCATCCTCCACACTCCACCATACATAAATGACATGGAATTTTCTGTTATGCTGGTTTTGCACATTACCATATCACTACCTTTGTATGATATACAGTATGTATATAAGTAACTGTATATATTGTTTTTATTTTTATTCTATTCTAATTTTAAATATTTAAATATTTGTATGTTCTGTGTGTGTAGCGTGAAGGGGGCTACAACTTTATAAATAAATGTACCTTGAACCGTAATGAAGTAAGTATGTTACATGTCAGCTGAGTTTTTGTATTGCCATCACTAACTGCATGTTACACCGTATCCCTGATTTAAGGACCTTAATATGTAGTATGAAGGTCCTAGATCAGGGCTGGGGTCCCCCAACTTCCCGAGCACAGACATTTCATTCAACTGAGCAGCCTATAAAATTAGTTACAGGATGAATGTTAAAAATACAAACTTGCGGGTGCAAAGTAACATAATAAAAGAGGTAAAAACATGAACTAAAGTCAATACAAACCATGTAAGATGGCATAGGATTTGTTTTTCACTCACAAACTGAATTTCTTCTCAGTAGCAGTGAGATCAGCACTACCATTGCGGGCCAGAAGCTATATTCCAACAATACTGAATAAAATCTATGGCCAGCAATGCAGGCACTGAGCATGCTACTGGTGAGCAGCATTCCAGTAGGTGAGCGAGACAGAAATGCTTTGAATTTACATTGTATTGGCTTTAAAGGTGCAATGTCTAAGGATATTAGTTTAAAGCATTCAACAATTAACTAAAATTATCAACAGAATGTGAAGAAACAACTCTTTTGATGTTATCTCAAAGATGTCTATGTATTTTGTTGTAGAGATATCTACTGAAGTTAGCATGCTAACCAGCTAGACCGATCCCATCCTGTCATGTGGTACCACTTTGTACCTCAAGAGACGATAGTCCAAAAGTATAGCTCAGGCCTCCCCCCCCGTAGTTTCAGATGGGAGATGTGTGCGAGCAGCTATTACACAAGCTCTCTTAGCTTTTTTTATTCTAATAAATAAACAAAATAAACTTCCAAAATGTCAAGAAAGGAAATATTCTTACACCTATTTGGGGGAAGGGGGATTTTAAAGGGCCACAGTACCACTTTCAATGTGAATCCTATGTTTCTAATGTGCAGAGGACCTCTAAAAATGTCCACTAAATCACCACTAAAATCCAGTCCACAGCAGTAAAGTTTTCAGGAACAAACAACATACTGATGATTTAGCTATTTATTTAGCATTTCCAGTAGTGGAGCTAAAAATGAAAAGTTTATCCTCCTGGTGGTGCTAAAAGAAAATCTAAATGGATCATCTCCTTGGGAACATGAATGTGCTCAAGAGATTGAATGGCAATCCATAAAATAGAGAAAAGAGGAAAGTTCATGGAGTAACTGAATAACAGTGTCCTTTGTGTTTGGTCGTACGTACAGGTGAGCGTCTGAATGAACGAGTGGCTTACCACCGTCTGGCCTCACTGTACCACAGTCTGGACCAGTATGAACTGGCTGAACACTATTACCTGAAGACCCTGACCCTCTGTCCAACACCTCTGCTGTTTGATGAGGAAACACTGTACTATGTCAGGGTGTACCAGACACTGGGGGACATCATATTCTATGACCTGAAGGTAAGGGATTAAATGATAGACATGGGATGTTTTTTCTATATCTGGAATCACTGATATCATGTGAATCTGGAGTTTACTACTAACAGTTTGACATTCGCAGATACCTTTAGTCATCCAAAGAAAGTGCCTATATTGTTATGTGAAATAAAGCCCCAAAACTTTTGTATCCTCAAAAAGATACAAAAAGCCAATATATGACAGTTCCCGTTTGTTATTTTGACTTGATACGGAGCTCTATTGGATGTTCTAACTTGTTTCCACTGGTCTAAATATACTTCCCCAGCCATGGTTCCTGGTCCCCAAAAAGTACCTGTTCTGGGGTGTGTACTTTCTGATGGACCAGGAACTATCACTGAGCTTTCAGAGCTGAACATTACTAGCTAACTGAACACAAACTGCTTCAACATGTATGCAGATTCATTTACACAGTAAAAGGGAATGCACAAAGTCAACTTACACTTCCTTAGACCCCTTCATTGGCATGCTCTAACTGTCCACCAGATGCCCTCAGACTTTCACACCTGCCCCAGTCACCTGACTCTCACATCCAGCTACTCCCTCCTGCCTTGCAGTAACCCCTTTCCTGCCATTCCCATCACCTTACCTTCCCCGCCTAGTACATATATCAGCCCCTTTTCCCCAGTCAGTTGCCAGATTGTCTTTGTTGCTCCTCACCATTGCTTTCCAGCAATCTGTACCTGAACCCTTCACTTTGAAACCTGTACCTGCCTGTAAGCTCATGTACCTTCAACTTATCAATAAATCCTGTCTGTCTGCATTTGGGTCCTTCCCCTGATGCCTCATATTCACCCACCTTACAAAACAATCTGGCCAAATATGGACCCAGCAGATGAAGCATTCTTTGTGGAAGAACTAAATGAGGTGACTCAAACTCATTCAGTACCCTCTAAACTACTGCCAAAATGTAAGTATAGTACAGAAGGATGCAGCTTTGTCACTGGTACTCAGGCTAGTTTCTTCCAAGCCGTGGCTGGTGAAGTTGCTACCTGGATTGGCAGAGAACTTTACTATAACTCCAGCCTCCCTGTCTGCTAGTGTTGGGCCTGCTAGCCTCCAGCATGCGCCTCAGTCTGCTAGCCTCAGGATCGTAAGCCTCCGGCGTGCCTGCCCTGACCCGGCTAGCCCACTGCCTACCTGCCCTGTGCAGGCCAGCCCACCGCCTTCCTCCCCTGAGCCGGCTAGCCCGCCGCCTGCCTCCCCTGACCCTTCTAGCCCACCGCCTGCCTCCCCTGAACCCTATGAGCCTTAAGTGGACCAGTTGTGGAGCTACCCTGATGTCCCAAGTCCAAGTCCCCTGTATTTGTATGAAATACAATGACCAATAATGGGATTCAATTATACTTTTTTAAGGGACCGTATATTTCCCTGTTATCTCTACAGGACCCATTTGATGCTGCAGGCTACTACCACCTGGCTCTAGCTGCAGCCATGGATCTGGGCAACAAGAGGTCTCAGCTGCAGCTGTGCACTCGCCTCGCCACCATCTACCACAACTTCCTAATAGACAGGGAGCTCTCGCTCTTCTTTTACCAGAAGGCAAGAGGATTTGCAGCAGAGCTGAACGTGAGGAGAATTAATATCTCACTGGATCAGCAGTATAGCAGCACCTCACAGTACAAGACCACCGGACAATAGGAAAGACACTTTGTGAAGACCTTGTCAAGTCTTTGTTTCACAAGAAAAACTAAACATTTGCTTAGCGTCTAAATTAAACACTCTATACTCTGTAACGCTGTATGATTTCTGGGAGTGCCCCTCTTGTAGTGTTGAGTTCAGTGTCTACAGTGTACAAAAGTTCAAACAGTTGTTTTGAAGCCTGTTGGACATTGAATTTGCAACCTATGAGGAGCAGATTAGTCCATCTGGGTTTTATCTCCCATTCTATTGATTTCTTTTAGCTAGTGGTGAGATAGTGAGAGACAGAGGCTAGGTTGAAGGAAGGGCTCACTGGTTCTGGAAGTGTTTATCCCCATTCTGTATTCCCATTTCAAATGTTTCTTTACACTGCAGATTGTACTATTAGTCTTCTCAACAGTATAATCTTAAGCTTTCACTTGCCGTTAGTGGCGCACATAAAGAAATTTGAACCTCGTGACTGGATATTTCTTGCTGAAATGCACATTGGGAGTCTTAGTTATTTGCTTCCCCAAAGTTTTTATGTCCATAGGTTTGTACTTATTTTCAATCAAAACACCAAATATTTTCTAAGGCAGTTGTTCATCTTTTGGACTGACAACTGTGAGTCACGTAACATTGTTCATGGGAAAGGGACTTTTAGTTCCAGAATGCCCTAATTAGCTCACTTCGCAACTCTAATTCAAAATGGTTGAGGAAGAGAGGCTTTGTCCAGTCCTGTTCCCTGATACTTCAGTCTATCTTGCAATGCAGTGGATGCTTACAACAGTTTGTTTGCTAAGTTTAATATCCACTTTCATTCTTATTTCCAGATTTTTGGTTTAAATACAATGTTTTAACTGTGGACTTGTTTAGAGAAGTCAGGAGAACTAAAGAAGCCTACTTGTAGATATGCTACAACCTGATTTTTTTTTTTTTTGTAAATCCACTGGATATGACCTGGATGTGAAGTGTCATCCTCTTAGAATCAAACAAAATAGCTGGAGGAAACATAAGTAAAAGCGTAAGCAGATTTCAAAGTGACCGTGCACAAAATAAGAATTTTGTTCTTAATACTTGATTTGCACTTCTGCATCTGATTCATGCATTCAGTGGTTTTGTCATGAACAACCTTCCATAAAAAAAAAGCCATGTAAGCCTAGTACAGATAAAGTACAGTCATTTTAGAATAGGTTTATGTGGTTTCAAGGTGGAAATCTTTAAATACACAGTATGGAATTGTTATGATGAGGACCGACACACTGCCATATACTGTACATTGGTCAGCTGCCAGATAGAGCACAAATATAACGGGAGATAGTATCTGTATGCCACTTGTTATACAGTTAAACTTATTTTCTGCTCTTTTGGTTTACTGATTGTGTTATCAGTAGTCACGGTGGGAAAACTTAAATATCGCCAATGTGAAGAGATTAAACTGGAAATGACTGAAATATGTCAGAGATGGAGTTCATGTTGAGGGATGAAACAGCTAAAGAAGGAGGAGGTCTATGAAGCTATGATAACAGGCTTTCAGCTTCAGTTTCTGTTGCGTTTGGCTTTAATGAATAACCAGCTATGGCAGCATTCAGCCTCAATCTAATTTACCGTATACACTGTAATATAGTGGAGGCATCCTATAAACCAAGGCCAGTAATCTGCTATGTACAGCATACTGTACACTCCATCTTTGTAACTTGTTTCAATAACAGAAAGACCCACACAATTGTGCAACTTTAGATAATAAAACTTGACTCGACTAATTTCCACTTGGGACATGGGGACATCGCCCCACCACTGTTAAAGTTGGAGTTTGGATAAATAACTACACCCTTTTTAAACAGTTTCTTCTTACTGCCAAGCCATCATGATCAAGGTGTGAAAATGTGCATGTTCATAAAAAGCCAGGTAATCTTAGCTGAACTTTGCCCACTGTGACTGATTGCCTGTGCTCTAACACCACTTCATGAACAGCAGTGAGAGAGATGGGAGTGTTTTGCTGTGCTAACCCTATCAGGCGATGCTTCCTCTTATGGTACTGTACAGCCAGACTAAACATGGTAAGGCCACCAGGCTCAGCTGATGCCTGATTTTACTTTTGCCTGTCATGATTGCTGCTTTTTTGTTCCCAAAAAAAAAAAAAAATCAACACGACAAAAAATATTCAATATTCACTGTATAGGCCTATGTTTTCAAAAACAAGTATACTCTTTATATGTCTTGTAAATACCTTTACTAATTAGCAGATGACAATGGGAAGTCATGTTCATCAGATGTGACTATCTACAGTTGTATGCAAAAGTTTAGGAACCCCTGACAATTTCCATGATTTTCATTTATAAATATTTGGGTGTTTGGATCAGCAATTTCATTTTGATCTATCAAATAACTGAAGGACACAGTAATATTTCAGTAGTGAAATGAGATTTATTGGATTAACAGAAAATGTGCAATATGCATCAAAACGAAATTAGACAGGTGCATAAATTTGGGCACCCCAACAGAAAAATCACATCAATATTTAGTAGAGCCTCCTTTAGCAGAAATAACAGCCTCTAGACGCTTCCTATAGCCTGTAATGAGTGTCTGGATTCTGGATGAATGTATTTTGGACCATTCCTCCTTACAAAACATCTCCAGTTCAGTTAGGTTTGATGGTTGCCGGGCATGGACAGCCCGCTTCAAATCACCCCACAGATGTTCAATGATATTCAGGTCTGGGGACTGGGATGGCCATTCCAGAACATTGTACTTGTTCCTCTGCCAAAGACCAGAGTAGATTTTGAGCAGTGTTTTGGGTCGTTGTCTTGTTGAAATATCCAGCCCCAGCGTAACTTCAACTTTGTGACTGATTCCTCAACATTATTCTCAAGAATCTGCTGATATTGAGTGGAATCCATGCGACCCTCAACTTTAACCAGATTCCCAGTACCGGCACTGGCCACACAACCCCACACCAAATTTTACTGTGGGTAGCAAGTGTTTTTCTTGGAACGTTTTGTTCTTTTGCCGCCATGCATAACACCCCTTGTTATGACCAAATAACTCAATCTTTGTTTCATCAGTCCACAGCACCTTATTCCAAAATGAAGCTGGCTTGTCCAAATGTGTGTTTGCATACCTCAAGCGACTCTGTTTGTGGCGTGTGTGCAGAAAAGGCTTCTTTCGCATCACTCTCCCATACAGCTTCTCCTTGTGCAAAGTGCGCTGAATTGTTGAACGATGCACAGTGACACCATCAGCAGCAAGTTGATGTTGTAGGTCTTTGGAGGTGGTCTGTGGGCTGTTTTTGACCGTTCTCACCATCCTTCGCCTCTCCAATATTTTATGTGGCCTGCCACTTCTGGCTTTAACAAGAACTGTGCCTGTGGTCCTCCATTTCCTCACTATGTTCCTCACAGTGGACACTGACAGCTTATATTTCTGCAATAACTTTTTGTAGCCTCCCCCTAAACCATAATGTAGAACAATCTTTTTTTTCAGGTCATTTGAGAGTTGTTTTGAGGCCCCCATGTTGCCACTCTTCAGAGGAGAGTCAAAGAGAACAACAACTTTCAATTGGCCACCTTAAATACCTTTTCTCATGATTGGATGCACCTGTCTATGAAGTTCAAGGCTTAATGAGCTCACCAAACCAATTGTGTGTTCCAATTAATCAGTGCTAAGTAGTTACAGGTATTCAAATCAACAAAATGACAAGGGTGCCCAAATTTATGCACCTGTCTAATTTCGTTTTGATGCATATTGCACATTTTCTGTTAATCCAATAAATCTCATTTCACTACTGAAATATTACTGTGTCCTTCAGTTATTTGATAGATCAAAATGAAATTGCTGATCCAAACACCCAAATATTTATAAATGAAAATCATGGAAATTGTCAGGGGTTCCTAAACTTTTGCATACAACTGTATACAGGACAGTGCCAAGTTTCTTGGTTGCTACGTTGATCCTTGAATCTACAGATGAACAGATGACTGAACAGAAAAAAACTCAGATTTCCTTCACAATTAAGTGTTTGTTGAAATAGAGTACCTCTGAGTATCTTTTATTTTACAATAACTTAATACTTTTAGAACAGTCATTTGTAACAGTCTACAAACAGTTGAGAGTACATTATCAGAAAACGCTACTATGGGTGTTTTGACGATTACAAACAACCTATTTTACAGTTTAGTTTGGAGGACCTGCTGAATCTGGACTAAGAGGAGAGATGTAATCAGTGTTAGCTTTCACTTGTCCTTAAAGCCATCACATGTAGAAATTGAAAATGTCTTACTTTGGCACGATCATGTGGAAGTATAAACAATGACAGGCAGAAACGTGCCGCTAATTCCCTCTCTCCCTCCCCTCCATGTGTCAAATCCGGGAACACTGAGAAGAAAAGACTAAAAGCAACACAACCTGCTCCAATTTTCACTAGGAATGCTTAATTTTTCTACAGATTCAATTTATGTCATCACAAGAAGTTTCTGGGTCTACTCTCTTGAAAGAGGACAGACATATCATTATAGAATTGTTATACTAATATTGGCAGTTGGCCAACAACAACAAAGATGTCGAAATTTCTACCAACTCTGCAGGACTGTAGGTTATAAACCACCAAGTGAATAATATTCAGAATATTCATGTTTGTCGTCTTGTTTTAATTCTCATAACTAAAACACTAAAAACGCTAACGTTAGCAGGTAGAAAATGTGTGGCATCAGGCTTCTATTTAGTTTAGCTAATTAGCTATATTAATGGTATAGTAACAGCAAATGTTTAATCCAGGAGAACTGGTATTGTAGTGGTAACGTTAGCCGTAGTCAATCAGATTATGACAATGAAAAATACAGCATTCATTTACGTTAGCTAGCTGCCATCCAGCAGCTGGAGAGAGGCCAGTGTCGAAAGGCCATATCTTGACTGAAACACAGCACAGACAACAAACAGATCTTCTTGAAAATAAGAGCAACCTTACAGCACAGATAAAAGTTGATCCACAATCCTGAGCAATGCAACACAGTGCTTACAGTGCTCTGCTTGACCACCTCATCCAGTCTGCAGAGGAGAACCCCGATGGATGATGAGGTCCCATGTAAATGACTGACATTAACCTGGTGTGTATCTGGCCACCTTATCCAATTTTGAATTATTTAATTTACTGACCATGGCAAATGGTTGTGTAGTCAAATAGTATTTTTATTGACAAGAGCTTTTTGGATTTTAATATTGATGTATCAAGGACTTTTGTCTGGTGTATTTCATGCTGAAAGCAGGTGCTCTGCCCCCTTCTTCTCAGGTTGGGATAGTGACATGGCCTCACTGCTACTGCTGGTCTACCTCCTGCCACCACCACCAAGTGGAAAGAAGGGAGCTGTGAAGATCAGTATCTGGGAAGCTGTGGACCATGTAATCAAGTTTCATAAGGTCAGTGTGTCCTGATATTCATTTTTATTCATCCAATAGGCAATAGTGTAACCCCCACTCCAAAAAAGTCCCCGCTTCCCTTACAATAAATACCCTTTTCAATAAAGTATTTCTGATTCTGAAAAACAAACATTTTGGCCAACTATCATGCCCTCCACTGCAAACAAAGGAACTATACAGGTGGATTGTCTCACAGGTAGAGTGTCATATGATGGGGTCACATGACTGTTCAACATACACACTGAATAGAGGAAATTTCAGTGAGGAAATTTTATGCTGAATTTTGCTCATTGCCTGTCAGTCTCTGCATCTCTATCTAATCTATCCCTGCCTGCTCTTAACCAGTCATCCACTAGTCATCTCCAGCTAGCCACTCCCTCTCACTCATTCACCTTGCACCTGTCTCTCAAGCCATACCTCACAGCCCTCCGCCTCAGCCAGCTGCCTCCCTGCTCATTCCACCTCCAGTCCCCGCTTCCCTTACAATAAATACCCTTTTCAATTAATCTGCGTTTGGGTAAAATTTGTTATTGTTCATACAGGTGTCTAATACATCATGACAGAATATATCATAGTGATAAAAGTCTGCAATGTGTCCTTTTCTTGGACCAAAATAAACATTTGAACAAATGTGAATGTTGTCATTTAGATAATTGTAAAAATGTCAAGTAGCTAAGACTACAACTTGCATGTGCGGCAAACTTAAATGTTATTCTAAGAAGCATTTAAAATGTTTAAAAAGCCTTAAATTTAACTTGCTAATACCTGCAGATGTCCTATTTTAATATGTGGGGTTCCTAACTGAAATATAGTTGCTGCTTGAAAAAGACAAACAATCATAGACCAACGAATTCAACATTATCAGTGTATTTTTCTGTCCTGGAACTACAACAATGCAAGACAATGTATATTTTACTGACAAGAAGTTTTTGCTGACATTTTAGTTCTTGTGCACTTTAATCTGTTGACATATCAAGAAATTGAAATAACGGTGATGACATCATTTTATAAGAAATATACTAGGGAGGAGGTAGTCATGATATTCTGTCAATATGCTGCAGTTGATGCTTATGATTGCGGTAGAGGTCATGATTATGGTGATGAGATGTTTTGTATATTATACTAGCACTTATGTTTTGGGGACCTGCTATGGACGTTGACACTTTTTATGTTGTTTCTGTATCTAGTTTTGTATGTTTATGTCTCATCATCTGTACAATAATTATGCTTGCTGCAGCACCTATTGCCTACTGTACCTAGAAATGTAAGTTGCATCTGATCTCAATGGCATTTGGGCTTGATATGTGTATTTTTTACTGCTGCACTGAGTATCCTTGGAAAAAAAAATTGAGGTCATGAATTACAGAAGCAATGGTATTGCATTGGTAGGATAGTATAGAGATTAAATTCCAACACCATGATATGCCTTTTTTAATACACAAAATCAAAATGTATGGTCAGGGTTTAATAAGTAAGTGACCAATCAGCTCATGTTGTAGAAAGGTAAATAACATAATAAGTGTAAAAGATGTCTCAGCAACGTAAATCTATAACGTTATGATGGACGAATTCACAACGTTGTGAGGACTGTCTGCCAAAAGTAATCACAATGTTGGGGTAAGGTTATTATATTACCTTGTCAAATGTAATGTTTTTAGAATGTAATTGTAACATATCCACAACATTGTTTTGTGACGTCGCAGCAACAGGTCCCTGGTCTTACATTTTTACGTACATACTACATAATTTGATACATAAAGAAGACGTTATGATACCAGTAGAGGACATTAAAAGTACGTTGCCCCAACCACATTATGTTTGCAGTTCCTTAATAATCCATACTGCACTCTACACTCAGTCTAGAAGAATTGGACATGAGATGCATTGATGTTGATAGGTTTTCAATGTAGTGAGTCCCCGGGACCCACAGGTGGTCATTTGAGTGGGTCCCCGGAAAATTGAGTGGGTCTCCAATAAAATTTGTTTTTTGACAAATTGTAGTGTTAAACTTAGGGATGGGTATCATTAGGATTATATTAATACTACTACTCTATCTATACTTCGGTTCTCTCATTACTAAATAATTGTTTTTTTTTAAAACGTATTCTTTTAAAAGAGAATACATTCAGAAAAGGATTAGAATTTAAAGGTGCTATTAATAACCTTGATAACATCCAGCCAGTAGATGATGCACTCCACTTCCCCCCTTCCATTCCATTCCAGTGGTTGCCAGTTCTTTGCACAACCTGCATATTTCATGGTCGAGTGGAGTGAGACTCAGACTCAGTCATATCAAGTGATGAATCTTTCAATTCAATTCAGTTAAATTTTATTTATATAGCGCCAATTCATAACAAAGTTATCTCATTGCACTTTTCCTATAGAGGGAGGCACAATGCAAATACCACCTATAATTTTTAAAATAGTAGAAATGTAATTGTAGTGTTATTAATAATAGGAATGACAACTATAGGAAAAATAATGTCAGTATTAGTAACAGAGCCAATAACAACAACTGTAGTATCAGTTGTGTGTGATGGTGTCTGCCTCCCGAAACCAAACTGGGACCCCCGACATCCTCGAAAAGCTCCCCGGACTTCTGGCTGCACTCCTGACGACTATCACAAAAATCAACCATGTCATTGGTGCCGACATGGACGGCACCAATGACACCGCCCATCAGCAATCTGAGCTGACAAAAGCAGACTTTATCCGCATTTTTGACCTGCTCAACAGCAGTGGAAAGCATGCTTTTATTTCAGGTCCAATTCCTACACTGGGTAGTGGAACTGGCCGTTTTAGCAGGATCCTTAGCCTTCATACCTGGCTCCAGTCTATCTGCAGTACCCATGACATTGGTTTTATTCACAATTTTAACTTATTCTGGGATCGTTCTTCCTTGTTAGCATGAGATGGTCTTCACCCAAACAAGTCAGGTAGTCACATGCTGGCGGCTAACCTGCAGCATGCTGTGCTGTCCTCCTCACATAATTGACTATATACATCACCTGTCTCCCCTCGCTCTTCTTCTTTCTCTTCTCTGCCCACCATTAACAGCCACGCACCCTCTTCTGTCACTAACTCCCCCTTGTGGACTGATCATAGTGCTGCTATTTGGAGGCCAGATCCCTCGAGCGCTACTTTTAAAATTGCTGTGGTAATTTTGCATAGGTCCTTAATATGAAACCCACAGCCGACACAGCAATAATATTAATTTAATAAAGATCTGGCCCAGAACCCTACCTCCAGTCTCAACTTCAGCTCTAACCCAGAACAGACTTTTTAAGATGGCTCTTCTCAATGTAAGATCCCTCTCTAACAAAACCGTTTATTTTAAATAATTTATCTCTTCTACTGATTTAGATGTCGTGTTTTTAACAGAATCCTGGTTACGTCCTGGTGGTCAGTCAGCTGGCTGAATTGTGCCCTCCAGATTATGACTGCTTTAGCCGCCCTAGGGATTGTGGTTGTGGTGGTGGCCTTTAAAGTGTAACCTCATAGCTTGCAATGATTTTTCCTCCTTTGAAGTGCTCATGTTTAAACTTGGTGGCCCCCTCCCGGTCATATTTGCTTTTATTTATCGCCCCCCTAAACCAGCTGGCTCCTTCTTGTTGGAACTCCCTGAGTTTGTATCCAGTCTTGTTTTAAATTATCATAGAATTGTTCTTTGTGGTGATTTTAATATTCATGTTGATGACTCTTCTAATGCCCTTGCTGCTGATTTTTTTTTTAAAATATCAACTCTTTTAACTTTCAACAACATGTGTTTGGCCAAACTCATTCCCGGGCCACACCTTAGACCTAGTCTTTAGTCTGGGTCTGAGAATACCATCTGTGTTAGGTCCATCGCTTTATCAGATCATGCCGCTGTGAAGTTAGGCATTGATATTAACTGCGATAAAGAGAGAAAAGGCAGATGGAGATTAAACACTTCACTTCTATCACATGAGGCCTTTAGTTTATCGTTAAAAGAAGATTTACAGTCTTTTTTTGAAATCAATACTGGTAGTACTGATAGAAGATCAACTGAATGGGAAGCATCTAAAGCATATGTAAGAGGAAAGATAATAGGCTATGCATCTAAACGGAAAAGGGAGGACCTGGACAGAATACAGGAATTAGATAACAAAATTAAGAATTATGAAAAAGAATTATCCAAACACTTTTCAAATCAATTGTATCAAGATATTTGTACATTTAAATTTGAACTTCAGGAAATGTATAATAAAAAGGTGGAATATGCCTTATTTAGACTGGGAGCTACTTTCTATGAAGATGGGGAGAAAACTGGTAAACTGCTAGCCAGACAGTTGAAGCAAAAGAATACATGCAATTTAATAGCCGCTATTAAGAAAGGAAATTCAATAGTTACCTCAACAAAGGAAATAAATGATGTATTGCAGCAGTTCTATAAGGAATTGTACACAGCTGATATTAACCCTAAACAAGAAGAATTGCTAAGTTTTTTCTCCAATCTCAAACTACCTGAACTGTCCTCAGAGGAGGTGAGTTTGCTAGAAGGTCCAATAACAGAACTTGAAGTCAGAAAAGCTGTATCTATTATGCGGAATGGAAAATCAGCAGGATTAGATAGGCTCCCTGTTGAATATTATAAACAATATATAGACTTACTTGCACCCATCCTAACAGAAGTATATAATGAAGCATATACAAGGGGATCTCTTCCCCCTTCTTTTAACAATGCTCTAATATCTGTGATTCCTAAGAAAGATAGAGATTCCACTGAACCTTCAAATTATCGACCAATTAGCCTGATTAATGTAGATTGTAAGATTTTAACTAAAATCCTGGCATTACGGTTAGAGAAGGTGCTACCTAATATTATAAACCCTGATCAAGTTGGATTTATGTTGAATAGGTCATCAACAGACCACATGAGAAGGTTACTACACCTAATTTGGCTGAACAGTGAGGATCCTGAACCGACTGTTGCCCTTTCACTCGATGCAGAAAAGGCCTTCGATCGAGTTCATTGGGAATTTTTATTTACAACGTTGTCGAATTTCGGGTTTGGGCCATGTTTCATAAAGTGGATCCAAACATTGTATAAAACACCTAAGGCATGCGTGATTACCAACGGTAAAGTCTCCCACTTTTTGATCTTACCAGGGGGACACGACAGGGATGCCCGCTGTCGCCATTATTGTTCAACATCGCATTGGAACCATTGGCCATTGCTATTAGGGCTAATATAAACATTCGAGGCATAAAGGGAGGTGACAAAGAACACAAATTGTTTTTGTATGCTGATGACATTTTGGCCTTAGTAAAAGATCCTGATAAGTCTTTACCTCATTTAATGGAGACGGTTCAATCCTATTCTAAAATGTCTGGATATAAGATTAACTGGACAAAGTCTGAAGCTATGCCTATATCCGGAATATGTAATGCAAACGTGCTAACTAAATTTGGCTTCAAATGGATCCCAAGAGGGATAAAATATTTGGGTATCAAGATAAGCAGGGATTTAGAAGAGATTCCTATGGCAAATTTTGCACCACTTTTACAAAACATAAGAAATAATCTGGACAAATGGGGGAAAATCCAGTTAACTTTATGGGGGAAAGTGAATATAATCAAAATGGTGGTCTCCCCCCAGCTTAACTACGTGCTTATGATGCTACCACTTACAACACCACAGTCGATATTTAATCAATATGATATAATGGTTAAACATTTCCTATGGAATGGGAAAAGGCCCAGGATAAAGCTCAACAAATTATGTGCTTCTCGGGATAAGGGAGGGTTGGGACTACCAGACCCTCGGCTATATCAGGTATCTTATGAAATGGCCAAATTGGCCAAACATTGGAACAATAATACTCAATTAGATTGGGTTACTATTGAGAAAACTCTGTCTTGGCCATACAGCCCTATTGAGCGTCTATCTCAGTGTTCAGACATACCCACTAATCCTATTATGAGGCATTCCAGAGAGGTATGGGCGAAGATTCACAGGATGCATAAAATATCACAATGTAAACAACCATACTCTTCCTTTTGGCATAATTCTGCTATTTGTATCGGGAAATCACCTTTGTACTGGAAGAAATGGCACATGAATGGCTTATGCACTATAGCAGATTTATTCGAACAGGGTGTGTTTATGTCCTATAATAACCTGGTACGGAAGTATGATCTGAAGGGAAAAGAACATTTCTGGAAATACCTACAAATTAGAAGCTGTGTTTCTACAAAAATCCAGTACACGGACGGAAACCATATCTTGGACTTCCTAACAAAAAAAAGCCTCTGTATTCTACATGACGACCAACCATGTGCTCAGCAACGTCTGGACAAATTTAAAGACAATATGGGAAAAGGACATTGGGACTGTTATTGGGGACGAAGATTGGAAAAATATTTTGTCAAATGCAGGTAAATACGTAAGAGAAGCCAGAGGGCAATTTACACAGTACAAAATTATACACAGGTTCTATCTGACACCTCTTAGACTAAATAGAATGGGTCTGACAAATAATAATGCTTGTTGGAAATGTCAAAAAGACAAAAGTACTTTTATCCACTGTATCTGGGAGTGTCCAATTATTCAGCCTTTATGGCAACAAACTCTAAATTTTTTGAGTAAATGGCTTGGAACATCAATACCATTATCACCAAAACTATGTCTACTGGGAGACAGGGAGCAGATACCAAATATTTCAAATAGAGAGTTCGCAGTGATTATGGTGGGGGTCTCTGTGACGGCTAGAGTCAATTTGAAACACTGGAAAACTCCCAAAACCCCAGAATTAAAAGAATGGGTCAATATAATGACAAAGACAGCCTCGTATGAATGTTTGCTTTGCAAACTACATAATAAGAACAGAGCATGTGTACCAGTGGGTAGCCCTATTTGGGAAGACTTTTGGTCCTTTGTGACGCTACCTACCCATGTGACACAATAACTTTGACTTCTTATCACTTTGCGCTACTCAAATGCCCCTTTTTTATCTGCTTATTTTTGTTGATTGCAACCACTGTTTATATATCTTGGCCTTATGTGTACACACATCTGTAATCTGTGTTTTGTATGAATTTGTCATGTACCGAATGAAAATAATAAAAACTTGAATTATAAAAAAAGATTAATTCACGATCATATATATATATATATATATATATATATATATATATATATATTAGGAAAAGTGATACTTTAATTCTGCACCTTTCTAAAAGCTCTGTGGATGTATTATTAATTTTTAAATATCTGTCTACATGAAAATATCATCAATATAACATTTAATATTTTAAATATAACTATATGTTTCTAGAGGAGCAACAGTAATGTTTACAACAGCAAAATCACTATATAAACTCAATAATATGTCACTGAAAACAAATTTAAAATGTCAATAAAACAAATCAACTTCCTGACATCAAAATACTGAGGGAAGTTTAGAAAGAATTAAAAACTCAGACATGAGTCAGTATCAGTGCTTCCTCCTGTCCTCTGTCCTCCTCCCTTTGCTGCTGGTGTGATCCACCCCCTGCAGGTACCGCTGGTAGAGAGAGTAGTGTCTCAGCCAGCAGCTAAGTTTACAAGAATTTGCCAAATTTTATATATTTTATACGTGGCAAGCTAAGCTAAACAGTTAGACTACATACTTCGCTATTAGCCAAGCTAGCGCACTGTGCGTGTGTAAAACACAGCGCCGGTGGCTCAGACTGCGGACAGAGCAGATTAAATTAAAATATTGCTTTCTACATGTTCACATGTTTATGCTTGTTGAACTGCTGGGCATGATGAATAATAACCATTAATCAGTCAAGGAGCCCTGTGGAACTTCTGTGTTTGGCCATGAGACAATGTCACTGCAAAGCCAAAAGCCTCCCCAGGGAGGCGCAAGAGAGTTGAAGGGGAGTCAAAATCCACACTGCTTCTTGGAGTCATAACTCAGTCAAAGCTGAACACACACACGAAACACATATTGATATCATTCAGTGTGACTTACACTTCCTTGAGGATATCATTATCTCCAATGTCCATTGCGAATAAACGTCCATACATCTGCTTAGAAATCATAGAAAAAAGACGCTTCAGAACTTGCCTGAGAATCATCACATTCTTAAGTTTTCTTCAGTATCAAAGTAATCCAGTGATAGTTGTCTGTACTTCCACGGGTACATTGCAAACAGGAACTGCTAATAGCTAATGCGGCATACTTTTAATCGCAGCAGTTTGCCAAAATGCAAATATTGGCTAAAAAATATGGGGCTCAAAAGAGAATACCAGCACCTACCTGTAGTTGACATTACTCTCCTGATGGCTTCATTTTTTTTCTGTCGTCACACTGATACCTAAATAGGCTTATATGTTGGTGTCAGCCAAGGACGTGCACAAGTGCTGGCTAAAGTAACAGCCCATTTGCCCTCTTTGGCTGAGCTGCCCTTCTGAAGGAAAACAAATGTTTAATTATGCTGTTGTGGCTGCATAAATACGAGTAGCCCATAACTGCTAAAGTTAGACTAAAATAAACCACCATATCATCCAAACGTTTATTACTTTTTGATAGGCATGCCTCTACGGGAGACATAGATGGGGTGGCTCTATGCCTCCTGTCATGTGACACTGTAGCATCCAAACTCGGAAATTGTTGGCTCCGGTGAGTCGTTTGAAGTTGTGGCAAAGACAAATGATATAACGAAAGGGATGCCCTGTGAATAAAAATCTCCACATGTGCTTCCAAACAATGCGCAGCTTGTCACGTTTGCATCACGTCACGCAATATTGCCTTATATTATGCTATCACATGAATCAATCCTAGCTAGCTAGCTCACATATAGGCAGTCTACTGAGGGAGGCAGCTTAGGAGCTAACTTTGTAGAGCTGAGTCAAACTACCAGCAGTCCAGCAGGTGCAGCATTATGATAGAAATGTCAAGCAACAATTTCCTATATAATTAATTTAATATGAAGTAGGCCTATTTCCTCAGAAGCATATATATTTTACAATTTAAGATGAGGCGCAACCACAAGGCTCCAGACAAGAGAGTGAAGTAGAGCATGCTGAGCATTAGCAGACACATCAGACAGGTACATATGAGGGTGGTAATGGCTGAGTGTGCGAGAGTTACTATAAAGGGCCATGTCGGTAAGAGTGGGATAAAGAGAAAGATAGATGCTGTGGACAATAGTATTCTTTACAATTCTAAATTGTATGTGTGTCTATGAAGTGTCTTTGTGACAAACACTTTGTTAAAGCACTATAGAAATAAAATGGAATTGGATTGAAAAGAATGATAGCATTTTGCCCGGCACTGTCTTTATATTATTGTCTCTGGAAATTTCATAGACAGAAATATTTGTAAATTATTATGTAAATCCAGACATTCTGATTAATTTATGAAGATATGAGTACAATCAAAACTTGGTTTTGGATAATACAGTGAAGTATATTAAATTTCAAATGACTGGAATTTGCAAAATCTAATTTTAAATTTTTACTTTACATGATGTACACAATATCAGCTCATAATCATCTGAGTTCAAAGAGTTAGTTTGAAGTTTGAATATTGTGGTTTTCACTTTTTTGGTTTCAAAAATGTTTCCTCAAAGTTTGAATGCTTTACATAGTGTCTGCTGTCTATAATAAGTAATTAAATGAAGGGCCATTGTGCCATGTTGAAACGGTGTGATCACCATGTACAGGTACATGGCTTTTACAATCAAATTGATAGATGGCAGTGAGAAGCTTAAAACAAGCTTTAAAAAAGGGGGTTGTCCTTTTTTCAGGTTAGAGAAACAGCCCTTCAAAAGGTCTGTGCACATCCCTGGTGTCAGCATGTTTCCATCTAACAGACCAGCAAAAATATTTTTTTTTACCATTTTTGACTATTTACATTTTCACACAACAGTCTAATTTCACACTTAGCTGATTTAAAAAAAAAATAGAAGGACAAGCAGATGTTCAGAAATCCATTTTAAAATTAAGGACATCGCTATGGATGATATTTAAATTACAGTAGGACCTGCAAGTTCACAGAAAATCGGTAGCTAATTGCAGCGATAATTATTACTGGGTGGGGTGAAAAACTACCAACTAATTCGGATATTAGGGAGAAATATGTTGCTTGTTATGTATATGATGAACGCAGGCCCTTGCATTTGTTTAATGCATTTCTGTTTTCATTGTGAATTTCGGTGTTTTTGATGGAATTATATAGCATTTAAAATGTGTAATGATTTAAACTTTAAACTGCTATTTGTGGATTTTTTTATGTGGTTATTTCATCTTTCAAATTTTTCTGATGGCATAAGTTTTTATTTGTAGAATTATGAGGGGGAAGGGGTATTGCCATTGCTTGTCTGCGACACTGTGATTCTTATTATGATCACTGGATGGCACCAAAATAAGGACTTATCCTACTGTATATATATAGTGGCTTTAAATATAGCACCATAAGGTGGCTAATTAAGACAATATTTCACAAGGTCCTTACTTTTTACACTTATAGTTATGCAAGGTTTTGGTTCTCTGCAATTTTTTGCAGTATAACAAACACATATGTAAAATAGTTTGGTTTTAGGCCTTCAGGCTTGATGAGTATATAATTAATGAGTCATAATGTGTCAAAAAGAATACTCAGATAAATATTAAGTGTCATCTGCATGCCTCCATTACCTTCAGAAACAGTGTATTCCTGCTGAACAAGGAGCCCTGTGTTTCCTCAAGTGACAGACTATTTAAAATAAACACACCCATGGATGGGTGAGATACATGTCTCTCTGCACCCCTCTTGTCTATCCAAACAAACCTAGACTGTCGTTGATCCGTGGATATGAGCAGTCTATAGCCAGCTTCCCCTCTGTGACCATCAGCCTGTGAGAGGGAAGCAAGAATTAAAAACAGCCTCACATCTGTAGTGTGTGTGTGTGAGAGTGAGAGAGATGGGAGGGTTCTTACAGTATACTCCTATCCGTGTGACAACCAGCTTAAAGACCCTGAGAGAAACAACATTTTTGCTAAGTGAGGTCATTCTGGACCAACGAAAATTCCACTTTTTACAACCTGAGTCTTGTTTTTGTAGTTTTGACCATCGTTCCTGGCGGCTATGATAACACCAGCTTCATTTAATCAGGGGACACAATGACTCTCATACAGTGCATGTGGCAACAACACAAGTGATTAAAAATACACAGTTTAAACATATTATCCAAACCATCTTAAAGTGAGACTGTCACTTTTGAAAGAATAAATAACAATCATCCTCTAACAAATGAAAAGTTGGGTGTATAAGCAATAAAACACACCCTTGCCAAATTCAATACAGTCAGGCGTTTTGCTACCACAGCCTTTCTTTGTCTGTTGGTACATTTCCACAGCACTAATTCCATCAGTCATGTCATACTCACCACTCTGCTGAAAACTACTACTACAGCCAGCAGCTGGTTAGCTTAGCATAAAGAGTAACAAAATACACCTACTAGCAGTTGGGAGGTAACCAGCTGAGACTCCAGGACGTTACTGCTCCTGGCCTCATAACCCTCCGTAAAAACACAAACTGCCATTTTTACGTTAATTAGTGAGTTATTTTGTGCTAGTAAGTTAATTATTTTACCTTCAAACAGAGCCAGGCTAGCTGTTGTGCTCTGTTTTGGCTGAAGCCTAATATTTAGCAGACGGTGAGTGATGAGAGTGGTATCAATCTTCTCATCTAACTCTCAACAAAAAAGCAAATAAGTGTATTTACCAAAATGTCAAACTATTCAATTAACAAAAACACAGTTTTCATTGCTGTCAATGTAACTCAACACTTCCAGCACAGATGTTTCAAAGTGAAAGACTTCCAGCCCTCCCTTTGTGTTAGGCTTTCAATGTGAAAAATCTACAGGAAATCATTTCATTGACGGTAGTGTAAAAAACAGCAAAGTGGACTTACTGAATGAAAACAGTATTTTTGTTAAATAAGAGAAAGTGATATCAGCAGAGTGACTTGACCCCATCAATGTCTTTTTCACCTGGCCTTTTGTCAAGGTTGTGCAAAAGGGACCCAAATGCAAGACGCCAGGCAGGCAGGTTGAGGGAACAAAAATGAGCTTTAATATCTAAGCTAATACAAGTCCAAAAAAATAGGCAGGCAACAGAACAGAGGGAGCAGGTTGAACTACAATCCAAAAACAAGGAGACATACAAAACTAAACTAAAGACAAACCGGAAGGCACAAGGAACACAGGCAGGAATACACAGGACTGAGACTCAAATGCAGGGCACATGGTACGACGACGATCTGACACTGAACAAAGGAAACACACAAAATTAAATACACTCAGGTAGGGGACATAATGAGACAAAGGTGAAACTGATCAGATAATCAAAAAATGGCGTGAAAAGCAGAGAGGAAGTAAAACTACACAGTTCAGTCAGAGATTCAGGTGTGTTTTACTAGTGGCAGCTAATGTAGCCTGGAGCCTCTAGCCTGCAGCAGATATGAAGAGTGGGCTACAGAGGTGAGAGTGACATTTGAGGACATTTATCAGACTTCACACAGCCCCCTCTAGAGACACAATAATTCTCAATGATGAGATCATAAGTCATGATCATAAAAAAATATTTGAAATCTCAAGATAGCTACACTGTTATGGCATAACAGCCTTTAGAATTAAATAAAAAATTGTTTTCTTGAGAGGATAACACACTTTCATCTTGAGATAACAAGCTACTAAAATATATATATATATATATATATATAATAGAGATAAAATTTTATTAGCAACCACAGCTGCTCTCAGTTTCCTTTCTATGCAGGAAGTAGAAAACCAAAAGTCAGAATCTTCTGAGGAAAAACATCATCTCTGGAGTGAAATTTACAAGTCCTTCATTTTGATTTGGTTTTGCACATGCAGCTGTATGAAAAGCTACACCACCAATAATACTTCATATCTGTCTAGGGCTTTACAGCTAAATTAACCATCAGGAAAATATACCAAAAACTTGGTGGAGTAGTTTGTATTCAGGCAAGCAGTAAAGGAGTACATGTATCTGGTGATGGTCCCAGCAAAATTAGTAAGACAAAATTGTAAGTGTGTGTGACTGCATGGTCTAGTCGTCTTAAATTGCCCTTACAAGGGGACAGTAATGAAAGCATGTCTTCATATCCCCAGTCTGAAGCAAAGAATGAATGACTTCATGTTTTGGAAAGAAAGTAAAAAAAAACAGTGATCACATGACTGCTGCCTGCAGCCTGAACACACCAATGAGCCACCAGTCACTGCAACAGTTACATTTACAGTTACTTCTGTCTCTGGGATTCAAGAATTTGTGTAGTGTGTACTCATTAGTTAAGAGGGCTTACAATCTTCTACCCAATAATATTGCTCACATGGGCTACTGCTGTACTTGCTGTCAAGCATTAAAGAATGGCTAGAATGTTCCTAAACAAACTGTGTGGGTGAGCAGTTAAACAGAAGATCCATCAAAAGAATGACTGGAATGGGAAATCAAGGAATCAAAGAAAATGTGCAAATACTACATGTCAGTGCATTGACCTTCACTAGACAAGCAGAGTTTTCTAGAGTTTGCCACCTACCAGTATTAAAATCACTGGAATGATAAACGTGGTAAATACCTGCACATTACATTTCCCCATGTATGGATAGTTTAAATATAAAAACAGTAAACAACCAAATAAAAAAATAGGATAACATTACTTAAATATATACTGTATTGCTGTATGTATTACTTTATATCTTTAGTCATTTATTGCCATTGATTTATTTATATTTTTTGGGTAAAAATTTGAATACATTTATTTATTCTCAATTTAATGTCCAGTCTTCCAGGTTAATCTATAGGAAACAGTGTCTCCAATACTGTGTTTGTCCACCAGAGAGCACTGACAAGTGGAGTTTTACACTGTAAAATCTCAGTTACTATCGCATAATTACAAGATCAGAATCTCATAATCACGAGATACATAATTATGAAGTAGTTTTCTACTTATCTTGTAATTATGCAATGGTTTTCTCATAATTATGAGATAAGGCCTCCAATTTTTTTTCTTTAGTGAATGCAATGCGCTTTCCATAAAAATCACCCCATGTATCGTTATCTAATTTTTTAACTCAAATATCAATATCAGTATTGGTTTCCAAAATCCAGTATCCGTTGTTGGGCCCAAACCATGGGAGGTCCTCTGGTAGCTACAAACCCCTTAACATTCCCCGTAGCTTATTACTTTAAGGTTTGAGCTATTTACTGGAAACCAATCAAAATTCAAATTGAATCAATACAAAAGATCTGATCATACTATTGCTGCCACTACAGTACAATGAACTTTTTACACATCTCTGTTATTATTACTTTATTACTAAATTTTAGATCAATAAAAACTTACTATGAAATTTTCACATCGAGTTTTAAGGCACTTTCATAGGTTAAGTAAGACCTACAATAAGGTTACAGGACTATTCAATTAAATTTAAAAAAAAAAAATTATATAGCGCTAATTCATAACAGAAGTTATTTCATTGATATTTTATTTATATAGCGCTAATTCATAATAGAAGTTATCTCATTGCACTTGTCCTATAGAGCAGGTCTAGACCGTACTCTTTATAATATTATTTACAGAGACCCAACAATTCCCACCAAGAGCAAGCACTTGACGACTATATGACTAGACTATATGAAAAGGTTACTCAATTTCTATGACCTCTTACTTTTTTTAACCTGTCTTACCCCATCCTCTACAATGGAATGTCAGTTCCCCCTGCACTGCAGTCCTCCACTCTGCTCAGTCTCTCTGTTGGCCTGGGGAGAGAGTAAATAATATTATAAAGAGTATGGTCTAGACCTGCTCTATAGGAAAAGTGCAATGAGATAACTTCTATTATGAATTAGCGCTATATAAATAAATTGAATTGAATATACAGTTGTCAGAGATGCTATTAAAATAAGATTATTAGCGTTTTAAAGAAAGATTGTTTGCCCCCTTCGTCCCCCCAGCTGTGGAAACACAGGCGTTTCTGATTGATGGCAAAGTGACCCTCAGACAAACAAACAACAAAAAACAAAAAGACAAAAATATGAAGAGTTTCCAAAAAAGTAATGTTTTGTACATGGAGAACAAAATGCTGTACAATGGTTAAACCAGACTGCCAATTGAGGGTAGAAAGAGACAAAGATACCTCTGAGCAATAGATTATATAAGAATATAAGAAATCAGAAGTCATTGGTAAAAGAAATTGGAAACTTCCCATTAAAATCTGTGCAAATTTAAATAGGAACAGGTTTCTGTTTCAATGTCAAGTGCACAGTAATGCCTATAACGATAAGTTCGAAATAAATTAGAATTAACAGGCATGTTGCTTTAGCAAAGCTATTCTTAATACTTCAAAATAGAAATAGTAGGTTAGTCTAGGGACTGGAAAACAAATTAAAAATTGAAGAGTTAAAATGGTTACAACAGTATTCTTCCCTGCAACACTCTGGGGACTTCTACTAAACGGACGTTTTAATCATTTGGTAAATGGACTGTACTTGTATAGTGCCTTTCTAGTCTTCTGACCACTCAAAGTGCTTCACACACTACATATCGCATTCATACACTGATGACAGTACTGCTCATCAGTGCTAATTAATCATTCACTCACACACACCGAAGGCACAGCCCTCCGGAGCAATTTGGGGTTTAGTGTCTTGCCCAAGGACACTTCAACATGTGGACTGAGGGAAGCCGGGATCGAACCGCCAACCTTCCGATTGGTGTAAGATCCGCTCTACCACTAAGCCACAGCCGCCCCTTTTTTAATTTAATAATTCTAAAACTCTTTCAAATGTAATAATACATTTGTTGTATTATTATTCTGTTTTAATCTATGTTCAAATAACCATTACTGAAGGAAAGAAGAAAAACATCAATATAACAGGTGACTCCAAACTTTTGGAATTTTGGTAATTGCACAACTATGGTTAAAATTTATTTTCACCCATTTAACAATTACATATTTAAAAGCTGATTACAGAAATGTGTTTACCATCCCCATAAACTCCCCAGTGTACACTCAATTCAGTATTTACAACTTCCAATTCTAGGAAAAACACTAATATTTCCTAAAAACTACAATTCCCTAGAGATTCCTCTTGCAGTGGTGGCTAAGGATCATGGGTAAGGTAGCCTAACCTTCCGCTATCCAAAACTTACAACAAAAAACTTTATTTCTCAGAATTGAAGGAGAAATAATCTAAAATGATAGCCGTAACTTAACCTATCGTATGTTATTATGACCAATGACAAAGCTGGCGAGCTTCCTGCATGGATAATTTAAAAAATGCGATCCGACAGAGCTATAAATTCAGTCAAATTAGAAAATGGAAACAACACAGTAGATCCAGTTGAAATAAACTCCTCCTTTAGAACATTCTATGAGTCTGTTTATCAGAAAATCCAGATAACACACAGTTACAGTCTGAATTCTTAGACAAATTAGACACCCCAACTATGACAGACCAAATTAAGATTGAACTGGATAAACATTTAACTGTTGAGGAAATGTCAAAAGCTGTGCGGAGCAGGAGAACTGGAAACAGCCCAGGACCGGATGGGATTCCCATAGAAGTTTATAAATTGTTTCCGGATAAATCGCTCAACTCTCAACTAGAAAAGCTTGAAGAGGCATATAGAGTCAGGAATGCTGCCACCTACAGAAAGGGGTTCCTATCGCCCCCTGTGATGTGACACGAAAATACTTTGTAAGGCTTTAGCGAAGCGGCTATAGATATGTTCCGTCCCTAATTTCTAACGGTCAGAAAGGTTTTGTTCTGGGGC
Source organism: Siniperca scherzeri (assembly GCA_027580175.1). Classification (NCBI taxonomy): domain Eukaryota; kingdom Metazoa; phylum Chordata; class Actinopteri; order Centrarchiformes; family Sinipercidae; genus Siniperca; species Siniperca scherzeri. The sequence goes on from CM050845.1 coordinate 3,266,130, forward strand.
ATCAATTATTTCATAATATACGCAGAGTATTGAATATATTATATCAGAATCAGAAATACTTTATTGATCCCCGTAGGGAAACTCTTTGTTACAGTAGCTCGCCTTTACGTCAGTGCACACAGGAGAATGTACTAGAAAACGATATGATACACTATAAACACTATAAAACAGGTCAGAAATAAATTATCATGTCGGTATAAGTATAAGATAAACTAAGTGTCGAGTACCAAGTGGGTTTACTGGTTGATGATGAAGTACAGTATAAAATACAATGTAACTAATTATGTAATAAATAATAGTAATAAGCGGAGGTGCATGTACTGTCGAGAGTAATTGAGGTATATAGTATCAGTAACAATAAATTAGAAAAACTAACAAGGGAAAACTAATATTGCACGGGAGTAGTAAACAGAATATTGCACAATTATTATTAATTATGGCGGAGATGTAATGCTCAATGTCAAGATCAAGATGTAATGCTCAATGTCCAGTTTAGTGACCTACCATATGAAAGGTGTGATGCTAAAGATAACGCAATCCTGACGTTGGATGCCGAAAAGGCCTTCGACAGGATTGAATGGAAATACCTGATGGTGGTCTTGGCAAGATTTGGGATGGGTGAAAAATATCTCGATGGTTGAAGCTCCTGTATTCAGATCCGACAGCTGAGACATTAACAAATAACCTGATATCCCAACCTTTTAGTCTGAGCTAAAAAGAGCTATATAAACTATACACCTGACCACTGGGACTCCACAGAAGACTTTGTTCATCTAACAAGTAACTGAACTTTTTATTATGGGATCACATGCTCTTTTGTTCCATAGAACCTAGTTTCCCACAATCCTCCAGACTTAACACCTACTGTAGGTGCGAACTCCCCCCATGGACCCAGCTTCCAGCTACCATTGGTCAGTCTGACCTGTGACCTGTGATTTCACTATAAAAGGGTCAGCGGCCATTGTTCTTTCTTCTTTCTACTCGCTCTTACGCCTGGACCAGATGGTTTGCTGAACTTCGGCGTGGTCTGCTCGGCGCAGATCCACCGACAAAAAGATAAAGAATTAAGCCGCAACACAAGTGCCCGCCCTTGTCTTAAGATTTCTGGTTAGCTCACTGCTAACTAAGAGTAAGCAAGCTCTTTCTCCTCTTGGCCTCTTCACTGCTGTCCTCCAGCATGTCCTGCTTGGACCACACACACAGCAGAACTGAACTCTCTCTCTGATCTGAAACAGCGCTGCGAAAGCCTGCCTAAGATCTCTGCAACAAGTTTAGTTAATGGTTTAGTGAACGGCTACTCCACTAAGCCAGCTAATTTTAACAAGCCGCTAAGGAAGTTAGCTAACTGTAAGGAGAACAAAGAACAGAGTGATCAGCTTTCTCCAATCTGCACAATCGGAATACTGCACATCAAGGACCTTTCCCGGAACCACAATTCTTTCCAGCTTGGCCCGTCTACAACAGACAGACCGCCGGTTAACAAGGAGTAACCTACTTCAAAGCAACATTCTTTATATAATAATAATAAAACTTTTGTTTATAGAGCACTTATCAAAACAAAGTACAAAGTGCTTCACAAAAAGAGAAATAAAATACCACAGTGAATGATAAAATACATAAAAGCAATAAAATAAACAGACAGCTCAGGTAAAATCAGGATATGCTTTCAGATAAAAATGTGTTTTGAGAAGAGACTTGAAAGAAGACACTGACTCAGACAACCTAATTTCTTTGGGCAAGTTGTTCCAGAGCCTCGGGGCCCTGATGGCAAAAGCTCTGTCCCCCTTAGTTTTCACTCTGGACTCAGGAACAGACAGAAGACCCTTACCCGAAGATCTCAAACTAAAGGGATTACAAGGTCTAAAATATAATTTAGAGCCAGGCCATGAAGAGCCTTAAAAGTAATCAATAATATCTTAAAATCAATCCTAAAACAAACAGGGAGCCAATGTAAAGAGGCTAAAACAGGTGTGACGTGATCGTACCTCTTGGTCCTGGTTAAAAGCCTAGCAGCTGAGTTCTGTACAGTGTGCAGTCATTTCAAAGTTTTTTGATTAAGACAAGTGAACAGACTGTTACAATAGTCAAGGCGTGAGGAGATAAAAGCATGTACAACAGTTTCTGCATCACTAAGATTTAAAATAGATCATATTTTTGCAATTTTTCTGAGGTGATAGAAACATGATTAGACAAGCTTAGTGATATGTTGCTCAAAACAAATTGCTATCAAACACCAAGATTTGTTGTGACAGGTTACCAGTAGATGGCAGTATTTGCTTAGTGATATGTTGGGGCCCAATAAAAAGGATTTCAGTTTTATTTGAGTTGAGCTGTAGAAAATGTATCAAAATCCAATTTTTTATGTCAGACAGGCAGTCCTGCAGAGAACTCAGTGTACTAAGGTCAGTGGGCTTGACAGGGAGGTACAACTGTGTGTCATCCGCATAACCATGAAAAGAAATCCCATGTCTGCGGATGACATCACCCAAGGGAAGCATGTATAAGGAGAACAGTATTGGACCCAGAATTGAACCTTGAGGCACACCATACTTGATATGGGAGAAGGATGACATGAAGTTATTAATGCTGACACAGAATTTCCTATTGGACAGATAAGATGAGAACCAGTCTAGTGCAGTGCCAGATATGCCTACCCAGTGCCTCAGTCTGTCTAAAAGAATGCCATGATCAATTGTGTCAAAGGCAGCACTTAAGTCCAGCAGCAGCACAAGAATTTAACACATGCCTGCGTCTGAATTCATTAAAAAGTCATTAGTGACTTTGAGAACAGCTGTCTCAGTGCTGTGGTGCTCATGAAAGCCAGATTGGAACTTTTCAAAGGTATTATTGTTTTCCACAGCAGCAAGAAGCTGCTTAGATACAAGTTTTTCGAGAATCTTCTAAATAAAAGGCAGTTTGGAGATTGGACGATAGTTGTCCAGGAGGGTGGGATCAAGCCCCAGGTTTTTTAGGACTGGCTGGACACAAGCAGTTTTAAAGTAATCGCAGCCAGTAGACAGCAAGCTGTAAAAAATAATTTGTAAAAGGGGCACAATACAATCCATAACTTCCAATAAAAACCTAGTTGGGATTTTGTCCAGAGGGCTGGAGGATACTCTCATAAGAGACATGATGTCTGCGAGTTCAGGCAGAGTAACAGCAGAAAAATTGCACAAAGAATCCCTGAGCGGGTGATCTACATCTAAAAAGGCAGGGCTGGGGGTGATACCAGATCTTATTAACTCCACCTTTTCCAGCAAAGTGCAAAAGAAACTTTTCACAATCAGCATCACAATCAGCAGAGGCACAAGGAGAGGCTGGGTTAACTAACTGATCCACAGTCTTAAATAGGAATCTGGGGTTGTGCTGATGGGCAGAAATAAGTGCAGAGAAATGGCATGTTCTTACCATTCTTATAAAGGAATAATAACTCTTTCATAGCCACAAAGTGGACCTGTAGGCCTGATTTCTTCCATCTGCGTTCTGCTCTTCTGCATTTCCTTTTACAGCTTTGAATACTGTTATTTAACCATGGCTGTTTTCTAGTCCTTGAGTTTAGTCTGTTTTTCAGAAGAGCTATGAGATCTAAGGTTGAAGAACACAGGTAGTTAAAAGAATCAACCAACTCATTGATGTTGGAGGAATCGGGAAACACATTGCCAAGAGAATTGAACAGTGCACAGAATTTTGAGACACTATGGTCATTAAGGACGGTTGTGTACTTAGAGCGGTATAAGACAGTACTAGCAGCCTCTAATTCACAGTTCAAAACAATGCATAGGTGATCAGATACAAACATGTCCCTGATTTCCACAGATGGTATTCTATTATAAGTAAGTAATAAGTATTTAAGGTTTTCCCCTTATCTTGTACTTATACTTAAGGTTAAAGTTAGTTAAACCGTTATCACAAAAGACCTTAGCAACCAAAGTAAGGGAAAAAATTAAAGACTAGTGAAAGACTAAGAACAAGGCTTTTAAATGAGTTATTTAAATGAGTTATTTAGTTTAGGTTTAGGGTTGAGTAATAGGCTTTAGTCGAAGATGGCTGCAAGTCCAGCTTCTCAGCCGGTGCCTCGATGAATGTGAGTATTAATATGACTGGGGGAGTGGATTCATTTAGGCTAACATATTCTTCATGACCCAGCCAGGTTTCAGTAAGACAAAATAAGTCAATATGATACTCTGATATTAAATTGTTAGTACAGCTTTAGATGACAGATCTGATGTTTAAGAGTCCACATTTAATTCTCCTATTTAGTTGTACTATTTCAGTGGTGGTAGTTTTTTTATTTTATTTTATTTTTTAGGTTTTTATGTATAACTCCTGTTCTGTTAACTTTTGATTTAATTAATTAAAGTGTGTGTGTTGGGGTTTGGGGGGGGCACTGACACTAAGGAGTTTTTGGGTGGGTAACTGCCCTGGAAGTGCATAGAAGCATGTAGGACTGCAACTGCCTCCTGGTCTCAACTCTAGGTTGTCATGGTTTTAGTTCACTAATAAACTTGGTGAGATTTCTAGATATGAGAGCTGCTCCATCCAAAGTGGGATGAATGCCGTTTCTCCTAATCAGACCAGGTCTTCCCCAGAAAGTCCGCCAAAACTGATACAATATACAGTAAATGGCTATTCAGAACCTATGCGAGAGCTGTAAAACTTCATCAGTATAATCCTAACATGCCTGACAACTGTACCAAATGCAATGATAATATTGCTTATCTGCTGCACTGTATGTGGGAATGCCAAAAAATCTAGTTGTTCTGGAAATGCATAGTCAACCTGGTCTCCCGTATAGCTGCTATAGAGATGCCTCTTGAGACGAAGCTCTGTATATTAGGTATCTACCCTGATCACTTTGCACCAGGCCGCAAGGCAGCACCCTTGATAGTGCCTGCCAGGGATTTCATCCGTTTAGTGTAGCCTCTCCTGTTTCTCTTTTCTTCTTCCAGCAGCAAAAGACCACAGACTGATTACACAAAATAAAGCAGGCAAGAACAGTGCCAATACTTTTTATGGGACATATTCTCAATTTGTATTCCAAGCATATGTATGATGCAAGTGTTTAATCATATTTATAGTGGTGTGACAAGTATGTTTTGCTGTTTTTCTGTGATGTTTTTTGGATTAAGAACGCAGACTACAGACTACTGAAGGTACTTCCTCTCAAGCAGGTGCAGAACACGTGTATAACAGCAGTTAGCTTGCAGACAGCTGTGGTCTGTATACCCGTAGATGTGAGGTGATTTGAGGCAACATAAAGTGTCTGATGAGTCAGTTTCCTGCAGAGGTTCACACTGTCCCAGAATCCAATCCCTGTTCATGCAGATCAACAACCAGTAGAAGAGGCGAATACAGAGACAAGATCCATGATCCCTCACCTGCTTCACACTGAGAAACACTGCCACATTTCTGTTCTTTCAATTCCAACCTAATTTATTTTTGAGAGCAAGATTTTCAGATGGATAGCAATCTCATGTCTGTGTGTTAAATACAGAGCTGGAGTCAGGGCGTGGTTAGCCTAGGTAACCATAAAAACTGGAAACAGGGAGAAACAGCTAGCCTAGCTCTGTCCAACGTTCCGAAATACACCTACCAACACCTCTAAAGCTCACTGATTATCATGTTTTACCTTGTTTGTTTAAATCATACAGATGAATGTGAAAATTACAATTTGGGGTTTGTTGGATCTATTAATACAAAGTGTCAACAGACACTGAGGTCATGTCCTCTCATTTCTGGGAATTTAGGAATGTGGGGGAAATTCATATTTTACAACTTAAAATGTACAATGTATGTAGGCCAACAAAATAGAGGTTAATGCCTATACAATATACTTTCTTTGAGGAATATAAGTGTGTTTTGACCCTGTATTTTTCATTTATTAAAATTGATCAAATTAGTAAAATGATTCATCTAAATTAAAAATCATCTAAAGTCATTGTTTCCGTCCCCTATTGAGTTTTAATACCCAGTCATATAAAGGACCATCATCTTAGGAAATAATATTTACAGTTAAGGGAATAGCAAATCAATAGAGGGGTAGGTTCATTGGGAGGACTTGCACTCAAGACACCAGTAGCCTATTTCTAAAATCTTGGCTACCGCCCTGGTAACAGCATCCCCTATGACTGTCCCCGCCAGACCTGCCAGAAATAAGGGAGAAGTTACTTTATTAAAGTCTGATTATGAGGTCATACACGGCAACAGTGATGTTGCCAACATCTGAGTCTGAGCTCCGGCGCCACGCCTCCAGGAGTTGCTCTGCAGCTGCTCCCCACATCTCCTCCCTCGCTCCGGCCGTCTACACTGCTAGAGGCGCTCACCCTGCCAACTGAGTGGATGTTCACTCAGTCTGGGCAAAGGAAAGACAGAAAACACCACATCCGGTCTCACTAAACTGGATACTCTGAATCTACAGCTGGTTCGTCGTCGCCTCTATACGCACAATTGCGCGCAGCTACAAGATAGTGATAAGCTGCATCGCCCAGTTCCAATATCAGGATCGCTTTATTCTGATGTATTTTGCAAAATTAAGGAGATATCTGTCGTTCTGTCTTTCGTGTCTGTGGATTTCCATCTGTAAAATCTCCAGAAAGTAATGAGTAGGGAATATGATTTCCGCGTAACTTCTCTTCACCTCTCTTAGTTTCTATCCGCTCAAAATCCTCTATTAAATAATGCAAATCCTCCTGTACACAGCTGTGTTCCTTTACCTCAAGGAGTCTGCCAGCACAGAGCCGAAAGCCAAGTGTCCAACGCGGTGCGATGTGAGTATCTGTCCGAGCCCTAGCTGCCCCAGCGGCTACGTGCCGGACCGCTGCAACTGCTGCCTAGTATGCGCCCAGGGAGAGGGAGAGCCGTGCGGCCGCAAGGACGACCTGCCGTGCGGAGACGGACTGGAGTGCAAACACCCGGCAAGCAAGCGGCTCTCCAAGGGCTTCTGTCAGTGCAAGTTCAGCTACGAAGTGTGCGGCAGTGACGGGAAGACGTACGGAAACGTGTGCCAGCTGAAGGCGAACAGCAGGAAGACTCTGCAGCAGGGACTGCCAGGCATCACCCAGATCCAGAAAGGACCGTGTGAGACCAGCATAGGTACGATTTGCGCAATGGTGGCTTTATTTGGTAAACCAGACAGTCTATAGGAATCACTTGACAGGGCTGGACCAAGTATTTGTAGGACCCTAAGCAGGGCCCTTTCCAAAACTACTCACCCTGCCACCCTCTTTAATTTTCTTTTATATTATTTTAAGGAATGAAAGGTCAAGTCAGTAGCACTATGCAAGGCGTTTGAACTAGTTGAATACAATACAATACTTAACCCATTATATTAAAGTATGAACTGATTATAAATTCTGAAAATATTAATTAAGAATTAACAACATATCTACTCCAAGACACATGATAAAGGTTCAGCAATAAAATCTGAGATAAATGATTTCAAAGATTTTATTTTTAAATTGTAGTCTTTTGTTTTGATATCTTAGGTAACACTTAATTTTACAGGTCCGCAAATTTCATGGTAAAATGGGGATAATTAGCAAGTAAAGGCTTTGAAATGACTCCCAGATTACCTGAATATTTAGGCCTACCCCAAAATTTTATTTATTTATTTAACATTATTTAATCAAATCTTATATTTATTACCTGCTTATTGGGAAATAGCTGAATATAATTATTAAATAATGTTGGGGTAATTTTCAATACATTCTTGGGTAAATGTGGGGGTAATTTAGTGGTAATTTCAAATACATTAATTGCTAATTATCCCCTAATTTTCAGACCGGTAAGGCTCACTTGGGGGCTCCCAAGCTTGCACAATACTTATCTGTAAATTCCACTTGTTTGGTAATAATTTTACTGGGGTTTGTTTATGCCTTGGACCAGGAAAAAAACAAAAATAAGTTTGAATGAATGAGAACTAGCATGTTATTCATCCAAATTAATTTGAATGCACTAATGTATAGCCAAATCCCATATATGTTGTAGAAAAACAGCCAACAGCCTTACCTTTATCCACAATTTTTTCATCTCTGGGGTCTCAACCAAAATGCTTCCTCACATTACCTCTCAGATGGTTTGGTGTATCATTATCTGTTCATCACAACTCACTAGTTTTCTCCATCACTGGCACTGGTAAGGTAACAACAGTTACCTTGGTTGCTAATAAGTCAACAGGGCAACAATAGATCAGAGTGACCCCCATTGGAGTATAAGGCACGGCCGTTGACTGCAAATATTGAATAGTATTTAAAATTTTGAGTAAAAAGGGACAACCCCATGGATATGTATACCACAGAACTGATAAATAGGCCGAGCTGATATGTCGGCCAAACTTAGTTTATCACAGATTTTTCTGCGTGTATGCCGGCTGATAGCTAACAGTAAATGTCAGTACAGAAATGTTAGATAGCTGTGAGGTCATTTAAAAACAGTGTCCCCATTACAGTTTGTCCACCAGAGAGCACTGACAAGTTTTTTAAGCAACAGATTTAAGGGATCCTTAACGAAAATGTTTTATGTTATGTGTAAAAAAAACAAAAAAACTTGTAATTTCAAGTGTCTTATATACGAATAAAATCCAGATGAGATTTAAGACACTTTCATTTACACTTAGCCACATATAGGCCCTATGTTGGCCAGATCACAAATCTGATTACAATCTGTCTGTGTTTTCCCGACTACATATAAATCAGGGTTGGCCCTCCTACAGTCAAGAAGGAGGTCTCTGATGCACCTGAAGCTGTTTGGTTACTGTAAAAAATGCCAGAAGAATAATAATTTCTGCACTTTTAGTTACAACCACAGATCAGGCCTAGGCCTACATGTGGATACCACAGTGGTACTGCTGTTCATTGCAGCGAAGCGTCAACGCAGCCACTATATTGGCACAGGGAAGCTGCGCCTCTTAATGCATGTAATTCTATCAAGGCAGGAGGTCTATCCACTGTTCAAATCATCATAACTCGCTGAATTTCCAACCGATTTTCAAGCTGTTTGGTTTGTTACAAATGCCAAACATGTATTTATGATACACTGTACTTGGTGTTTTCATACCAAAATATTTTATCTTTTGAAGATATAATATTTAAGATGAACTTACATAATTAGTTTCTAAGTAGGCCTATAGCCTATTCTTTTGTCTTACTCCATTGAAAAATGGCTGCCATGATATAATTTTGCTTATAATTTTGGAAATAAATACTTGAAGACTTAATAAAAAAGACAATTACAACAAGCACTAAAGTTAAAAGATTAAGTAAATTTCTGTCAGGCTTCAAAATTCAGTTTTTAATTATATTTCATTTACATTTTAAGTCACACATTATTTACAAAAATGAAATATACAGTGTAGCAGCAGGGTTGTGCAGAGTTGCAGTGTAACAGTTAGGCAAGTTGCTTTTGTAGCTACAATTCAGGCACATAAGTTACTGTATGTCACATTAGCAGCATGAAACAGTTGTAAAGAAATGCTTTAAAGTAGATAATTTAGGATGACTTAACACAATAACACATAGCTGATTTTAGAAATATAATTTTCAGCATCTTACTGATATATTACTTTAATAAAAATGTTTTTTTTTCTTTACCAAGTTAAGTTACTTAATTAGGTAACAGGACAGTCACTTAACATTATGTTTGCTTAAAAGAAGGATTACTTATTGTGATATATCAAATTCAGCACAATCGTAACAGTAAACTAAAGAAGCAATTTCTAAAGAAATTGCGGGTGTGAATGCTGGCTGTTGAATGATACATGTTGAATAATACCAATAATTTATGAAAAATGTGTAATATTTTAAGGTCTGTTGAATGTCTGACACTAAACTGCAATGCTGGCTTTAAAAATTGAATAGTACCAATAATGTATGAAAGATGTGCAACATCATAAGGTTTGAATGGAGGTCTTCACCAGCTTGGGCTTTTATTTTGAAAATCTGAAATGACACTCTGTGTGGTGTGTTTCTGTGTGTGAGACAGAGGTAGATTTGAATTGTGAATTAGGATTTTTTGTTTCTGTCCAGTTTGAAAGAAGTGTGTTTTACAATTGTCTGCGAGGTAAAATTACTGTTTTTCTCAATGGAGACTGGTGGGCTGTAGCTACCATTTGTGTTGGTCGGAGATGCTGGTTCTTTAGTGCGACATTTAGTGGCAGTGAATGTTGCTTACAGCAGTGGTTCCCAACCTTTTTGTCAGATGTACCCACACAGCCCTAACAGATGGGCCTAAGTACCCCTTTGATAGATGGGATGGCTTTATGATATTGTTCAGTGGTATTTTCAGTAGTTTTGGCCAAGTTTGCAATTGTACTACTGCCATTTGGAGTGACAGAAACTGGTTGTTTAAACCATTTACAGTATCTTTACTTTAGCTTTTTGCTATCTTTTTAAATAGACTTTCTGCAGTCTTAATCAACTTGCAATTGACTCAGGTTGGTGGAAAACTGAAGGCATGTCTTGTACAGACTACCATAGTTGGTAAGTTATTGTAACAATAACTATAAAGATCATCATCACACAAATTTGTGAGAATAACTATTAAGATCACCATAACACAAATTTGATACAAGTAAGATACTTGTGTGTTGATTTTTCTCCTAAACAAAAATATGTGGATATATATAATCAAATCAAAATTTCTATATTTTCCAATTTGCTGAGCTGCACAATTTTGCCACGTATCCCCTGATAACTGCAGAAGTAACCCTTGGGGTACAAGTACCAATGGTTGGGAATCACCGGTTTACAGGACTAAAGGTAGAAAATAGCTGAATCGTAGCATTAATGCCATTAAAGAGCTGAACATTTTTATATTTGAATCGTTATTGTACCTAAATGGATCCAGGAGTAGTATAAATGGAGTTTATTGAAGAGAGAGACAGACAGACAGAAAAACAGAGTGAGGGACAGACAGACAGACAGGAAGTGTGAGAAATAGACAGAGAGAGACAGAAGGACAGACAGACAGAAAGAGACTAGAGAGACAGTCAGACTGAGAGAGACAGAAAGAGGTAGGTGTGTGTGTGTGTGTGTGTGTGTGTGTGTGTCAAACTGCACTAAATACCTCATCTCAAACAGCTGTGTGTCCCCAGCCACAGTCAAAGGTTGCCATGGGAATCAACACTCGGCTTCATTGAAGACATTGCTATATAATATGTTTAAATACTGTACTCTTTAAAATGTAGGCGCTCACAGGTCACAGGTTAAAAACTCCCATCATCACTGTATTTGAGGTTCATAAACCAAACATACGCACACACACACATACACACGTGTGGCACTGGTTGCTGTGGTGATTGTAGCACCCCGAGGGAGTGGAGGGGGGAGAGCCAGACAACAATTTAGACAATTCATTTAATGAAGACTCAGCCTCTCAAATTTCTGCTTGTAGCTCAAAGACCTTAACTCCTATCACCTAATTAAACTACCGTAAGAGAGAGAAAAACCTGCTGCAGAGACTGTGCAAGATTTGTGTGTGTGTAGTGTCAAAATGTGGGAATGAGAGCAGGTTAGAAATCTTCCTGTTTCTGCCTCCCTCCTGTAAATTCTGGTCTCTGTTAATATGCAAGTCTGTATGGCAGTTGGCTGTCACTGCTGTCACTTTGAAGCTGACTGTGGCAACTGTGTGAGTTTATTTGACTCCATAGTTACCTTTCCACAACCAGCACAAATTACACAAAGTCCTACGTTTTGATGTATAAATTACATATGACGAGTGAAAATTGTGGGAATGAGAACAAGTTGAAGAGAAGATTTTGAGAAAATTTTACAGATCCTCTGCACTCTGACAGTTGGGTCCCTCACTCTAGCTCTGAACATTCTGCCCAATACACACTCATTGTAAACTCCTTCCCTCATGTGTCTGGTATTTTTGCTTCCTGTCTTTGGTTGCCTTTCCCGCCTGTATGATCGTTTGTTCCACCCTGATTGTTTTCACCTGTGTCTCGTTGTCTCCCTCACCTGAGTGTATTTAAGTCTGTGTGCTTCTTTTCTTTGTCAGATCGTCATTCTCTTCTTGTCAAGCATCCCGTTCTTTGTTTCCCCAGTGTGTTGCATTTATTCTGTTTCTCTTGGACCTCACTTTTGGATTATTGCTTACCCTCCCACCTACTCTACTTGAGTGTCTGCATTTGGGTCCTACTCCTGCTTACTTGGTTCCTGCTTACAAATTAGACCGAAACTAGAAATAATGTTCTTTATTACAGTAAATGAACAGTTATACCCTAATTAGACACCATCTACCTAATTTATGCTGTAATTAGAAACCTTATTTAATGCCTTATCAGACCCAAATATACTATACTTAGACACTATTATACCAAATTTTCGAAACCAAAGAGGAGATCATAATACACAATTAGACACCATTTTACAAGATCATAGTCTAATTAAATCAAATACAATGCCATATCAGATCCAAAATATGCTACACCCTTACTACCAAATTGTGCTATATTAGACACCACATTTACTGCTGCCAATATGGGCCTATGATAGCTTAATTAGACAACACAGGCTGTAATCAGACATATTATATCGGACATAGCCTTTATAATAGTCAGAAATCACAGAGCTCAGAGGACAATACATTTATTTGGCCTGTATTTAACAGTTTCACTTTCTTACAGAGTTATTTCTTGCTCATTAGAAGAAAACTGTACCATAAACTAAAGTCAAACCACACCGGGTCACATCTGGTCACTACTTCACACGTTCCTTGTAGACTGGATGTTCTCCGGAGTCCCGTGGAGTTTGTAGGTAGTAATACATAGTAATACATGCTTCCTCAACAGACGCTCTACTCCCATACCAGTTAAGACATCAGACCATTTAATGCCGTGTCACTATCTAACTCCAGTAACATTATGGAAGCTGCCAGGACATTGCATCTTTATTTCCCACTGTTAGATCTTATTAGATTTTCGTATAGGCTAATATGCAACACATTACAACAGAACTGTACCGTGAACTAAAGTGAAATCATATATCTAACCCTAACCACACATTAAAGCAGTATTGGTGTAACAACGGGTCACTGTTACTAGATCTCTAGTTAATAGTAGCCTAAATAGTATTAATAGACGAACATGGATAATTTATGCACAGATTTGCATATTAGTACATGAGTTAAATAACACACGTGGTATTTTAACAAATGTACTCATTGATTGATTGTTTGTGTATTGCAGTTTGCTTGAGTCTGGTGTTTCACAGCGGGGACGCTGGGCTGTTCCACCTTGTCGCTCGCCTGTGAACGAGCAAATAATGTTCATTGATTTATAACTATCAAAATATGTGTTCATTGAGGAGTATAATGTAAGGCTCATGCTAATCTAATTGTTATTGTAAAATGAAATCTGTCTGAGTCATGCACAAACTTACCTCTGTCTGTTCTCCTTCTCCCAGGGTGTTCGGGCAACAGAATTCATACAGCATTTTACAGCATAATTTAGATGTATGATTTTAATTAGGGTATAACTGTGTTTGTTTACTGTCTAATAAAGAACATATTATTTCTAGTTTCAGTCTAATTTGATACAAAGTACAGCTTATTATGTCTATTAGTGTTCCATAAAATAATGTGTGCCAATGGGGTCTTGAAGTCAGGCTGTATTATACAATTACTTAAGTTACAGTTAAATAGTTTTGTCAAGTGCAAATATGATATTAAAAACATACAATCCGCTCACAAAACTCCAAACTCCATCTGCTGATGAAGATCATGTGATATGATCCAAAGGTCCAAGACAGCTACTAAATGGACCTTTTGGTGTGATTCTGTGTTGTCTTAACTGCTATCGCTAAGGCCCAGAATAAACTTTGAACCTCAATTTGGTGTTACTGTAGTAGAAATGTTTTTACCACAATATCATGTTGACTCATCACTAGAGTGCAGTCTGGCCCTCCACCTTCCGCCTCAGTAAACTTTCTCAACTGTCTCCACATTAATAAAAGACAGATTAATAAGTCAGTAATGCTTCACAGCACCAAACAAAAAGGCTGGTATTCTGTCCTGACTGGCCTAGAAAGTTCCTCAACCCAAACACAGAGTTCATGTGTTGGCCTTGCTCTGTAAACATGAACTTTTCTGTCAGAGAGTGAATGGTAAATGGACTATACTTATATAGCGCCTTTCTAGTCTTCTGACCACTCCACACACTACATATTGCATTCACCCCATTCACATACTGATGGCAGAACTGCTCATCAGTACAAAGAAACTAATTAATCATTCACACACACTCTGGAGCAATTTGGAGTTCAGTGTCTTGCTCAGGGACACTTCAACATGTGGGCTGGGGAAAGCTGGAATCAAACCACCGACCTTCCAATTGGTGGACGACCCACTTTACCACTAAGCCACAGCCGCCCTTGGAGTTGCTTCATGAATGATTTTCCTTTAAACAGTGTAAGGAGATTCTATCTCAGAGCTGATGTATGGTAAGACAGTTGGATTTATTTATTTTAAAGGGAGGGGGCTTACCCCATAAATTGTGAGTTCACAGCAGTTTTGATCCACACTTTCAGTCAGATATGAGACCAGTGCACTCTCTTCACCAGGCTGTGTCTAGTGCAGAGAGAGGATGACTTAGAATTGAAAGACTGTTTCATAAAGGTGTATTACTTTTGGTTTATCAGAGGAGAATGTGAAAACATTCTAGATGTTTCTAACTTATACTCCTGTTAGATTGTTTTGCCACACAGCTGCATGGCTCAAGGGATGGCAATGTTAGTCAGTTGGCCCATCAAACCACTTTGGTTCAGAGTGAAATATCTTGGCAACTATTGGATGGACTGCGAAGAACTTTTGTGCAAACATTCATTGTCCTCAGAGAATGAATCATAAAGACTTCTCTCCTGACTTCCTCAAAGTTTTCACTTATCTTCCACAAACTTTGAACCTCAACTTTTATCAATCTTACAATTTTCTTTTCAATGAGTATTACATCCTCTTAGAGCTGCAAGCATGGCTGTAAACTTTTATCAGTCTTACAAGTTAGTTTTCTTTTCAGTGAGTATTACATCCACTTAGAGCTGCTAGCATGACTGTAGAATCTTAAGCCCCATTCAACAGGATTTATTTCTCAAGAGGAGGTTTGAGCACATATTTCTAGAGGTAGGTTTATAGCGCTGCTCTTTGGACATTTTTGGCAGACACACTTTCAAGCGTACACACGACTAGTATCTGTTGTTTTACAGTCCTTATCTTGTCCACACTTCAGTACATGTTTCTCATTTCCTCTGTTACACTGATATGCATGCTCCTGCCTGTAGTTCCAAACCGTTTATAAGACTACTGTCTCCTTTCAAAACCAAATGGGAAGAAATGTTACTGGCCATTGAATAAGTATCCTTCCTTCACTACATACTGTTTTACTCTCTTAATTTGTCCTACATTCCCTTCATCTCTCTCTCACAGAATCCCGCTGTGCAGTCTGAACCTTCCCTCTGTATACTAAACTAGTAAAACATGACCGCTGCTTGAAGGATATGTTTCATACAGACTGCAGCCAGTTAGACTGTCAGTTTTAGGTTGATCTCCGCCAGCCACTAAGTTTCAGTACACTATGAAAATCCACTCGCAGAGACGTGAGTTTTGTTGCCTTTGCTTTTGCAAAGTATGTTAAAGTTGTTTGTGCAATTGTGAGAACTCGTGCCCATTCGGAAAGCATGTCCATTCGGAGCAGGCCAATTGCTTAGCCCCTGGAAGTGCTGCTTGCAGCATTGTCGAGAATGGCTGCTTAACAATAGCTTAATAACAGTAAGTTATCCACTGCATCGGGTTGTCAAAATGTTAACATTAAAACTCGAATTAGCTGACGCCTCGTTTGGTAGGCTATAACCAGCACTGTTGAGAGAGAGGCCTAACCCTCTCTCTACATGGCTCTGGGTATAACGTAGTCACCAACTGTCGTTGAAACTCGCACATGCAGGCTGATTTTTCTCTTTTTATGTTTCTCAAGAACCGCTCATCTAAAACTTCATCCAAACTTCACACTCGGCACAGCACTCCCTTGGGTCCCCAGCAATACACCCACTAAGTGTGAAGTCAATCGGATGAACGGTTGTTGAGAAAATTGAAGGACAGACACAGAAAGGAAGAAAGAAACACAGACAGAGATTCCTTCCTTTATAGTTAGATGTGCACGAGTTCCACTCCTCGCTGACATGACATACCCTAATCAATTGCTTTCATATTAACAGCTCTGTCTGCTCCACTCGTCCCACAGCAGTGATCCTTTTGTATGGCTATTGTGCATCAAGCTCAAAATTATTAATACAAAATTATTAATACAAAATTTTACACAAAATATAAGGTACAGTCTGAAACAAGATAATACACATTGCATGATGGAAAAAGAGCAAGGAGAAA
>CM050845.1:3290000-3350000 GCA_027580175.1 Siniperca scherzeri
CCATGCATGGAGGGTTCCATCCCAAATCCAGCACCCTGAGACTGTACGCTAGCCGTAAGGAAGGCGGCCGTGGACTAGTGAGTGTGAGAGCCACTATCCAGGATGAAACATCCAAGATCCACAAGTACATCCAAGATAAGGCCCCAACAGATGACGTGCTCAGGGAATGTCTCAGGCAATGGGGAACAGAGGAAGACGTGCTGGAGGAAGGACCATCATGGGAGGACAAACCCCTACATGGGATGTACCACCGGAACATAACTGAAGTGGCTGATATCAAGAAGTCCTACCAATGGCTAGAGCGGGCTGGATTGAAGGACAGCACAGAGGCACTCATCATGGCTGCACAGGAGCAGGCCCTGAGCACCAGAGCAATAGAGGCCCAGATCTACCACACCAGACAAGACCCAAGGTGTAGGCTGTGCAAAGAGGCCCCTGAGACAATCCAGCACATAACTGCAGGGTGTAAGATGCTGGCAGGAAAAGCATACATGGAGCGCCATAACCAAGTAGCTGGCATAGTGTACAGGAACATCTGCACTGAGTATGGACTGGAAACCCCGAGGTCAAAGTGGGAAACACCTCCAAAGGTGGTAGAGAATGACCGAGCCAAGATCCTGTGGGACTTCCAGATCCAGACTGACAGAATGGTAATGGCGAACCAGCCTGACATCGTGGTGGTTGACAAACAACAGAGGAAAGCCGTTGTGGTTGATGTGGCGATACCAAGCGATGGCAACATCAGGAAAAAGGAACATGAGAAACTAGAGAAGTACCAAGGGCTCAGAGAAGAGCTGGAGAAGGCCTGGAAGGTGAAGGCAACAGTGGTGCCCGTGGTCATCGGAGCACTCGGGGCAGTGACCCCCAAACTGGAGGAGTGGCTACAGCAGATCCCTGGAAGAACACCAGACATCTCGGTCCAGAAGAGTGCAGTACTGGGAACAGCAAAGATACTGCAGAACCCTCAAGCTCCCAGGCCTCTGGTAGAGGACCCGAGCTCGAAGGATGAGACCACCAGCGGAGGGTGAAGGACAAAGTTTATATATATATATATATATATATATATATATATGTATATATATATATATATATATATATATATATATATATATATATATATATATATATATATATATATGTGTATATATATATATACTGATCTAATAAATGTTATTCCATCAGTCTTCTTTAAGGTCTCTTTTTATCTCTCCCAACTCTCTGGGACGACTCTGGTTCTTTAGCTGCCACCACTTTCTTTACCAGCTAGTCTCTAACTGTCTATCTATCTGTCCAAATTAATCCTGGTTGCTGAACCAGCTAGCGGCTAGCCACCTGAGAGGGCACCCACCTGTTACTCAAAGCGGCCATGTCCTTAATTATGCATAACGTTAAACCTTAATATAATTTAAACGAGTGTGTTATATAAAAATTCACCCCCCGCACAGTTGTCATGAAGGGAGAACTATAACCAGAATTACCATTAATAGCTAGTAGGTTGAAGGATTTGGAGTTCAACATTGAAGAGATTGACAAATTATTCACGCTTGTGCAACATTAAAGAAACCAGCATAATTATACACAAACATTGTTAAGTCTAACTCTACATACACTAAACTACAGAATAAAAGGGTGTGGGTGTGTGAGTGTCCAAAATGGCGTCAAAAGAAGAAATCTAATTCAAAATGGTGGCTGAGCAGCGGTCGCATAGTTAAACAAAGAAAGCCGTTTAGGCAATTTTTAAAAAGAGTGTGGCTCTGTTAAAGGTCAAATTGGAGTGGATGTGTGAACTGTGTAGGATAAATGGTGCCAGGTTAAAAGATAGTTAGTTAGCATGCAAAGACTGTGTGAAGCATAACATTAATTAACATCAGCTTAGCTTGTGGCTACCAAAAGAACCTAGCAGTGAAAACACATCACAACAATAAAACTCAATGAACCAAATTAATACATATACATTCACAAAAGTAACACAGTCCTGTGCTTAGCCGTGTATAACTATGCTATGTTATGCCCAGTTACATGTTTGGTGGTTACGTTACCAGTCCTTAAAGGAAGAAGTTGCTTTGAAGTTGCTGTTATTATCTGGCGGTATCTGGTGGTTCGCATCGCTGTCTTGGTTAGTGGTGAGCATAACAGGAATCTTAAGACAAAGGTAGGCCCTTGTGTTGCGGCCGTAATACTTTGTTCAGGGACAAAACAGTGGTCGCTGACCCATTTTACTGACCTGGTGACATCATTGGTCACAGGTCAGACTGACCAATGGTGGCTGGAATGCTGCATTCAGGATTGTGGAATGCTGCATTCAGGATTGTGGAATGCTGAGTTCAATGACTCTCAGGATTGTGGAACAAAACAGCATGTGGTCTCCTAATAAAAGGAGAGTTCCCACAGTCCCACAAATGAATGAATTCAATGGTGGAATGCCAGTGGTCCCAACAACTTAAAATCACTGGTTTCAGCCTTTGGTTGGATTCTGCATGTCATTTGACAATCCCTTTTCAGTGTAATAACAAACCACATTTTCCTCAAAGTCTGACTTGGCTCAGTAGTTTACAGTGCAGCTGTAGAGACGATGTGTAAACCATTATTACTGGTTGAACAGTGCAGGAGGTTAACATGATGCTAGCAGATTAAACTTGGTTTTCTATCAGTGCTCCCAAGTTTGTGCCATCAGGTGGGTTTGTTCCATTCAATTCAATTTTATTTATATACCGCCAATTCATAACAGAAATTGAACTTAATGTTTGGGTAGTGGAACAGATGGGACTGATTTGCAAAGTCCTGACGCAGATTTACCCACTTTACATTTGACAGTGTTCACTGCAGATTTCATTAATTAAATCGGAGAGCTCAGAGAAGAAAGATTTAGCTACCACACTTGACATCTACACACTGACAAAAACTGACAATTAACTGCATGTATTTGCTGCTGGGTGGATACTGCCAACACACCTTGTAAACAGAACTCATGTCATGCCTCCTTTAGATCCATCCTTTAAATTAAATTAAATTATTCCTAAATCAAAGTGTTGACTGATTATTAAAATACATAATTCTTCTTGCCAGTATAGGTCTTTCACATGCTGCCAGTCCACGTTACAAGTTCAACTTTATAGCTGACGTGGTGGAGAAAATCGCTCCTGCTGTTGTCCACATCGAACTCTTCCTCAGGTACTGACTATGTGTGTGTGTATGTGTGTGTGCTAAAGTGCTGCCTATTCAGGGCTGGACATAGAACATTCGGTGCCCAGTTAAATTTACTAATGTTTTCATTCCCACCCCAGGCATCCTCTCTTTGGTCGGAACATCCCTCTGTCTAGTGGATCTGGGTTTGTGATGTCAGAAAACGGACTGATTGTGACCAATGCCCATGTAGTCTCCACCACCACACCAGTGTCTGGTCAACAGCACCTCAAGGTACAGAAATACTGTTTCTCCACAGTGATCATTTATGTTTCACTTTCAATACTCACAGCTTTCTCATCTAAATCATATGCTAATTAAATATACTTAATCCTTACTAAGTTCCTAAATTGCATTGAAATTGGTTTGCCAATAGTAGCCTTTGGTGAAAATTTTGACTGTGGGGATAAATAATAAATAGAAATACCACAATTAAGTGTAAATTTAAAGGAATAGTTCAGGCTTTTGCCTCTTTCTTAAGAGGTACATTATTATGACCTCCTCTACTGTCACCATGTTTGTTGTTGTCAGAAATTTTTGACTGTGAGCTGCCCTCTAGTGGATGTATTGCTTAACATCCATGCCAATGTAAAGAAGGCATGAAAGTACGTGGGCAGTGATGGTTACATCGTTTGAAATGGACGTATCTATTTTCATACATAAAAAAAGCATGAATGAGGATTTAAGCTCACCAATTAGCATGTTGTATCTCGTTTGTTCAATCTGTACACAAACAGCAGTGAAAAACGACAAGTTTTGGTTTTTAGCTGGGCTCACACTACAGGAGTTTTAAAATCCTAACCGACTGTGAAATCGGGTTGCATCACGCACATCAGGACTTAACTGATGTTCCTCTCTCTAATCTCAAACATGCTCACACTACAAGATTTGAATATAATGGTGTATCGCACACTACGGGATATTATTAAGATTATTGTGCCAGAGAGACCAATACACCACCTCTCGTGATCTTACATGACCTCAGACGGAGGTGGTGCAACAACTTGCTTAGCCGCTCAGAGAGGCTGAGAGGCTCTCCGGTGAGTGTGTGTGTCTGTGGGGGAATGTTAGCCGTGGCCCTACTGTTTATCAAATTCATCAAGGGAAAGAATGCAGTCCGGTAGGTGCTTCTACAGTCATTAAAAGCACAAGTCCGAAACATTGCGCCAAAATTGAAAAATACTAATGAGAGGGTTAGCAAAAAATAGAGTAAACTTTGCAGCTGGGAAAGCTACAGTGCCGACCCATTCTGGCCACGAGCTAACAAATACTCAACAGTCTATAGAGTCACTCGGTAGACATTGGTTTCATAGAAGGGGGCTTTCATAGTGAAGATAGCTGCCTTCATATACTTCACCTGCCTCCAGATCAGCCAATAGCAAAATTAAATTGCAATAGCAGGGTTTCAACCTATAGAGGGCAGTCGCTGTGTATATTCAAATATTCAATACTTTCCACTGAAATGTCAAGATTTGGATGTGAATCCATCAACAACACTACTAAATACCAACATACATTGGTTTTCAGCTGAACCAACAAAAGTGGTTTGGGGGTTTAGTTACACTAACTGTCAGTTTTAAAGTGGTCATATTATGCTTTTTGGCTATTTCCCTTTCCTTTATTGTTGTTTATTGTATCTTTTTTGTGCATGTAATAGGTTTGCAAAGTGAAAAAGTCCAAAGGGAGTTACCCTCTCCCACAGAAAACACTGCTCCTGAACAGCTTGAAAACAGATCAGTTGTAGTCCAGCCTTTACTTCTGTAATGTATCTACATTACTATGTATCACGCGTCATAATGCATGAATTGAGCAGTTTCCACAAGTACACCTAAATATGAAATTAAAATAACATTAGATACCCTCCAGGCAGTTACTGGGATATGACAGTGCAGTTAAAATGTTACCTATGAAAGATAAATTAGTTACAAATTAATAACTTACCACTCTGAAACGTCTTGCTCCAATCTAGGTTGTGAAGCTGGTTCGGGTTGTACGGCTGAACCGAAGCCATAGTTAACAGCTGAAGCGGCTTTATTTTGGATCACACTACCTTGCTCATCAGGACCGGATCTACTCTACTGTGCATGTGCAACTCCCAACAAAGATTGAATAGAAGTGAGATGCCTCACTTGGTAGCTAAAACGGAGCGTTCAAGACACAGGGTGACAAGAGGTGCTGCAGCAATGTGCAGTGTGAGAAAAATATGGTGTTTTTTGAAATTTAAACCAAGTAAACCTATTCTGATACAACCCCAAAATAAAATGATGTACCTAAAAATGAGCATAATATTACCACTTTAATATATGTCAACAGTCGCTAGTATGCTAGCTAACGTTAGCCTCAAAGCCTAGAATGTTTACCGTTGCTTGGCAATATCATTAGCGTCACCATCTCCATGTAGAATTGTCTCTCTCATTGGCTATTGTGGTCCCGCTCGTAAAGTACTAACATAATCATCCAGATTTTAAATCCTAAATATCAAACATGTTTGAAATTATTGTTGCGGCCCCCAATGAGTCTGCAAGCAGGTCGGAAGGCTTAAGACTGGATCTGTAAACCCCTCACATTACCAGATAATCTGGGCCGAACATCGGTACCGACCACGGTCCCAGACCAGATTTCTCCAGAAGGGATGAGCTTTTAGTTTAAGAAGTATGAGAATTTTCTCAACCCATAAAGGAACACTTCATCCTTCAGTTTATCAGAAAAATTCTAATTCAAAATCACCATATTTGGAGATACATGATTTTCACTGGACATTAAGGGTCGGTCGAGACTCTTCTGTACCTACAGGGTACCGGTGGAAATTGGACTACTGTTGGTCAAAGACGAAGAAGGAGAGGAGGAAGGTGTGTTCGTAGGCAGAGAGAGAAGAGGAAAGCTAAGAATGTAGGACTGACAGTAGGGACTTTGAATGTTGGGACTATGACAGGGAAGGCTAGAGAGTTGATTGACATGATGCAGAGAAGGAAGGTGGACATACTGTCCAGGAGACCAGGTGGAAAGGTAGCAAGGCTAAAAGCTTAGGAGCAGGGTTCAAATTGTTCTACCATGGGTCAGATAGGAAGAGAAACGGAGTAGGAGTTATCCTGAAAGAGGAGTTTGTGAGGAATGTTCTAGAGGTGAAAAGAGTATCAGACAGGTTGATGAGTCTGAAGCTGGAAATTGAAGGGATGATGTTCAATGTTGTGAGTGGTTATGCCCCACAGGTAGGATGTGAGTTAGAAGAGAAGGAGAAATTCAGGAGTGAGTTAGATGAAGTGATGCAGAGCATCCCCAGAGGTGAGAGAGTGGTGATTGGTGCAGATTTCAATGGGCATGTAGGTGAAGGGAACAGAGGTGATGAGAATGTGATGGGCAGGTTTGGTCTTCAGGACAGGAGCAGAAGGACAGATGGTGGTAGACTTTGCAAAGAGGATGGAAATGGCTGTAGTGAACACTTTCTTCCAGAAGAGGCAGGAACATAGGGTGACATATAAGAGCGGAGGTAGAAGCACTCAGGTGGACTACATCTTGTGTAGATGTTGTAATCTGAAAGAGACCAGTGACTGTAAAGTAGTGGTAGGGGAGAGTGTAGCCAGACAACACAGGATGGTAGTGTGTAAAATGACTCTGGTGGTGAGGAAGATGAAGAGGACAAAGGCAGAGCAGAGGACGAAGTGGTGGAAATTGAAAAAGGAAGAATATTGTGTAGTTTTCAGGGAGGAGCTGAGACAGACTCTGGGTGGTCAGGAAGTGCTCCCAGATGACTGGACCACTACAGCTAATGTGATCAGGGAGTGATGAGGATGGACAGGATCAGGAATGAGTACATCAGAGGGACAGCTCATGTTAGATGTTTCGGAGATAAAGTCAGAGAGGCCAGATTGAGGTGGTTTGGACATGTTCAGAGGAGAGACTGTGAATATATTGGTAGAAGGATGCTGAGGTTGGAGCTGCCAGGCAGGAGGTATAGAGGAAGACCAAAGAGGAGATTTATGGATGTAGTGAGAGAGGACATGAAGTTAATTGGTGTGAGTGAAGAGGATGCAGAGGGCAGGGTTAGATGGAGGCACATGATTCGCTGTGGCGACCCCTGAAAGGGAACAGCCGAAAGGAAAAAAAAAATAATAATTAAGGGTATAAAAAACTGTAACCTAAAAAGTAACCAGAGGAAACAGAATTTAACTTTTAGCTTCTCAAATACATTGTTTAGACAGTTCTGATGGAACTCAGGCTTTATCAAGAGGACCGCCGCTTTACAATTTCGATTTACAATTTCACTGTATGAACCTGGACTGTGTGTGTGATCTTTTGGATGTGTAGAAGAACACAGAACATTAATTAACATTAGATTCTGACCAATCCTGTCGGCGTGTTGGCTGTGCCTCATGCTTAAACGCACACAGCGTCTCTCGTAATGGGGAGACACTTCACCCTATTTCACCCATCCGCTATTAATCAGAATGTTTGTTTTTATGACCCAGCCCACCCGATTATCACTCATATAACAGTCATATGCGATCAGCACATTCAATTCAATTAAATTTTATTTATATAGCGCCAATTCATAACAGAAGTTATCTCATTGCACTTTTCCTAAAGAGCAGGTCTAGACCGTACTCTTTATAATATTATAAAGATCATCAAGCCTCCTCTGCTTCTGGTTGTTGTAGAATAGATTATTTTCAGTAAAAGTCAGTATCCATATAAATTTGAACAGTTAAGTACAGTACTTGAGTAAAAGTACTTAGTTACCACTGTTTTAGGCAACAAAACTAAACCTTAAGTAAAACCTAACCAAATAGTTTTGTTGCGTAAACCTAACCAAGTAGTTTTGTTGCTTAAACTGCGACTGAAAACTGAAAATAATTAAATTTAAAAAAAAAAAATGAAAATGATAAGTCAACCAAGTCTAAAAATAATGAGGCATAATTGTCCAAATCTGCTCTATATGGGTGTCAAACATACTGTAGGTCTTCCAAATGAAAGCCCTGAGATTGACCCATTCATCCACCACAATTTCATCCCAACATGGACATTTATTATATTACGTCACTTGTGACCTGACAGAAAGGCCACCGGCACTATCCAGCTGGGTGGCGTGCAATGTCCAAATGGGTCGCTCTGCGCTGTGGACAGGTGGTATGCAGTTTGTGTGGTGGGTGTCTGGTAACTGGATAGGTGGTGTGCAGTTTGGTTGGTGGGTGTCTGGTAACTGGATAGGTGGTGTGCAGTTTGGGTGGTGGGTGTCTGGTAACTGGATAGGTGGCGTACAGTTTGGGTGAAGTTTCCAGCGTTAGCTTGGGTAATGGTCGGTAAGCATGAAGGTACCAAACCTGGCATCCTCACTGTGATGACAAGACTTCAGCAGGTTGCATACAGTCACTGCACCCGACTGTATGTCAAGAAATAGTTCCAACATGTAACTCCCCCTAAAACCAAAACAAATTTTTACATTTCTGTTTGTATACAGATTAAACAAGGGACATGCAATGTGTTAATTAGTGATCTTTAGAGGTGTTGCTAGGTGTATTTTTGAACTTCTATGAAGCTAACTTCATAGAAATGGATCAAACCAAATCCTATGCTATGAATTAGCTTTCATTTGAAATGTTATATTTCTTGAAATCTCATTCTTCCATTCTTCCCTGAAGGTCCAGATGCATAATGGTGATGTATATGACGCCAGCATCAAAGACATTGACAAAAAGTCAGACATTGCTACTATCAAAATCAATCCACAGGTGAGTCCACAGCTTTATGGGATTATTTCAACAAGCAGGAAATAGTTTGTATGGTTTTCCTTGTAAGAAAATGTGTAGTCATGGGGAGGACAGGCTCTTGTGGACATCTCAAACTACTTATGTGATTTTACATAACTTGATATGTGGCAGGTTTGAAGTGAAATCAATCAGTACAGTCAATTCAGGGAGTATTTTGTTCAAACTTGAAAATTAGTCCATTACAAAATGATTTATCAGTGATTTTAAAGTTTCAATTCATGGTTTGAAGTGAATTACCCCTATGCATATCTTGAAATGTGAATATCGATGTAGATGACAGTAAAAACTGATTAGAAGCTACCTGATTCATGTCCCATTTGACAACTGTTAGGCCTGACTGAAATAAGATCTGAATGACATTGTTTTGATTCTGCTGCCAGTTTGAGCCAGACCATTGTAGTCACGTGAGAATAAACTAGAAAACAAGCCAACAACACAGAACTTTTCAATAAAACCCTTCAGTATTTGTGGGGAAGTGGGAATATGCAGCTGAGGGAATTTTCTCTTTGTTTAAACTTGGTTTCCCCACTTTGAATGTTCTCTTATGTGGCTTTAAAGGGAAAGGATATGTTTGCACTGAGTGAAATAACCCAAACCCAAGATGTCATGTTTTTATGGCTGCATCACATTATATTGTTGATGTCTTGTGCATCATTTTATTGACATTTCTCTAAAAATCAGCCTAACATACAGTGGTGTGCAAAAGTGTTCCTTTTGCACACCACTGTCCTTCCTGATTTCTTTTTTTTTTTTGCATGTTTGTCACACTTAAATGTTTCAGATCATCAAACTAATTTAAATATTAGTCAAAGATAACACAAGTAAACACAAAATGCAGTTTTTAAATGAAGGTTGTTATTATTAAAGGAAAACAAAATCCAAACCTACATGGCTCTGTGTGAAAAAGTGATTGCCCCCTAAACCTAATAACTGGTTGGGCCACCCTTAGCAGCAACAACTGCAATCAAGCATTTGTCATAACTTGCAATGAGTCTTTTACAGCGCTGTGGAGGAATTTTGGCCCACTCATCTTTGCAGAATTGTTGTAATTCAGCCACATTGGAGGGTTTTCGAGCATGAACTGCCTTTTTAAGGTTATGCCACAGCATCTCAATAGGATTCAGGTCAGGACTTTGACTAGGCCACTCCAAAGTCTTCATTTTGTTCTTCTTCAGCCATTCAGAGGTGGACTTGCTGGTGTGTTTTGGATCATTGTCCTGCTGCAGAACCCAAGTTCACTTCAGCTTGAGGTCATGAACAGATGGCCGGACATTCTCCTTCAGGAGTTTTTGGTAGACAGCAGAATTCATGGTTCCATTTATCACAGCATGTCTTCCAGGTCCTGAAGCAGCAAAACAGCCCCAGACCATCACACTACCACCACCATATTTTACTGTTGGTATGATGTTCTTTTTCGGAAATGCAGTGTTACTTTTACGCCAGATGTAATGGGACACACACCTTCCAAAAAGTTCAACTTTTGTTTCATCAGTCCACAGAGTATTTTCCCAAAAGTCTTGGGGATCATCAAGATGTTTTCTGGCAAAATGAGACGAGCCTTAATGTTCTTTTTGCTCAGCAGTGGTTTTTGTCTTGGAACTCTGCCATGCAGGCCATTTTTGCCCAGTCTCTTTCTTATGGTGGAGTCATGAACACTGACCTTAACTGAAGCAAGTGAGGCCTGCAGTTCTTTGGATGTTGTTGTGGGGTCTTTTGTGACCTCTTGGATGAGTCGTCGCTGCGCTCTTGGGGTAATTTTGGTCGGCCGGCCACTCCTGGGAAGGTTCATCACTGTTCCATGTTTTCACCATTTGTGGATAACGGCTCTCACTGTGGTTCGCTGGAGTCCCAAAGCTTTGGAAATGGCTTTATAACCTTTTCCAGACTGATAGATCTCAATTACTTTCTTTCTCATTTGTTCCTGAATTTCTTTGGATCTCAGCATGATGTCTAGCTTTTGAAGATCTTTTTGGTCTACTGCACTTTGTCAGGCAGGTCCTATTTAAGTGATTTCTTGATTGAGAACAGGTGTGGCAGTAATCAGGCCTGGGTGTGGCTAGATAAATTAAACTCAGGTGTGATAAACCACAGTTAAGTTATGTTTTAACAGGGGGGGCAATCACTTTTTCACACAGGGCCATGTAGGTTTGGATTTTGGTTTCCCTTAATAATAACAACCTTAATTTAAAAACTGCATTTTGTGGTTACTTGTGTTATCTGTGACTAATATTTAATTTTGTTTGATGATCTGAAACATTTAAGTGTGACAAACATGTAAAAAAAAAAAAAGAAATCAGGAAGGGGGCAAACACTTTTGCACACCACTGTATTTGGTATCTGAGGACACTTTGGGATCTCTTCTAGAAATTAAGTGGGTATGAACAAAGTTCGTGGACCTTTCCCATCACATCCAAATAACTTTAGCCATTTATCTAGCCAGAGCAAAGAAAATATTAGCCTGTGTTTGCCAGACTATTGCCAGACTATAAAATCTAGTAGAACATACCTAATGAGGAATATGGATAAAAACACAAGCTAGGTCTTTACTAGGTGACTTTTATCAATGTACAATAATGTATTCCCTGTATTATACAGGAAGAAGACCAATAACTATTTGTTTCCACCAAACATTTAATTGGACATGATCTTTGTATACTGACAGATATGGGTCAAATACATGTCCATCCCTACATGGAAAGACAATGTGAAATTACATATTTTAAAATTTGAATAAAAGGAATAAGGGAAGTACTAGAAACACCAATGTGTCTAATCCCAGAGAAAACCCAAATGAGTAAAAAAGTAACACATTCCGATGTGTTCCGATATGTTTTGGTTTTCTGTTATGGAAATGGTCCACTGTTCAGCCATTATTTGCTGTCTTGGAACACTGTTGGATCTCTACTAGAAATTAAATGAACATCTGTTGTTTGGAACAATGCTTGGCCACACAACATTAGTATGCAAAAACAGAGTCACAGTCAGTGGAAGAGGTTAACTAAAAATTCAGTCGCATGACTCTTCTGTTTTTGGTTTGAGTCAGTGTCATCACTACCTAAACTTTGCTAACATTCGCCAACTGTTAGCAACCTTAATCTACTGGTCTTAACAGACCAAGAAAGGTTATAGGAGCAAAACCCCATGAGTGTGTTGAACTGAACAAGGGTATGTTTTATCAGAATCGCCTTTTTGCCAAATGTACAATGTACACAGGAATTTGACTTGGTGATGCAGCGCAGTGAAACAAGAAAATTTAAAAGTTAGAAGATGTTAAAAGGTTAAGTTAAAAAGAAAAGTAAAATACAAAAATCATATACAAGTTAATAATAATAATAAAGTACACTACATTATACTACATATACTGTTTGACAATTGTATATGCATGTTAAGAATAATACATTTGCAAATTTATTATTCTTAACATGCATATACAACATTTACTCCATAAATGAAGCATAGCATTAGTTCAGGCAAAGCACTGAAGTTGTGCTTGTATAGACTGATTGGCATCAGCTGTTGGCAATATACTTCACAATGATTGGCTCATTCATAGCTGTGTGGCTAGTAACATCCAATCATATTCATGGAGGTGTACAACGGCATTTGCTGCTGCAGCTCCTGCCACCACCACAACCTCCTCCTTATCTGGCATTTCATGTTGTTGATTTAATTGCGATTTATGTTAAAGCTGGAGTGCGGGACTTTTACATATAAATGAACGTCTGTTACATTCAAGCCCTTGCCAAACGACTTCACAAAATGCTGATTAAGCCTTACTAAGCAGTATACCAGTTTTTAAATCTTGTGTCTGCTGGCGCACCGGTAATGATGCGTTTTACACTAACCAGCAATGAGAGCCATGTAGAGCACTGCGATTGCTGAAAAAAAAAAGTCCATTGGAGAGCATTGTCACGGATACGCCAGGCTCCACACTCACCCAGGCACAGAGCACTCCCTCACCTGAGTTCTAATCACACACCTGTTCCCAATCGCACACCTGAGCCCTATCGGCATCACATTACCACCAGTATAAAGACACCCAACTCACCTCAGTCAGTTGTCCGGTCTCGTTTATACAAGGACTAACTTTCCTGAAGAACAGGACTACGCTTGGACTCCAGCCTGTACCCGTGTGTGCTTCTTTTCCCGTGTTCCTATTCTGTGTTCCCTTTGCTCCAGTGCGTGAGATTCCAGCTCCCAATCCAACCCCAGCCTCACAAAGGACGGTATCGGTGCTCCAGTGCTCCACATCACTTCATCCACTGTTTGACTCATTGCTGTGTCGTAAATAAACTATCACTGTCTATACCTCAGTGTCTCCAGCCTGTCTGTCCGTAACAGAAGACTGGACCACCGAAGGCCGACCAGCATGAGCACCCCGGATCCGCTCCAGAGGCTGGTGGATCTCCTGATCCAACACACCACTGCTCCACCAGTCTCTCCACCTGTCTCCACTTCTGCATCCGCCGCCGTCACTCCACCACCTATGGAGTACGTCAGTTCTGCGACACCTCCACAGCCATTCTCTGGCTCGGCAGAGGAGTGCAATGGCTTCCTCCTTCAGTGTGCTCTGGTCCTGGAGATGCAGTACAATGGGCAGAGACAATCTGGTCCCAGAATGGACCGGTGATCCAATCCTTGTCTAGCTTCCTGTCCCACTTCAAGGAGGTGTTCGGAAGACCAGCAGGTGACTCCTCTGCAGTGGAATGCCTCTACCACCTCAGGCAGGGTTCCCACTCTGTGAAAGACTACGCCTCGGAATTCCGAACCCTCGCCGTGGCTAGTGGGTGGAACGAGCAATCCCTGATCACCACCTTCTGTCAGGGATTGGATACCCGGGTGAGACTGCATCTCGCCGCATACGAGGACAACATCGACCTCTGCCGGTCAGTTTCTGGTAAAGCAGAGACTCAGATGCAGAGAAAAGCACGGACACAGATTAAAGTTCAAAAAGGCAGTTTTTACTGAAGGTCATATACTGGAAATCAGTCCAAGGCAGGCAAACAAATCAGACAGGGAGCAGGCAATAATCCAGGAATCAAGGCAAAATCCAAAAACCGAAGATACAAACTCTAGAATGCTGGAGGGCAATGGGGTAGATGTCCAAGTGTCAGTCTGACCATTAGACTGGGGTTGAAAGCCAGAAGAGAGGCTTGCCATGGCTCCGATTAGCCTGCAGAACTCCTTCAAAAACTGAGAGGTGAACTGGGGACCCCAGTGAGACACCACATCCTGGGGAAGACCATGTAAACGAAACACATCGGTGAGCATAACCTCCGCCGTCTCCTTGGCAGAAGGGAGTTTGGGCAGAGGGACAAAGTGAGCCATCTTAGAAAAGCGGGCAATAATTGTGAGTATCACAGTGTTACCTTCTGATTAGGGCAGCGCAGTGACAAAGTCCAGTGAGATATGAGACCAAGGTTGCCGTGGTACTGGTAGGTGATGAAGTAATCCAGTCAGGTGCTGGCGGGAGGTCTTATTCTGGGCACAAACTTGACAGGCCACCAGAAGCGCTGTCTGAGGAGGCTGACCATTTGTTGCACCCCCATATGACAGCTCAATTTGGAGGTGTGCGCCCATAGCAGGACCCCAGAGCTCAGGTTTGCCGGGATGAACAGGCGGTTGGGGGGTACCCAATCGGAATCTGTGTCCTTTCTATGGCTCGTCTGACTTCGCTCTCAATGCCCCATGTGACAGGTCCGACCACACAGGAGGGAGGCAGGATGGTGGAGGGTCCCTTGGAGATGTCCTCAGGTTCGAACTGGCGGGAGACCACTGGAACTTGGTGCCTGGGGAGGGAAGAACATATAATTGACATATAATTGGTTCTCCAGCAACCGCTGAAGAACCTTCCGGAAGTGCTGCTCCTGTTCCTTCTCATCCTTGGAATAAGATGGTGTGCTGTGAGACATGGTTAAGTATGTCTCACAACACATCATTGACCAGAGCCTGAAACATAGCTGGAGCGTAATATTCCAAATATTCATAATGGCCACTGGGCGTGTTAAAGGCTGTCTACCACTCATCCCCTTCTCTGATCCTGACCAGGTGATAAGCATTTCTGCGGTCAAGTTTGGTGAAAATGGAGGCTTGGGAGCCCTTAGGGGCAGCAGACAAGAGACAGGATGAGTGACATCTAGCATTCCATCCCAGAACAGCCCCTGTGCACCAGTCTATATTAGGGTTATGTTTCTTTAACCAGGGGAAACCCAAAATAAGTGGCAGTTGCGGTGAGTCAATAATGTGCTAAGATGAGATTTTCAGAGTGATTATCTGACATGAAGAGGTGAGTCACTCGACAGAGTAGGCAGCCATCCAATGCATTGGCCAACTGTTTGGCCAAGCCCCCGGTCGATAAAGTTCTCATCCGCACTAATCCTACTAATCCACCCACCTCATGGCCTCCATTAGCACTCCTTGTTCCAGTAAAACTCTTTGGATGGGCATTTCATCAAGGTCAGCAGACCATCAGTCCATGCAGCCTGTAGGTTCACACCCAAAGAGCCAACTGTTCAGGTCCTGTGGTCCAGGTTGAGCCTGCAGAACTGGCGGTCCAGACGGTGTCAATGTACACAGACTTGGGAATCCAAGAGGTGGATTGAATAATCATCCCATGGATATTGATTCTAACCACCTATAATTTAAATTCCCCTTCAAACACCCTGCGTCTGGGGCCATTGTGACCTGTGGGCTGTTCCACCCACAATTTAACTAGGCCCCAGTCCACAGAGCCCAGACCTTGATCAAATGAGTGACTTAGTGGATAAACTCATGTGCCAGCCATTGGGTTGAGGTGGTGGTGCTGTCCTGTGGTAATCATGGTTGGATAAGAATATTAGAATAAGATTATCCAAGAGCTTAAAGATGATTTTGGTTTAACGGACAAGAGGGAATTTTGGCAATATCTACAAATTAGGAGCTGCATAAAGAGTTTGGGGGTTATTTTAAGTGAAAAGGAGAACAAACTGTTATCCTATTTTAATTTGCCAAGTAGTGCACAATCAGCCTCAGTTTTTTATAAAATGATGGCAAACACGCCACAGTATGGTGAACTGAAAATTTAAGAAAAATCTGAGAAAGAGATCTTAATTCAAACATAGAAGAGGATATGGAAAAACACAGTGGCTGATCAGAGATGCAGAGGCCAGATTTACACACTACAAAATTATGTAAAGGTATTATTATACACCAGTTAAACTTAAAAAAAATGGGACTCATTGATGACAATTACTGTTGGAGGTGTCGAAAGGAAGTAAGTACTTTTCTTCATTTAATGTGAGTTTGTTCTTTTGTTTCTCCTCTCTGAAAAAAAAATTGTCAAAGGTATTGGAGAGTGGTTGCATAAACCATTGCCAGAATCTCCCCAGTTGTGCATATTAGGAGACAGGTCTCTCCTACCATCAGGTATATCCAAACTAAAATTGGCCTTGCATTGGCAGGCTTTATTGGTACTTCAAGGATTGTTCTCCACCATTGGAAGAGTCAGACAAAGTCTGTTTTTGATGAATGGGTCAAATTAATGACAGACATTGTCTCTTGAATCTTTAATCGCAAGGACTAATAAAATATTTTTTAATATAAAAGACAGAAACATAACATAATGAAAATATCTCTCTTTTTGTCTATTCCAGTTTTACAAAGAAGTGTGCAAAGCTGATCGAGACTTATCCACACAGACTCAAGGCTGTAATTGCTGCAAAAACTGCATCTACAAAGTACTGACTTGAAAGGGATGATTACTTGTGTAAACAATGATTTTCTGTTTAATATTTATTTAAAAAATGGAACCGATGAGTAGAAATGTGTTTTCAGTTTGACATGAAAGGATCGGATAATAGTAAAACCAAATCAAGTTCACTGTGATTTAATGTTGTAAGAAAATAAAACGTGAAAACTCCCAAGGAGGAGAATACATTTTACAGTGGTGTGAAAAAGTGTTCCTGATTTCTTATTTTTTTGCATATTTGTCACACTTAAATGTTTCAGATCAAACAAATTTAAATATTAGTCAAAGATAACACAAGTAAACACAAAATGCAGTTTTTAAATGAAGGCTGTTATTATTAAGGGAAAACAAAATCCAAACCTACATGGCCCTGTGTGAAATAGTGATTGTGAGAAAATCATTGTTTACACAAGTAATCATCCCTTTTAAGTCAGTACTTTGTAGATGCAGCTTTTGCAGCTTTTGCAGCAATTACAGCCTTGAGTCTGTGTGGATAAGTCTCGATCAGCTTTGCACACTTCTTTGCAAAACTGGAACAGAAGTACAGGTGTATTTATTCTACAATGAACTGAAAACCCTTGACTACATTCAGGTGATCTCCATTTAACCAATTATGTGACTTTTAAAAGCAATTGGCTGCACCAGTGATTATTTAGGTGTATCCTATTAAAAGGAGGCGAGGTGAAGATGCATGTATTCTATTCTCATCTTATCTTTACTCCATATTTTTTACATTAACTCTGGCATTCTACCCCTGTTTTTATGTTCATTCTGTCATTTTTTATGTGACACATGGTGCAAGTATTTTCTTTGTTGTAAAACACTTGGAGCTGCATTTCTTGTGTGAAAGGTGCTATATAAATAAAGTTTATTATTATTATTACTACATATGTAATCCATTATTCTGAGTATATTTTATTTTTATAAATGTAGGTCACTTTGCAGAGAACCATTTTCGATTTGAAATAATACAATATCTTTCTGTTGATCTGTATCAGAAAAATTCTAATTAAATCCAGTGATTTGATGTTAAGATGATAAAACACGAAGACTTCTAAGGGGGTAAATACATATTGTATGTATGTATGTATGTATGTATGTATGTATGTGTATTACCCGTTCTTCACTGATTTACTGTAATATATTGTCTAATGTGTTGCATTATGTTGTTTATCTATTAGAAAACTTAAAAAACTTGAATTGCAAAAAACTAAACTAAAGCATTGCATTTTTTTGTTTTGTGTCTTTCAAAACATATTTGCTGTTGCAAATAAGAATATAAACATAATTTTCAGGAGACAGGGATGGTTTAAAAACTTAAACAGTGAGCAAGGAGGACAATTTGGGGACTGGGGAGGCTATGTGTCTGCGGCTTAGTGGTAGAGTGGGTCGTCCACCAATCGAAGGTTGGTGGTTCGATCCCAGCTTCTCAGCCCACATGTCAAAGTGTCCTTGGCCAAGACACTGAACCCCAAATTGCTCCCGAGGGCTGTGCTGTGTGAATGATTAATTAGTTTCTTTGTACTGATGAGCAGTTCTGCCATCAGTGTGTGAATGGGGTGAATGCAGTATGTAGTGTGTGAAGCACTTTGAGTGGTCGGAAGACTAGAAAGGCGCAATACATTTACCATATTGCTATTTTGTATTTCCTGTAACATTTCTATGACTCCAAAGGAAAGCTAATGTTTATCAGTATATATATATATATACCAACAGTATATGGCAGGGGCATTTGACAGCTTTGTATCTGTTGGCATGTTTGGATGTCTTTCTGCCATGTAGAAGCCAAGAAATTATTAATGCAACTTTTGAAAAAAGATTTCCACCTTGTACTGTGATATTGCATATATTCTCAATCAGCTTGTTCAACAGTTCACTGAAGCTATGTTTAGACCCAAGACATATTTTTATGACTGCTACATTCCATCAAATGGAAATACTCTAGATGCCTTGTGCATCATTTTATACATATTTCCCCAAAATTCAGCTGGAAAGCCTGATTTGTTATCTTTGGAAACTTGGGGATTTTCACTAGAAATTAAACACATTGCTGTGGGTTAAACAATACTATAAATATCAGCATCTGCTTTCAAAAACTAATATCAGTTGAACCTCGGGTCCCAGTGTGACTGAAGGTTGACATCTCAGAATTAGAACTGGGAGAGCTGGATCAGGACCAAGACAGGGAGGAGTGAGAGAAAGAGAAACACAATCCAAAACACTCCACCTTAAAGAAATCCTAAACAGAGCAGTTTCAGCTCATTCCATTTCTCCCTCCGTCACACCATCTGTCTGCTGCGCATATGTTTCTGCTCAGCTCCATTCTTTCCCTCCACCATTCTTTTCATCATATCCCCTCCCTCTTTCTTTGTGGACATTTTCTCACATGTCTCTTTACAACTTACTTTTTTATATATTGTACAGTATATAGCTGTATAGTGATAGGTCATTTTGACTTTTCAAATGTTGTACTTTTATTTATTTTACTTTGCAGCTGTTTTCATTATCAACATCATCATCAGGTTGTAATTTGTGGTTTTCAATACTTTACTTCACATTTGTGTTCATCGTGTTCCAGCCATGTTGGACTTGTTGATTGTTGGTTGTGCAAGGTTTAGATACCCTCTATATGCTATACTTGCAAATTTTTGGAACTGTTAAAATAGCATTTTGTATGCTTTTGTGTGTCACAGACAGAGGCCATCAACACTGGAGTTTCTTGCAGACTTCTGTTTTATTTTTAACACACATTGGGCCTTGTTTTCCTGAACCAAAATGTAAATGTATAAGCTTCTAGCAAAGGATCTGTGGTAGATTTATGAGCAGAGGAGCAGCAGCTGCACAGCTGTGAAAGAAGTTGGTTTAGGAAGAATGCAGGACAGATTAACAGAAAGTTCAAATTTTTACAACCAGGATAATATTTTTGTATTTTTGCTCTATATGCTCTATAGCATACACATTTTACTATTCACCAATATTGTTGTAGAGAAGTGCTCTTCTGGAAACAGTCCAACAGAAGCCCAACTATCAAAAGCATATGTAGGTGAATATTAAGTTATTACCTCAATAATCTGTTATGACTGTATTTTACATTGCAGTGCAACCTATACTGTAGTTTCAACAAGGTGCATGCCACTGTTTTACAGTTGACTGCACCTGGCTAGTTACCAGCCTCGGCAGCGTTGCTGGTATTGTTTTCACCTTGTGGGTCTGTGTGTGTGTGTGTGTGATCATGACAAAATGTGGTCCTGGAGACACTTACTGTAGCGGGAACTACCACAGAAGTTGTTTTAAGTACTCTGCCAGGTGTTTATATGTCTGTCTGTGGACAGATTTTGTTAACACGATAGCGTCACAACTGTGCAAGATGCAGTCACGAAACTCTACAGGTGTGTAGTTGAAATCAAAATGAGGGTGTGTGGGTGTGATCTGAGCAAGGGAAGTAGGGGGGTAGGAATTAGGGAAGCCCCCCCCAAACAGAAATATCAATTTGTCACATTTTATAAATTAATTAATGCCTAAATTTATTTTTTATATTATTTTTTGGTGCATTTAATGGTATATTAAATTTATTTATTTATTGTACATTGATCATCAAAAAAACTTACCTGCAAATTTCAACATTGGTCAGATTAAATGCTAAATGGTGTGCTCCTCATTCTTCAACACCACTGCTAACAAAACACTATCTGTCCCTAGCTTGTAAGCTAAAGTTACCATTGTATGTTTGTTTACATTGTCTCTCCATGCCCCTGGTGGCTCAGCTGTCAAACTCGTACACAGAGCCAAGCCTGCAAGAGAAACTATGGTGGCAGCAAAACTCACGGAAAACACAAAAGGCCCTATATAGAGCCAGTGTTTGGTTTGTCCGTTCTAGGCTACTGTAGAAACATGGCCGTGCAACATGGTGGCATCCGTTGAAGGGGACCCGCTCCCTCTGTAGATATAAAGGGCTTATTCTTAGGTAAAGAAAACACAACGATTCTTATTTTCAGGTGATTATACACTAATGAAAACACTTGTGAATATTATCGCCACATTCTGCAAATAGAGCCCCCTAAATCTTACACACTGAATCTTTAACATACACCACGTTTCTCTGTGTTCTCCTGATTTGAGTCCTTCCACAGTCTAAAGCATGTTAGGAGAATTGGACACGATATGAGAGTGTAAATGATTATGCTTCCTTGCTTGTAAATGGTTCCCCAAATATCCTATATCCTACTTTAGCATTATGTTACCTTTTGTCTATTCCTCCTCCCAGATGGAGCTGCCTGTATTGTTTCTGGGCCACAGTGCAGACCTGAGGCCCGGAGAGTTTGTGGTTGCAATCGGTAGCCCCTTCGCCCTCCAGAACACAGTCACCACCGGCATTGTCAGTACTGCTCAGAGAGATGGCAAAGAGTTGGGCCTCAGGGACTCCGACATGGACTACATCCAGACGGACGCTATTATCAACGTGAGAATATAGCAAGGCAGAAAACGTGCTCTGAGTTAAAATTATTGTTAAGCAGTGGAGTAGATATTCTTTTCTATACAGTGAGAGTCAGTCTAGATTATTACTCTATTTCAGTTTGTTAGATTGTAAAAATGTCATATTGAAAGGTGTACCACAGTACTGTTTTTTGTGTTGTCCTTCACAGTACGGGAATTCAGGAGGACCTCTTGTCAATTTGGTAAGTTTTTGGTTTCCT
Source organism: Siniperca scherzeri (assembly GCA_027580175.1). Classification (NCBI taxonomy): domain Eukaryota; kingdom Metazoa; phylum Chordata; class Actinopteri; order Centrarchiformes; family Sinipercidae; genus Siniperca; species Siniperca scherzeri. The sequence goes on from CM050845.1 coordinate 3,311,369, forward strand.
ACCTCAAAGCTTTCATGACTGCTGTAAAATACCCTTTTCTGCTTGGGTCTGGTTGTTAAACCACTGCATTTGTCTAAGCACTAGTTTTGCGCCGGCAGGAACATAGCACAACCCTTATTTCTTGATGACGGCAACCTAAGAAACTTTTTGTGTACTGTGTTGTAATTTGCCTTAAGAAAGAAAATCATCCTAACAATCTCAAAATGTCTTTTATATAAATAGTCATTTTTGACATTGCCGTACTATGTCTCTGTATTTGAGGACGGGGAGGTGATCGGCATCAACACCCTCAAGGTTGCAGCAGGAATCTCATTTGCTATTCCCTCTGACAGGATCACTCGCTTCCTCAATGATTCACTCGACAAGCACAGCAAAGGTGAGTCTGGCAGTGACATCGCCGGGCTAGGATTAAACATCTGTGAGTGTCCTGCTGAATATAAACTAACTGTAGTCTCTTTCAGATGTGAGGTCAATAAAGAAGCGTTTCATTGGAATCAAGATGCTGACCATCACACCAGTGTAAGTCTGAATATTGTGATAATTATTGTGTTGATGGGAATTATGGCAAATAGCTATCTTATGTTGTTAATTTGATACTAATCAATTTTCAATATTGTCCAAATACTCAACTCCTGTCCTTTTTCAAAGCATATTACAACCACATGTATCCATCTCAGAAAAGGTTACAACACAGTAAGAGCTGCAACACCCAAATCAAAAGCTCTTGAAAGTAGCAAAAGTGTCCCACAAGGATCTATTTTGGGTCCTCTTCTATTCACATCATACTATATAGAGATACCCTTAATAATATCCCACCCTCTTAGCATTGTAATGTACATTCATGCAGACCATTTTGTATTGCTTATTGTTTTAAAAAGGAGCAGTGTGTAGGATTTAGTGCTATCTTACAGTGAAATTGCAGTTTGCAACTATTTGAATACTGCTCGCTTCACCCTCCCCTGCCAAGCGTGTAGGTGAAACTACGGTGGCCCATGAAAGTCACAAAAGGCCTTATCTAGAGCCAGTGTTTGGTTTGTCCATTCTGGGCTGCTGTAGAAACATGGCGGTGCAACTTGCACTACAACATACTGTTATTGGACCACCCAATTTTCGTAACTAGAAAGCACGTTTCTTCCTATAGATATTTAGGATTTGTTCTAGATGACTCTTTAGCAACTTGTGCAGGGCGGTTGTCTAGTAATCTGTTTGGATTCCTGGCTCCTCCAGAGAGAGCGCCAAAGTGTCCTAGAGCAAGAAACTGAACCCCTAACCGCTCCTGGCACCTTGCATTGCAGTCTCTGCCATCAGTGTATGAATGTGTGTGTGAATGGGTGAATGTTGGCTTGTGTTGTAAAGCGCTTTGAGTGGTCGGTAGACTAGAAAAAACACTATATAAATGCAGTCCATTTACCATTTGTGAAAAAGCTGAAGAGGAAATTAGATTTTTATTTTCGCTTAATAGAAGCTTGTTTCAGCCACTTTTATTCCTTTGCTTGATATTTGACCATCAGCCAATTTGCTCGTGATGGGCTATATCCAAACAGGGAGGGTAAACTCCTTATTACCCGTAATATGGAACTCACACTGAAGTATTGCAAATCAACAGATGACTGATGTACTTGGAAAGTAGTAACTGACTTAATTTTTCTCTTATGCCTGGTCAATCCACATGTGCTATACTTTTAGAATCATCTCCAAATTTTAGTTCTCTTTACCTCTTTACATGTAGACAAGATAAAAGAGGAGGTGGAGTTGCCGGTATCTTCTCTAATAACTTCACTTGCTCCACGTGTCACTTTGGAGACATTCGATTTGGTTATCACAAGGGGTATCGAAATAGATATCTGATATCACTGATGTTCTTGTTTGACCATTTGTGTGGTTTTTTTTTTAATGCTACTATATCTGAATCAAAACAGTGTAATGAATCTGGTGTTGTAAAGCAAATCCTTGATAACAATGCAAGTATTCATAATATCTAAAAACATAGTCCGTTTTTAGAAATTATGAATACTTTTCCTCCATCAAATGCTAGCTCAGTTGATGATCTAGTGCATGATTTTAATAATAAGTTGGTCTTCTTTTGAAACTGCTGCTCCAAGAATTAAAACACAAGTAGCCCACAAATTACCTTCGAAAACTGCTGCTATTTGCAAGCTAAAAGAAAGTGTTGCAAGGCAGAGAGACAGTGAAGAAAAAGTAAACTAAATATCCACTTTGACATCTTAAAGGTTCACATGAGAATTTACAATAATGCTGTCAGAAAAGAAAGACAAGCCCATTTCTCAAAGATCATTACTGATAAACACAACCCAGAAGTCCTCTTCTCCACAATCAACACTCTTTTGAACCCATGTCTGGCCTTCAGTTTAAATGATGAAGCCTCAATTCTCAAATGACAGGAATATGCTTTTAGACCATTAGTCTACACCATAAGTCTCTGATCTGCCGGTGGGTGAGCCTCCATCTACTATGACATCCTTCAGTTTGACAACAGATGATGAGATTTGTGTCACCATCAACAAAATTAAGTCAACCACATGTGCACTAGAATTTCAACTGACTCAGCAGTCCTCTTTTTGTTAGATTTCAGCGCTGCACTTGATACGATCGATCATGGCATTTTAACCAACCAAATTGAGACACGGGTGGGTCTCTGGCACAGTGCTTGACTAGTTTCACTCATACCCGTCTGAAAGAAAATTCTTTGTTAGTTTAGATGACTTTGTGTCACACACACCTGACATTGAATGCAGCGTTCCTCAGGGAAACATTCTGGGTCCTATTCTCTTTTCTTTATACATGATCACATTACCCCAATGCTCGCATCACTGCACTGGCTACCTGAATCTTTTAGAATTGATTTTAAAGTCCTTTAACTTATCTACAAAGCCTTACATAATCTAACACCGGTCACGTTTCAAGCAGGGAACATACAAGGGGTCGGATCCAAACACAGGTACAGAGTCAGAGCTGGTATAGTTCAATGATTTATTGGGGAACAAAGGCTTACTGAGTGGTGAAGCAGGCAGAGGTCAAAACCAGGAACGCAGTCCAACACAGGCAAACAAATCCGATGGGGAGCAGGCAAAGTCCAAAATCCATGAAATGAGTAAAAATCCAAAAACACATGAAACACTCGAGACCTGGCTAGGACGCTTGACAGCAACTGACGAAAACAATCTGACAAAGAGACAAGGGAAGCACACAGACTAAATACACTAAAGGGAGATAACGAGACACAGGTGAAACTAATCAGGGTGGAGCAAACGATCAAAACTGGCGTGAAAAGCTATCAAAGACAGGAAGTAAAACTACCAGACACATGAGGGGAAAAGAGTATTTCTAAATAAAACAGGAAATAGCTGAACACAAACCCAAAACCATGACAGCATCCTCATACATCAGCGACTACCTCTCATTTTATGTACGAACAAGAACTCTCAGATCTTCCACTGCCTTTCTTTTAGAAGTTCGTAAAGTGTCCCACAAGACATCTGGTGAGGCTGCTTTCTGTTTTTATGGCCCAACAGCAAACTCTCTTGGTATTTTTAAAAATAAATGAAATAACTATGTTTTTAACTTGGCTTTAAATTTGGGTTGATGTTTCTAGCATGATTTATCAAACTGTTTGTTTGCTTTGTTTTTGTTTTTTTGTTTTTCTATTGCCTTTGCTATTTGTTATTGATATGTCTTGTGAAGCACTTTGGGCTGCATCTTGCAACATGCTATATAAAGTTATTATTATTACATGCTCTTGATTCTGTATATCGTAAACTATCTTAAACCCTCTGCAGTTAGCCGTTATCTTAAATTGCAAAATTTAAACCATTGCTGTAGAAACTGGTTGCTCACTTTTCTGGCTGCTTACATTTTGGGATATTTTAGAATATTGATGTGTTTTAGATCCTGATTGTTTTAAACTAGTCATATTTATTTTTATGGTTTTAGACAGGACAGCTCTTGGGTTGTTTTAAGTTGCTGTTTAGGTTGCTCTTTGGATGAAATATTTTATATGAATGTATTAGAAATTGTATTAAATTAGGCATTCTTGGTTACATAAAGGTTAAATACAAAATATAGAGTATGTATTAGTATTTATACACCTCTTGGTTCCTGTATTAAAATAGTTAAATCTCACAAATGCTTGGGATGGTTGGTTACATAATGTACTTTCTTTGAGAAAGTGTGTATTTGTTTGTCCCAGGTTAATTGAAGAACTAAAACAGCAGAACCCAGACTTCCCTGATGTTACAAGTGGGATTTATGTTCATGAGGTTGTTCCTCACTCACCTGCACAGAAGTAGGTTTCATTTATTCATTCATTCTTCAAACAAAAGCAGTGTACAGTGTGTTACCCATTTCTGAAGTAAAATTAATGCTTTACTTATAACAGTCTCTTTTCATCCCTCTCTTTGTCTCCAGAGGTGGTATCAAAGATGGTGACATTATTGTGAAACTGAATGGCAGACCTCTGATGACCACGGCCGACCTGCAGGGGGCTCTGCAGGAGGAGATATCCCTGCTGCTAGAGGTCAGGAGGGACAACGATGACCTGCTCTTTAACATCGAACCTGACGTTATTATGCAGTAGACAGGAAGCTCGGCTTTCATGCAGAGTTAGATCAACATCTAAGCCCCTATTTGTGTGAAACAACTAGTCAGATGATGCACCAGTGCAGTGGAATTTTTGTCTAGCGCACATATCTTCTGATACTTTGGCAACTGGCTGTTAACTGTACCGAAGTATAAGCAGCCCATGGACGACATGGTGCAATGCAGTTTTGGTATCAAGGATTTACAGCTGTGCCACCTGCTCAGACCAGGTCAGCATTGGAACAGATGAACACAAGTTCACCTTACAGAACTGCATAAACCCAAACCCCTTTAATGTATATTAAATACATTATACATTTTTCAACTCGTGGACACATTTACTGATCTTAATATGAGGCGATAATGGTTGTTAGGCAGAAACCTATGATGCACATCACATACATTGAGATAAAAGCAAAGCTGATGAATATACAGTTGAATTGATACATTTGCTATTGCATATTTTAAAAACAATTTGCTCTTAAGCATTTTTATTTCAAACAAAGTTTTTTCTGACTTGATTCTACAAGTCCGCAAAACTCCTATGACCCTTCCAGTATCCATGCAAGGGTAAAGAGCTGGTCCACTGTTCCACTACGAGGACAGAATCTGCTATGCTTCTCCTTAGAACTCCTTTTTTGAGCCTGGGGTCAGCACACCAAGGCCCCTACCATCACCTGCCACCCATTTGGCAATTCAAACTGGGACGTTGTGGTTAATGGTCGGCGTCTTAACCCCTCAGCCATGCCGGCGCTCCACACTTGATCCCCATGTCCTGCCTTGCAAGTGCTGGCTCCACAAGGTGATGGCCCCACGTCACTCCTTTGGGCTGAGCCTGACTAGGCCCCAAGGGCATGGGCCCAGCCACCAGGCACTCACCGGTAACCTTCTCTCCCAGGCCTGCCCGCAGCAGTGGTCCCTAGTCTCTTTAATCCAAGTGAGGTAGCTTGTTTCCCAAGTTGTCTCTCCATAGGGGTTTCTAGTGAGGAGGGAGCTGAGCCTGAACAAGAAGAGCTCTTGATTTGCAGGTCAATCTACATTCAAATTCATTGGTTGATGACTGAAAAAATAAGATTGTGGATACAAGCATTCAAAATGAGTTTCCTTTGCAGTTTCCTTTGCAGGGTGTGTGGTCTCACCCTTAGGGACAGGATTAGAAACTCAAACAACCAGAAGGAGCTCAGAGTAGAACCACTGCTTCTTCACGTTGAAAGGAGTCAATTGAGGTGGTTCAGGAATCTGATTAGGGATGCCTCCCTTTAGAGGTGTTCTGGCCATGTCCAACTGGGACGAGACACAGGGGCAGACCAAGAACACTGCTGGGATTATATATCCCATCTGACCTGGGAACACCTTTGGCTTCCCCAGGAGGATGCGGCTGGGGAGAAGGAAGTATGGGCCAACTCGAATGCTCAAGAATTGAGAGAATTGTGATTGATGAAGAGATTAATGATAGAGGTTAATGAGATCAAGTCTGTGTTAATCAAATCATGTCATTATCAAATAATGAAATGATATAAAATTTAGTGCAATTTTATAAATTCAGTCACCTTCATCAACTCTGCTTTTATCACTTACTGTTTGAGTTCCCTCATATAGATGATTCTTAACAGTATCAGTCATAAAAAAAATGCTCGTAGGCTGTATGAAGGCCTTGCCTTTGGGATGATTAAATCTCTTCAGTCAACTTAAGACAGAAGTACGTGTGTGTGTGTGTGTGTTCCATCTACAGCCTCTGATTTAAAAGATGAAGAGAAGTAAACGTCTAGCAGGTTGAATTCTTAATGGGCCGATTGTAAAATATGGCATTAATTTGAGGGCTATTTCCAAATTTGATGCTTTGTGTCAAATTTTATTCATAAGCATCACAATGAACTTCCGGTGTATGTTTGAGATAGTGTCCACGTCCAAGCAGATGTTCAACATTGTCATGTTCTCTCTGGTCTATAGTTGCCATGATTCCTTAATGCTGTAAGCTGTCCTTCGATAACCAAATATGAACCACATGTGTTGATTAAGCTCTGTTGGAATGAAGAGCACAAAATGTGAGTAGATTTTTTTACTTTTTAACGTTACATTTTTTACGCTGCTCTGGTTCATAACTGTGCTTTTAGTATGAATAGACTCATGTTATCACATCGACAAAACCAAATGTGTACATGTAAGTTGCCAACAAAGCAATACTCTACATCAGCCTTTGGAAGCAACTTTTTCCATCAAATAAAGTTTTCACAAACTTCTAACTTTGTTTTATTACATCTGTAATGTCTTGACGGTGTGTAAATCCAAATTATTCATAATTTTGTCCACATTTCCTCAGCTTCAAATCTAGGTCATAGGCAATGACTCATGGGACGTTTTTGCAGGAAACATTTATGAGCTATTTAGCACAGTAGTACAATACCTGACTGTGTAGAAACAAGATTGAGCTCTCAATGGCCAGTCATAAACATTCCTGAATGAAAACAAGTCTCCCATGATGGAATGTTGAGGAAAAAAACACAAAGGAAACTCTTTTTCGGGTTCAGTGATAAAGTCACTGCAGACAGATGGTGCTCGCTTTGAGCCATAATCACTTTTTCCTTTCCAGCTCTTGACAGGTCACGAGTTTAATTTTAAGACAGTGGGTAGTCTTGCTCAGGGCTATAGCCAACATTGTGTTTCATTGTGGCTACTTAGTGTACTAACCTACAGATAGAACTTTTAGCAGCTCTCAGGTGGTGTCCTTACATATATTTAAATGCTCAAGTGGGTGATTGAAACCAGACTGGTTACCTCTAATACTGATGATCTACTGTTGTTAAAAATCTGTATACGTTTTTTGGGGGCATGAAGTTATGTAATTTTTCAGGTTAATTCTTTATTGTGGCCTGGTACTGGTCTGCAGTCCCGGTGTTGGGAATGCCAGTGCACCAAAATAAACCATTTTAACATAGTATATATAGAGCACTCCTGAAGCGTGTCCTGCAGAGGGCCATGCAGCTGGGAGAAATTCACAATATGATTTATTATAGTGGAGTAACACTGACCTATATTCTGGACAGACTTGTGTTGTGGAAACTCGCACAAAGTCAGAAGGCAAGAACAGCATGAATGTCAAGACACAACAGCAACATGTTGAGGTAGTGTAGACAGATCCATAGCCACTACCAACGCTGTCTTTTTACAGTATTACAATAAAGCTCACTGCTTTTACTTTTTAGTTTGTCTCATATTCTGAATATTTCCAATTTAACGCCCTTGGGGTGTCTTGGTTTACATCAATAGACTGTATAAAAGAAGTGGACATAGCCATCATGACGTCACCCATTGGTTTGTGGACTATTGTTTTGAAGCCTCGAGTTTGGCATTTTGGCCGTCACCATCTTTTTTGTTTTTTTGGAGCCAGAAGTGACCATATTTGGACGAGAGGGTGGAGATGGGGAGGAGTGAGGGAAATGCTAAGTTATCAGCTAACGCTAGTGCTAGCTAGCTTGGTTAGCAAGGTGCATCCGTAATTCAATTCAGTTAATTCAATTCTGTGATATTAACTGGGATGCTAATTTTGGCTAGCGAAAAACAGGCAAAATGTACTTGTAAAACAAAGTGTACTTACCGAAAAAAATTAACAGCCGACTCCTTAGAGTATCTTTTAGTACAACCGAACGCTGAACAAGACATTTTTAGGTGACCAAAATGTTATAATTAACTGTCATGAACTGAAAAAACACTGCGAAAGGGTCTGAGTTCTTACACAAAAACACTGACACCACCCAAAAACAAGTTCACAACTATTTAAATGTACACAGTGCCATGGATACGTATTGCTATGCCTCTATCCTGATTGACAGGTCGCTGTGGTAGCAACTTGTCGATCACAAGGTAGCCACGCCCTAAAGAATACCCTACTTTATTGTCTATTTTACTCTAAATGGGACCATAATTTACAAAATAAACATCTTGCTGTATTGAACAAGCCTAGTAAAACTAGTAATTGAGACCATATACTCATTAGAAACGTGTTTACTGAGGTAATAAATCAAGTGAGAAGTAGGGTAATTTTCTCATAGACTTCTATACAATCTGACTTTTTTGCAACCAGTGGAGTCGCCCCCTGCTGGCCATTAGAAAGAATGCAGGTTTAAGGCACTTCCACATTGGCTTCAGTTTTCAGACCTGGAGACTATGTCCACTTCTGATACAGTCTGAAATGGTTGGTAGGCTTGCCCCTTAAGAGTTAGGAGCAAGTTGCTGCCCCACGTGAAGGAGTTCAAATGCACTGATGCAGTTTCTATACCAGTGGTGAAGAAGGAATTGAGTCTGAAGGGGAAGCTCTTCACAAGTTGCCACTGTTTCTTCACACTGACAGGAACCAGTTCAGGTGGTTCAGGCATCAGATCAGGATGCCTCCTAGACACTTCCCTTTGGAGGTATTCCACGCATTTAACTACGAGTAGACCTAGTCAAAGAAAACACTGGAGGTATTGTTTATCCCATATGGCCAGGGAATGTCTTGGAATCCACCAGAAGAGGATGTGGCAGCTGAGAAGGGAGGAACAAAAAATAATAGATTGTGTATACCAACGGCTGAAATTAATATTGTATAATTCTATATTTGGCAATGCCAGTCCTCCTTTCCCTCTAGTGGTGAACAGCTTAGTCAGACTAATTTGGGGTCTCTTCCCATTCCACAGGTAATCCCTACTACGTCGCTATACTGCTTAAGCACTGACAAAGGAAAAATTAAGGGAAGCATTTTAGAGACATAGTTAATCTTTGAAGATACCAATATTTTGACTGTATTTATTTTTCCACACAGATAAATTCAACATTTTCCACTTGGCAAAGTTAGTCTTAATATTTTAGAACACCAGATTTATATTAATTTCCTGAAAGTCTGTAGTCAATCTTATACCCAGATATTTCATCCCCAATGGTAGCCAGCACTCCCTTAATTCTCAAATCATCTCTGATTGACACTGCCAGTGGTTCCACAAACAGAGTAAAGCGCAACAGGGACAGAGGATCACCTTGCCTAGTCCCACGTCCCAGAATAAGGAAGGGGCATATAATGCCATTCATAGGAACTGCTGCCCGTGGTGCTGAATATAGTACCTTAACCCATTTAATAAATTCTGGCCCAAAGCCAAACGTCTGCAGAGTATACATCAGATATCCCCACTCCACCCTATCAAATGCTTTCATGGCATCAAGCGAGAAAGCAGCAACTGAAACCTCTTCTTTACGATTTAACCACATAAGATGGCGTAGGTATCTAAGGTTGTCAGCTGATGATCTACCTTTAATAAAACCTGGTCATCATTAATAACTTGTGGTAGGACTTTCTCCATTCTCATTGCTAATACCTTCAATATCTTTCAATCTACGTTTTCCAGACTAATTGGTCGAAAGCTACTTGGTTCATAGGATTCTTATCTTTTTTCAGCAGTACAGTGATTATTGCATCATTGAATGATGGTGGCAGTTGTCCCTCTGCCAGTGCTTCTATATAAACCTCAGTCAGAATAGGTGCTACTATGTCAATGTTCTTCCTATAATATTCGGCTGGAAAGCCATCTAAACCTACCGGACTTCATTGATAATATTCTTTGCCCTCCATATGTGTCTCCTGAATCAGGGCTACTGTATATCTGCTTTGTTGGATTTTAGATAACTCAACCACTTCTTTCTTTTTATAAGATTCTAGGATCCGTTAATATTCCACGTAATGATCTTTATATATTTAGCCATTAGAATACATAATATTTAGCCTCTAGTCATGAGTGTGCCCACATGAGAGGAGATCTCCCACCCCTTTGATCCATCACCTGTGCTGTGCATATCACATAGAACATTGTCATGAACAATAGGAACACTAAAAATAAACCCCCTATCCCTCCACCCCATTTCCTCAACCCCCCTAATCTTAGATACCTGTCACTCCTTTTGACAGTCCTCATTTTATTGCCAACCAGTTTATTACCCAGCTCATGAACACTGTTTTTGTAGGGGAAAAAAGAGAGGAAATAACTGTACATGTATCTGCATGCCTACATAAATACTCAGGCTACAGGCCATACTCACGACCTCTGATATCGCAACTGCCTTGGTCATGTCTGGACTGTCCTGCACGCTCCTGTGCGCACACACATACCTCAACAGTGACTTGTCATCCTTGCCTCCTGTCCTAGCTTTGACCGGCACCAGCCCCCCGTTTCAGACAGCAGCTCCATTGCCTTTCGAGGATCCACAAAGCTAACCTTCTCTCCCTTCCATGTAAAGCGAAGCACAGCCGGGTATGCCAACGTGAAGCGAACATCTAAATCATGCAACTTCTTTCTGACCTCGGTGAACTGCCTCCTCTTCTCTGCAACACCCTTCAACATGTCGGGGTACAGGGAAAGTTTAGAGCCGTCCCATTGGATCCCTCCGCTTTCACGAGCCTCCACCCTCACTGCAGCTAAATGCACATCCAATTCAAAATGGCTGACTTCCTGTTGGGTTTAGGGTATGGCTTCAAGAGGCTTTTTTGTATGTCTCGGGGTGATACACACAAGCGGATGATGACCGGATGAGGTGGAACACCTTCCGTTAGCATTTTGCTCAAACATCGGTGCACATCTGCAGCTCCAATTCAATTAGATCCACCCCGAGGGCCTCGGAGAAAAATTGCTTCACAAGCTCCCAAAGCTTGACCTTATTTTCAGATTTTTCTTTCAGTCCAAAGAGCCGTACATTGAGGTGCTTCTTTCTGTTAGCTCGAAGCTCTGCACACTCTTTAGCACTTGTATTAGCCAACTTCTTCAGGTGCCCATTCTCATTTTCCAGTTCAGAGATCTGCTTCTGAGCCTTGTCGAGCCTTTGAAAAATCAGCCACATCAGTTTAATTTTACCCTGAGTAGTCTTGACACTGGTGACCTCCGATTGCAGGGCTGATAAGGTACCACGAAATCGAGCCATTTCCTCCATCGCCCTCTGCAGTGCCACCTGCAAATCCAGGTGGCGCCATAGCTAGTGGTGATTGCAGCTCCTTTTCATTAGGCCTGGATGAAGCTCAGCTCACCATGCTAGCATAGCTAGCACCTTGCTTAGCAGCTCTTGTTTTTGATCTACTACCAGCGGTTGTCATGCTGAAAAACTGCTTAACTAATATGCATTCACTCGCGGTAATATTTACTCATATATTAGTGACATTTTAATAATATTGCAGAGTTAATTTAAGTGTAAATGTGAATCAATTCTGGGGTTCAAGCTGAGCAACGCTGTTAGACGTCCATCTTGTTTAGCAGCCCCACGTGACTCCCAGACTCATCTCATCTCATTGGCATTTTGAATAACCAGGCCAAGTGGCAGCATATATATAGAGAACAGAAGGGGGGCAAGAACGGAGCCTTGAGGGACACCACAACTGAGCTGTCAGGGAAGTAGAGTTACCCGGAGCGACAGAGAAAGTTCTGTTGAAGAGGTAAGAGTGTAACAAGCGAAGAGCTGAGCCCTTGATTCCTACCCAAGTCTCTAAGCGATGTAAGAGGATAACATGATCAACAGTATCAAAGGCAGCACTTAAATCTAAAGTAACTAAAATTGAGCACTCACCTCTGTCTGCAGTCAGTAGGTTATTAGTAACCTTAAAAAGTGCTGTCTCGGTACTACTCTAAAAACAGACTGGAAATAGTTAAAAACACTATTATTATTCATAAAAGATATAAATTAAGATGAGATTACTTTCTCCAGAACCTTAGACAAAAAAGAAAATTTGGAGATAGGTCTATAATTACTTAAGGACAGGGGGTCTAAATTAGGTTTCTTAAGCAATGGGTGCACGATGGCATGCTTAAAACATTCTGGGAAAGAACCAGAGGCCAGAGAATTGTTAAATATTTGCAAAATAACAGGGCTAACAGTGGGAAATACCTCCTTGAGCAGCTAGTGGGGATGCAAGACTGTACTCTCTAACACTGAAATTGTAATGGAAAAGTGGGTAAGAGAGGCAGAATTAACATGAGGAATGGAGAGAATGCAAGCGTCGGGGTGAATTTGGGGCCGGATATTCTCAGCCTTATTTACAAAATGAGCAAAAACAGTTTCGGATAGCTCAACATCAGGTCCAGGGAAAGAGGTGGCGGGACAAATAACAGAGTCAACTACCTTTAAAAGAACTTTAGGATTAAGTTCAGAAAAGCATCCTTAACTGCTTTCTGAAAACATTTGGTTTTTGAGGGTTATGTGTTATTTCAGACTTGTTAAGCTTCCACTGACATTCAGATTTTCTACAGTCTTTTAAGGGCTCAAGTGTGATCGTTCAGCCAGGGGAGTTTATTTGATTTTTTTTTCCTAGTTTTAAACAATGCAATTTGGTCAAGGATGGATATGCACTGATCGTTAAATAAATTTAGCAGTTATAATCTAGGGATGATGAAAGCATCACAGAATTTACCTGCAAAGCCAGAACTGAGTAAACGGGGAGAGTCCATGATTAAGAAACTTAAAACTTAAAAGGAAATAAAACTGCCGAAAACAGGATAGCACTTAAAAACAGCTAGACCACCCCGTCTTCCAGAGGGCCTGGGAATATGATAATATGCTAAATCACGGGACCTAGCCTTAATAAGGGGAATAGTGTCCCCTGGGACAGCCATGTCTCAGTAATCCAGATCATTAGAAAAAATAAAATCATTAATGATAAAAGACGGTGTAGTCCCTCATTCGTCCAGGAGTGTTCTATCGTAGAAAAGGTTTCAGTCGTAGTCATCTGGACACTGTTTTCAGAATCAAGACGTTTCGGCTCCCATCCGGAAGTCATTCTCAATTGTGAAAAAATTGGACGGGAACTGGAAATTTAAGATACTCTGAGTTACATAAGCCCTGCCCTCAGGAAGGAATCTGCCTGAGTATCTGTTAATAGCTAGTTTCATCTGAAACTGACCTAATAGTTTCAAGATGGACCAGTAATCAGGCCTATTGTTCTCTGGCTGCATCTACTTCATCACTGCTAAGTGCCTGATTAGCATGTGATAGGCGTGACCAAGGTGATAATACACTCTGATAGACTTTGGGCAGATTAAATCTCAGACCACCATTTCTGTTTAAAGAGGGGTTCTCTTTCTTCACAAAAATGGCTTCCTTGACGCCCCGTTCAAACCAACTCTTCTCTCTACAAGAACACCACACATTTGAAGACAGCGAGGTGAAGATTCTTGGTAGAGAGAAGAGTTGGTTTGAACGGGCCAAGGAAGCCATTTTTGTGAAGAAAGAGAACCCTCTTGAACAGAAATGGTGGTCTGAGATTTAATCTGCCCAAAGTCTATCAGAGTGTATTATCACCTTGGTCACGCCTATCACATGCTAATCAGGCACTTAGCAGTGATGAAGTAGATGCAGCCAGAGAACAATAGGCCTGATTACTGATTACTGGGCCATCTTGAAACTATTAGGTCAGTTTCAGGTGAAACTAGCTATTAACAGATACTCAGGCAGATTCCTTCCTGAGGGCAGGGCTTATGTAACTCAGAGTAGCTTAAATTTCCAGTTCCCGTCCAATTTTTTCACAATTGAGAATGACTTCCGGATGGGAGCCGAAGCGTCTTGATTCTGAAAACAGTGTCCAGATGACTACGACTGAAACCTTTTCTACGATTAATGATAAAAGACTTATTACCAAAAGAACTCACATTCAAGAGGCCAAAATTGTTTGGTGTCAGAGCAGAGGGAGTAGAAATGGGTATATAGCGAATAAATATAAGTTGCTGTTATTTCCACCTCTAGATTTGCCTTGTGGATGGGAGGCTATGTGCCTAATAATGGTCTGTATGGGGAGAATTCCCGGTGAGAGGGGTAATGACACAAGGCCAGTGGGGGGAGCTAGTGGGGGGAACAGTGCTCTAAGGTGCCACTCTGGGCAGAGATGGAGATGGAAGTTCCGGTGAGGGGGTGTGTGACAGTCAGTCACGCGCAGCGGACTGTACAGCATGCCACAAGTTAGCCCAGGGGCGATTTTAGGAGTTGACAAGGTCTGGGGCTAAGCCCAGTCCATCTAAAGCTGAGGTTAGTGTGTGTGCGCGTGCCAAAATTGTTTTGGGTGGTCCCTGCTGTTCTACCTGAACACTACTGCCTAAATTTCATTTAATTTTTCTGCATTGTATAACTACTGCTGTTTGCTGTGTTGGCTGCCCATCCTCTCGTGTTGCTGGCTGGCCTAAGAAGTTAAAACAAATACTAACATTAATAATGCCATTTAATATATACTAGCTACTTACTACTTTCTCATGACCTAGAGTCTGCAGTGGCCAGCCACCACTGAGCTGAACTGACAAAGCTGCACCCCGGTTCAGTTAAGCACCATCCACACACTTATGGACATCGAGGGGACTATAATGAGTATAAATGTAATGTTATGATATGGTTACTCCTGCCTTAGTGGCAAACATACATCAGCGTTTGTCATTGTTGATTCATATGGAAAAACAAGACTAAGTGGCTAGTGGCTCTGTGAGGTTGTACTAAGGCACAGCAATGCTAACATCGACATGCTAACATGCTCACAATGACAATGTGTAATCATCCTCTCGTCTGGGCTACTCATCATGATGTTCTCTGTCTGACATTTTCTTGTGAAAGCGTCACTACTTTCCAGAGGTCTTTGCTAGTTACTTTTTGTTTACTAACTAGTATTCGGATCTTCCAGCCCTGGTCAACCAATGCTAGTGCACATCTGAGTTTGACGTAGAAGAAAGGCATGTTTATGTGCTGTCGTGTAGTTAAAGTAGTGTAGTCATAGTCGTGTAGTCTTCCAGTCTGTAGTCAGCAATTTTTGTAGACCATTCCATACAACTGTCAAATTTAAGAAAAGTTTTTACAACATTCATGTCTGATATTTGTATTCCCTGTTGAGCTTCCAAACATCATAGCTTATGAATGCAATGCTTTGTGGCAGCTGAATAGTGAAGCTCTGTTGTCAGACCTTCACTTCAGCATGTGAATGAACCACAAAAAATGACTTTTTCGTCATCGACTTACATTGTGAAAGAAGTGGCTGTAAAACAGTGGATACATTTTTTTGAGCGCCACAACCCCCGCGGAATTACTCGTTTCACTATCAGAATTTGATCCTTTCGGTCCGATAACATTTGAAAAGGCTAGAAGAGCTGCACAATTAAATAATTTGATCCCCATTCAAGTTAGCCCGGTCTCTAGTGTGCTTGATCTATGGGCCGCACAATGCGAAAGATCTGGGTAATTTAATGGCTTTCATAGTAATGAACTGGGCCAGCCTCCAACGCTGTATCCAGTTCTCTTTATACATCCTTGCTCTACCCAGGTAATTCAAAAAATGCCACAGCTGTGCAGTCCTGAGGTGTTTTTGCAGCCGGGAAAGCAAGAAAAAGCTGAACTACCTACAACTACTAAAATTGGTAAAAATCTAACAACTGTCTAAAATCGCTAACTAACCTACAAAATACTATACACACACAACTATAAAATTTACACTAAAATAATCTATGCTAACAGTACAATCTAACTCTGCAATCACTATACTCAATCCATGCAATTCGCTCAATCCACTCTTCACTAATACTCCTATCCACAGTCTGCAAAGTCGGGAGATGGTTTTACGGGGAAGGGAGGTTAGTTGGTGACGAAAGCTGCTACCAGATCAGCCGATAGCAAAATTCAATTGCAATAGCTTAGGTTTCAACCAGTAGAGGGCAGTCGCTATACATATTTATAACACAATATGTAGAATTCAAATCTTTTGCTCTAAAATGTCAAGATTTGGACCTGAATCCATCAACAACACTACTAATACCCATATCCATTGGTTTTCAGCTGGAAAAAGTGGTTTGTGGGTTTAGTTACTCTTTAAACAAAAACCAGTGCAGACGTGTTTCATTACAATACATTAGCTTTGTTGAGCAGGTTTCAAGTCTTGCCGAGTTGATTTTGATAGCATACTAAAATTAACTAGAACCAATGGGCCCCTAGAAAGTAGAAAAAAATGACAGCACCACTTGCATGAATTGGGAAATGTAAATTGTAAGCACATAGGATTTACTGGGCTGAAACTAGTGGTATGGTCCTTTCAACCGAGTCTTTCTGGATTCACTGGAGCACAACAAATAATGTACACAGATCATCACACACAGATCGTCTTAAAAGAACCTTTTACAAAATGAGTTGTATTAGTAAATTTATTTAATTTGTATGTGTATATCAAGACGCTGTATTACAAGGACTGTGATCATTCTTTACAGGGTTGTATGGTACTATATATCACGTATAACACAATTTTCAGATTCATTAAAATATTACATCCCATATAATACATCAGTCAACTATGAAATACAATAAATCTAAAAATCACACGTCTATTCAGTTTTGAGGTTTCTTATATGTTGTGAGATATTTATATGGGCTCAAATAAGAGTCAATAAAATGTTTGCATGTGGAATGAAAGATGAAAAAAATTGAAAATGTCTAAAAAAAAGTGTGCACAAATTGTATCATGGGTGTTATATTTCAGAGAATCTGACAAAGAAATGCTTTTGTGAACATTGGAATTGAGTTTCAGACACAGATTCCTGCTTTAAATCTCTAAGTTCTCAAAGTTCCCACACTGTAACACTGAAGTTACACATAAGCACACAATACATTTATATTACAAGTACAATTTTTTGGCTCTGCATTTACAGCCGAAAGCATGTGTGCATGTGTGGGAACTTTGAGTTTCTCACTTTTTTTTCCTACAACCACAAATCTTTATTACACCTTCATAAACTAGAACTGATAGGATAAGTGATATACAACCACAGGCTTTGAAATTATTTCTAATCATTTCACAAGCTCAAAATATTATTGACCCTTAACTGACCACATACATTCAATATCATTTGGACTCGTGTTAACATTGCAAAGTTACAGTGTGTTAACAGGATAATCCTTGGTTGACATTGTAGTGAACTATCCCTTTAATATAATTTAAATGGGTTATATAAAAAAATCACCCCCCATAAAGTTGTCATGAACAGGGAAATTAGCTATAGAGACCAAAACTGTTTTTTGTACCAGGCTGTAAACATGTTTTTTTCTGCTGTAAAGTTGGGCATTTTAACATGGAGCCTTAAGGAGACTGACTCGCTTTTGTAGCCAGCCTCAAGTGGCTATTTGAGGAACTGCAGTTTTTGGCACTTCAGCATTGGTTTAATTTTTTTAAGCCCAAGAGGTTGCCAAAGTGGATAACCAGCATTTTTTCAATCAATATATAATTTTTTTAAATCAGTTTATCATTATATCCATGAAGTGTGGTGAAATACTAAAAAAAGATTAAGTTCAACTGAAATCCAAAAAGTTATCCCTTCTTACAGTGACAAAAATTATGTCAATTGATTTTCAAATGCATTATTAATATTCTTATACTTTTATATACTTTTACTAAAAGGAAGAAAAAGGGTATTTGAGGATATATCAGAGATGCTCCTTTAGTCTCCAAGCCTCTGAGTGGGTGTGCTACTGTACGTGTTTGATTGACAGCTGAGCCGGCAGGGGCACGGAAGGACAATGTAAATAAGTTGGTTACAAGTGCAAGCTCCCAGGAACAGCACTGAGTCGAAAATGTAGGTCACATGATGACCACTGGCCCAAAACAACTTTTCCCCCAATTTTCCCGGAGGCAATCAAATCTTACATAAAAAATGGCTGTAAAACAATTAATACATTTTTCTGAGCATCACAAACTCTAAAATGACTGTATTATTACAGTTATTAGGTATGATAAAAATAAAAAGTCTTGCAAAGGCTGTATCAGTATATAATTTTTATACCATTTTGGTTAGTAACTTAAACTACATTGGAATAAATTGGAAAAAGTATACTTTATATATATGTATTGACATTTGCAAGGACATTTTTAAGCTGTTCTACAGCTAGCTAATTAGCTTGTCAGCTACAGCTGCAAACGGATAGCAGTGCACTTTTCCTTGGTGGATTTAATGTTAGTCGTGGTCTAAAGTTATTTTTTGTGTTGTGTCACAGCCGCTCTCTGGCTGTTAGCGTCACTGTCAGCCAATGATGGAACGGTGACAGAGCATTACTTCTTTTTGTTAATACAGTTTAAAATTGAATGATTTAATTGGCACAGAATTTCTCTCTCTTTTTAGACAGAGAAATAACAACATTCTGCATTTGCAGAGACAGGAGACCCTTTTGGGTACTGATTTTGTTTTCAAAAGTGAGGACTTGATATGCAATTCACAAAATAGATCAGTATGCTGTAGCAGAAAACCTGCAATTTAATTTCAGTAGGACTGATTTGTCAGGTCTGTTTACAATCTTATCTGATGTGGTGGGTATTCAAAAGTATCAACAGGGTTTTAGAGAATGTGCTGGTGAGCAGGTCCAAGGTGTGTTCAATGTTCATGAGGGAGTGGTAAATGTGCCCAGTGTAACTGTGAAGACATCTTTTAATTTGTTTTGCGTTGGACCAGGGTTTAAGGGCTCCTGAGTTCATCCAGACTTCTTAAGTGTATGGGATTTGGAGAATTCTAAGGATTCCAGGGTTCTTGATTTTGTCCAAATCATTCATTTACTATTCCCTATATAATAAACACTTGATAGGGTACTCTGTATATAGGACTTTGGACCCACTCATTTTGTGCCTTAACTGACAGGTGCGATGTGGAACTATGGATGGCAAAAAGTAGTGGACATATGGATATTACATTTTAAATTACATAATTGGAATTTTTTGAGGGCACACATTTTACACCTAGAATTTGGACACTCCAGACATGTCCAGGGTTGTAGTTGAGAGTGTGGCTGAGTTCTAGAGTTTTGGACGGAGGGAACCAACCACAGGCTTGTCTGAGCAGAACTCTTTCCACCAGGATGGTCGTTCCAGCACCTGGCTGCCCTGCATCACTGCTGACCACAGATTCTTGTAAAGCTGCATGAAGGAGAAACAACGAGAGGAGTCACTGTTTACTGTTGAGAAAAAGGTCCTTGTCCATTTCCAATCTTCTGTTTTTTGTGACCTATTCCAATCTCAATATCCCAGCTAAAAAACACCTTATTCTGCTAAAATACTGGAACCATTTCCTAATGCACCTTTCTATTGTGATGCAAGTAAATCCAGGATCCAGCCCTTGACCTGGGACACAGCTACAGAGTCAGATACATCAAACACCTCTAAAAACAATACTGTTTTAATTGTACAGGTTTTTGGTTGATTTTTTGAATACACAATGGAATCCATAATAAAGTTATTACAAGTGTTGCACAAATTTTCAGCTTCAAATATGTTCTTTTCCATGAACCATGCTAAGAGGTTTACTTGAGCCAGAATTACAATTTGGATTGTATCTAGAGCTTCGACATGTGGGCTGGGGGAAGCTGGGATCTCACCGCCGATCTTCTGATTAGAGGATGACCAGCTCTACCTCTAAGCCACAGCCGCCCCATAAACAAAGTAGAAATATAAGAAATATAAAGCAAGTACTGCAGGTCAAGAATCAAAAATATAAAATATAAAATTGACAATAAGATATTAAAGAATATGAAAAAATAAAGACTGTTTTTCTGGCGTGAGGTTTTGGTCCTAATGGACCGCAGGTCCTTGAGGGAGGGTAGATTATATCCAATCACCTTCTCTGCGGAGCGAATGATACGCTGCAGGCTGCTTGTCCTGCATCAGAGCGGGGATGATAGTGTTGAATGCGGAGCTGAAATCCACAAACCTGGTGTGGGTTCCAGTGGAGTCATGGTGCTGGAGGATGAAGTGAAGGGCCATATTTACTGCATTGTCTACAGACCTGTTGACTCTGTAGGCGAACTGCAGGGGGTCCAGGAGTGGGTCTGTGATGGATTTGAGGTGGAACAACACAAGGTGCTCAAAAGACTTCATTACCACACAGGTCAGGGCGATGGGTCTGTGGTCGTTAAGTCCTGTGGTAATTGTTTTGTGGGGGACAGGGATGATGGTGGAGGATTTGAAGCAGGCTGGGACATGAACAGTCTGTTGATGTCCTTCTCCAGGATGGAGAGAGTCACTGTTGCAGTAGGGGAGGGGGGAGCCTCTGGGGTGTGCAGTTGTGGAGAGGCCCAGGCCCCTGCTGAGGTGGGGGAGGTGGAGCTGGTGGGCTGGAGCTGGTGGATGGCGTCCAGACAGAAGCAGAGTCGTTGGCTGAGAACTGGTGTTGTAGTCTCTGAGTACAGTTGTTTAGCTTCTCTCACCACCTTGCTAAATCTGTAATTGATTCCATAAAAATGGCCCTGTCTCCACTTCCTTTTCCAACTTTAGCTGTCTTGAGTTTAGCTGTTAACCAGGGTTTGTTGTTGTTGTAACTCACCCTGGTGCGTGATGGTACACAGCAGTCCTCACAGAAGCTGATGTATGATGGCACAGCCTCTGTGAACTCATCCAGACTGTTGGTAGCAGTCTTGAAAACATCACTGTCAGTACAGTCCAAGCACGCCTGAAGGTCCTCCATAGCTTTACTGGTCCACTGCTTTGATGTCCTCACAACAATTAAGCAATTGCTTGTCTAAGTAACTTATTATGAATTTCTATTGTTAACATATAAATAATTATGTATATTATCTTGTAATATGTTATTATCATACTTCATCTAACTATTTCTGGAGACATAGCCACCATTATCATTGTAAACTACGTATATGCAATGCTAGATTGGAAAACTTGAAAGACATAGCAAAAGTAACAAAGGGTTCGGGGCTTTAGCAAAGGTTCAATTTTCAGTGGTTGACCAGGTATTTAGGGCTTGAGTGTCCAGTCCAAGTCCAGGCATAACAACAGGACTGATGAACACTTGTCATCAAATTGAAGAACAAGGGATTGAACTTGTGACCTTTTGGTTATGCTGTGGGTGGACATCTTCATGCCATGTCTTGATATGAAAGAGTTTCCTCCCTGAATAACTTAAGCGGTCATCATCACTTCCTGTCTATCCAGACATCAAAAACCTGCAATCAAACCAGTTGGATCTGCACCAACCACAAGAAAAAGCAAAGCTGTCATCTTGAATATACTATAAACATACTACTGGCTTTATAAATGTCACATCTCTTTCTGATTTCAGACAAACAGTCCAAACAGATTTGATGAATTATTATGGCTCTGAACCTCACTATGTATTTGTATATGACCATAGCTGAACAGGAAGTTTGGTTATGTGGTTATATTAATCTGGGTTAATATTTATGTGTGTTTGTGTGTATATTGTGCCAGGATTTCCTCCCACGCTGTTTGGAAGTGACAAGTTACACATATTTACTACAGTAAATATAAGCTTTCCCCTCAAGAAAATAACACTACTAATGAATCATAAATTATGATGATGACTCATATCCGAGGCAATCTAAATTATCAACCAGACAATGTGGGCAACTGCCCTAGGGTCTCAGATACTCAGGGGCCCCAAAGGCCCTATATTAATTGTATATCAGTTGGTTTCTTATCCTGATATCTCTCGTTACACTCTATTTCCCTCTTCAGTCTGACATTGCTTCCACTCTAGGATTCGAGGGGGATTCGATTTTCCCTAACCAATCACAAGAGACCAACATATCCACCTGAATCTAACGTCATTTTAAGTCTATGCTGATGCATAGCCATGGTAGCCATGCTAACATAATGGTTTTGCCAGGGTTTTAAGAGTGGAGCAGAGCAAAGTAAAAGCAAACTACTTACTTTTAAAAGTGCAATGAGTAAGAATGGAGACTACTCTCCACCTGTCAAATTCATACTCCAACAAAATACGGGGCAGCATATCACATATCAGGTCAAAACTGCTGCTAACAGTTATGACCTGATATGAGCTAGTTAGCTCAGTTAGCTGTGCAGCTACCTTTGCGGTCCTAGCACAGGTTCAGGCGGGGACAGGAGAGGCGAGAACAATATAACGGCTGCTTCTGGTTAAATAAAAAGGATTCTACTGTTACAAAAATCTCTATAGGCATCCTTTCCATAATGTTGTCAGACACTTTGAATAACAATCTGATCCTGTCAGTGGCAAAACAAGCACTTTTAGTGGACGTACTTTGACGGACGCGTTTGTACCCAAGGATTAACTATGTTGCAACCATTGCATCCTGTTTCGTGGCTGCCGGCTGAGGCGTAGAGCATGAATATTTCGGTGAATTAAGGGTTTATTTTGACCAAACCAGAGTTGGTGATTGTTAATCTTTCCACTGTTCCAACAAAGATGGTTTTGGTGAGTTTTATTTTTTTCTGTCCAGTTTGATGTGTGTTTTACGATGATCTGTGAGTTAAAATTACTGACTCAATGGAGTCTGTTTGGTCTGAGATGCTGGTGCTCTAGTGCGACATTTAGTGGCAGTGAATGTCGCATACAGCACCTTTAATGCTGCCATCAGTCTGTTGCTGCCGGGTCCCCGTCAAAAAAGACACTTGGCCGCCAGCCCCTGCAAAAGATACTTGCCATCGGACCTAACAACTTTTCTTGGGGATACCCTGAAGTATGTTTGTTATATATCAAGTGATTTTTTTCAAACTCTAAAGTATTGATTTGGATAGGGCCTTAAGCTTTTAGTAAAAATGAAGACTTTAAGACTTTAATAATAACAAATGAAGAACTCTGTTAATTCTAGAACTCTGTGTCTCTATGGACACAATAATTGCACTTATTAATTAGTCAAACTACTGAGGGCATAGTGACATTTGAAAATCCTGCAAGTAAGATCTCAGATCCAGACAATGCCAACATTTCAAAACTACTTCTGTACTGCTACTATTAGTACTTCTGCCACTATAGTAGTACCAGTAATCTTCACAGACTGTTGTGTGAAGGGCTTTTTTCAATATATATATATATATATATTTTTTAGGTTTTATAGTATTAAACTTCATATTTTGTGTTAAACCTTTGGGTTGATGGCAAGGATGTCCTATCTTTCTGTGAAAGCACTGGAACCACTTGCTATATCAATTTAAAAACTCAGAGATAAAAGAAGTAGAAGCAGATAATGAACTGTATTATTGGTGATAAAGAATCCTATTCATTCGATTCCCCCTCTCATAGAAATTGTTAAAATGTTTTTCAACATCCCAGGATATAGGATCAACTGACATAAATCAGAAGCAATGCCGATATCAGCTGGATGTACCTCAGACATGTTAACACCTTTTAATTTAATGAATTAAAAAAGTATCCAGAAGTTACAACAAACTTGAACCTTATGTTGACTAGGATGAGGGAGAAAGTAATGCAGTAGAGACAGAATGGAAATCAGTGGTATTAGCAGGTTTCATTATTAAACCATAAACAACTTGCTTTTAAACTTGCCAAATATTACAGATAAAACACATGGGACCAATTTTGCTGCACAAATAAACTTGACGACCCCTTGAAGCTGTCACAGAGTAATAGAATACACTGTGGGTCTGCATGATGTCTTCATTTCTCAGGCAAAATAAACATTAGTTGAGCTCAGACAGTGCAGAGAGGGTCATCATCAACAACTGTCAAATTTAATTCAAGACTTTTTTTTATCAAACACAATGCTGTGTGTGTTTTACTGGAAGAGGGAGAGACAGTAGCCAAAGCTCTTCTGCCAGTAATGACACTTAACCTGACTGACTAAATATGTCTCAGAGTGGGACTACATGGAAATGGGGAGTGACTGAGAAGGAGGCAAAAACAACTTTATGGTTTATTACTGAGTCACTGTGATGAGTGTTGGCTTGTGTGTAGAGTTCACAGTTCATCATAATTACCAATTGCGGCAGGGTGGCTGGTATTGTTTTCACCTTATGAGTCTGTGTGTGTGTCATCATGGTAAAATGTGGTCCTGGAGACACCTACTGTAGCGGGAACTACCATAGAAGCGATTTTAAGTACTCCAGGTGTTGATGTCTTTCTGTGGACAGATTTTGTCAACGCGATGGCATCACAACCGTGCAAGATGCAGTCACAAAATTCTACAGCTGTGTAGCTGAGATCAAAATGAAGGCTGAGTTCGAAGATGGGTGTGGTCAAAGCAAGGGCGCTGGAAGTAGGGGGTAGGAAGGGAAGTAGGGAAGGGACCATTGGCCCTCCCACTTTACGCCCCTCTTGCCAATAATGACACATTCTACATTTACGACTAACCATGTTTAATGTTTTACATTTCTTGTATCAAATCAGGGAATATTTCAGCAAAGCACATGCATGTGTCAAAACTAACATAGGTTAAAAGTTGACCCTGTGAGGACGTTTAGGCATATTGAATAAATCTAGCACAGTTCATGTCATGGTTAGCCACCATGCCGTGTGTTCTCTGCAGTTTCTAGTGCAGTTTTCCCCTCTCCCTGTGTGTCTTGTGTGTCCTCCGTTTGTCTGTAGTATGTGTCTGTGTGTTTGTGCTCCGGCTTCCCGGGCTTCCACCTGCTGCTGACCACCGGCGCACCTGTCATCAATCATCATCAGTCTCCACAGCATAAAACCGGACTCTTCCTCATCTCCAGCGCCAGATCGTCTCCGTATACCTGTACGAGCATACGTAACGGCCCCTCGTTCCACACTGTTAATTACTCTTGTAGCTCTGTCTAGCAATCTTGTGTTTTTGGTAATCTCTGGTTTGCTTCTGCCGCAGACATCCCTCTCACCGGTGATCACAGCCACGTCACCTCGCAAATCTCTGCTAACCTGTTCGCCCGTCTTGTCCCTGCTCTGCCAGCAAACCAGTGGTTTCCCTGCTCTGCCGGCTAACCAGCGGACTCCCTGCTCTGCCGGCTAACCAGCGGCCTCCCTGCGCGGTATCCTCGGCTTCACCTGTGAAACCCCCCGTGCCACTCGGAGCCAGCTCACCCCACTCTACGGATCCGTGGCTGGCCTCACATCGCTGGCCTCACATTGCCACCCTCCGTTCTTGGTTCTGAGCAGTCCGTCCAGGACTGGGTTCACTGCTTCCTCAAAGAGCCGAAGTGGATGGCTCTGTTTTCCCCCTCAAGAAAAGACTATATTCTTGCACTTACCTTTGTCTGAATAAATACTGACTTATCTCCTCACTCCTTGTGTTCTGCATTTGTGGGTTCTGACTCGTACATTACGACAGTTCACCTGTTTCGCCAAACTCACTTCCCTCATGTCATGTGTTTCGTTGCACCATACACACCGATTTGGCGTCATGGCTGGTGTGATCCCATTGCAAGATCGTCTCTAGTTTTCAGTTCAGTTCAATTTAATTTATATAGTGTCAAATCATAACAGAAGTTATCTCAGGGCACTTTTCATATAGAGCAGGTCTGGACCGTATTCTTTATAATATAATTTACAGAGACCCAACAATTTCCACCATGAACAAGCACTTGGCGACAGTGGCAAGGAAATACTCCCTTTTATGAGGCAGAAACCTCGAACAGAACCTAGACTTAGGGTAGGCAGCTATCTACCTCTGCCAGTTGGGATGAGAGAGAGAGAGAGACGGGGGGATAGAGAGGGTGAGAGGAGAGAGAGCAGGAGGCAAGAGAACATACAGTAGCACAATGCAAGTTCCACATAGACATTTAAAGTAATGAATTTTAAGTAGTGGTAATAATATTTATAATAAAAATAATAGTAATAATATTTATAGCAATAATAATAATAATAATAATAATTGTAGTAGCAGTTGTTGAGCAGGAGCATAGTGGCATAAAAGCAAACAACAATTTATTTATTATTTATACTCATCAACTAATTTTGGCAATATTGTTCTTAAATTTAATATTGATAAAGCATGTGGAATTGAATTGACAAAAAGCATCTAAACTGGGTTCAGTGTATGTTGCTGTCCATAACTGAGGGTTTGTATGGAGTCTGGAGTGTGCCACTAGAATAATTATAGATTTCATTGAAATATAATCAGTTAATAAATTGATCAATTTTAAACAACTATTTTAAATTGTTTAATTAAATGAAACATTAGAAAGATAATTTTAATCTATAATATTTTATTTATTTATAATGTTTATATGTTTTGAGTATTGAGGCTCGCTGATTATTGTTACAATAAACCGGGGATATTTGACATTAAAAGATAAACTTCAGGCTGATGTCAGGTTTAAGCTGTGTATTCTCACCAGTTAATTTTTTCCTCAAAGAATAATCAAGTTATGGCTGTGCCACACATATGATAGTGTCTCTGACCTAACTAGCATTACCGCCCTGCGGTTGTATGCCTCTGACAACTAGTCATGTTGCAGTTTACATCCATGTCTGTCCAGACTCATAATATATGTTATGAATACTTGGAAGGAATTGAATAAAAAAGGTATAAAGTATATTTTTTGGCTAAATGATAATAAATAAAATAAATATAGTTATCACTATATTGATGATACATATGTATGAATTCAGTGAATATACATTTTTGAACTGATTAATGAAGGATTTTCATAGAGGTATTGGCTAAACAGGTACACATGTACTTGATTACTATGTAAAGATTGGATTCTTATAGATTATAGCTACACAAAATGTGGTACTTTTGTTTTCTCCTGGCATTTTTAGATGTGAAGCTTCTCTATGAGCTGTAGGTGAAACTCACTCACTCACAGGATCACGACTAGCTAGGCGCACACCAATACATTGTTTGCAGTCACGTGATTTCGATGACACTCGAAATTCAGAATGAGGCAGGAAGTGAAAGACAGAATGGACGATATGGAGGAAAGCCCATGCTGTGCTAGTTATTGTTTACTCATTGTGTTGTCCCAAACAACATGTGTGTGAAATCTGGATCGTCCAATTCATTCTTAAATAATGGCTAAAAACCTTTTTAGAGATCACAATGACCTTTGACCTTTGAGTCAAAAGTGTCCAACCAACTGTGAAATATGGTCACAATCTCCCCTTCTGTTCCTGAGTTATGGTGTTGAATAATGGCCAAAAAAGGACAGTTTTTCCAGGACATTATATCACAGTGAAAATTACCTTTGACCATTTGGGTAAAAAATGTAATCACTTCATCCTCGTATCCCATTAAACATGTGAAAATGTAAATGTGTGAAATTTTGTCATAATTACCGCATTCATTTTTGAGTTATGGCGAAAAATGTCTTTTGTGAGGTCACAGTGACCTTGACCTTTGACCGTTGACCACCAAATTCTAATCAGTTCATCCTTGAGTCCAAGTGGACGTTTGTGCCAAATTTGAAGAACTTCCCTCAAGGCGTTCCTGAGATATCGCGTTCACAAGAATGGGACAGACAGACGGAATACCCGAAAACGTAATGCCTGCGGCCACGGCTATCGCCAGCACAAAGGCATAATAAAAAAGAGGTATCCCCTCACCTGTCAACAGCAGTCAAAATGTGTCAGTATGACATGACAATTCTTGCATTATTTATGCTTGTGACAAAAACTATATTTTTACTGAGGTATAATTAGGCTTCATGTGTTTGTATGTTTTTACCTGTCCATCAGCATTGCCAATAGGTGAGTTGAGAATGAAATCAGGAGGTGCAAAAACATCAACCAATGCTACTGCATCATCCCTCAGCTGGAGTAGAGACACAGAGACAGAGCAGATCAGATTGAACAGGTACCAGAGCCATAACATCATTATTCAGCTTTATGAAGACAGGCAGGAAGTATGGAACGGAGCTAATAACAATATACACTATAAAATAGTATACAGTGTAACTAAAAAATACAGTATGTTTTACTGAATTATCTGCATTGCTAATACTTAATAATTTTGAGTACTGTCTTTGCTCTCTGTAAGTTAAGTTAGATATAAATTGAGATGTAGGCTATTTTCAGGTCTTAAGTCTCAAGACATCATGAGTGTGACTCAAGTCTGACTCAGGTCCAAGTACTGTGACTCTAGTCCAAGCTCTGTTTACATTGGTCAGTAGAGGACTGTGATTCACACATTGGGTTGACTGGGAAAATTTTGGTTCAAATGTATCAAGAGTACTGTAACTAAATTAAATGTTTATAATCCCTTCCAGTCTACCTACCTATAACAAGAAATAATTGGTGTGAGTTAGACAGACAGAAAGACACAAAGACAGATGTTTCTGTACCTGGGAGCAGAGAGTAAGAATGGCCATCTGGACCAACTCTGCAGGCTTCGCCCCACTCAAGTAATTACCTGTACAGGAGCAAAACTATGTTACAAATATCAATACAATGTAATGTGCATCTAGATTTATGCATGCAGTACACAGAGTACAGTACATACCCTGGTACAGTGTGGCCATGTGGCTGCTGAGGCTCCACAGCCCATACAGGGTACACAGCTTGCTTAGTATAGGTCTGAGACCAGCTGGTGTGTCCTGATCAGTAGTCAGCTCATGAAACCTTTGGAGGCAGTTGTGTTCGATGTAGGCGATGGCCAGGGAACGGCAGTAGTAAACCTAAACACACACACATACACGCACACACACATACACAGAGGGAACATTTGTAGCATACTATTCACTTTTCTGCTATATACTCAGGTGAAAAAGCAAAGCAGTACAACATTATGCCACTATTATCACAGTTAAATTCTAACCATATGTATGTCATGGGAACTCTTTGTATATCAACTGAGTCCAAATTAGATATTGTATTTTTAATCATTACAGGATATCACTTTCATCTTTGTGCATCCAGTGCAGTGATAGCTCCAGTGTATTGTAAATCACAAAGACTGGAAGTAGGGCAAAACTGATATGCTTGCTTCATCAAAAGTGACACTGGAGATATACAGGGATTGCAATTTTTTTTAAATGTAATATTGTTGTTTATTTAATATTTCTGCTCTTAGCGACCTTAAATTTTTCCCACAAGCCCAATATCTTTATGAGATAAACATCACCAGTTTGTCATAAGAGGCCAGTCGAGTGGCAAGCTATGAGAATGGACAAGGATGGGCGAAAGGTGAAGATGTTCACAGTAGAGGTAACAGCCAAAACATTGGAAAGATGAAATCAGAAGAGACAGTGGGTGGATATCATGAATAATAATATAGTTAAGGTGACAACCCAGCCATGGTTAACAGTATTCAAAGCTGTAAAAGGAAATGCAGAAGAGCAGAACGCAGATGGAAGAAATCAGGTCTCCAGGTCCACTTTGTGGCAATGAAAGAGTTATTACTCCTTTATAATAGGATGGTGAAGGATGCAAGAACATGTCATTTCTCTGCACTTATTTCTGCCCATCAGCACAACCCAAGATTCTTATTTAAGATTGTGGATCAGTTAGTTAACCCAGCCTCTCCTTGTGCTGATTGTGAAAAGTTTCTTTTGCACTTTGCTGGAAAGGTGAAGTTAATAAGATCTGGTATCACCCCGAACCCTGGCTTTTTAGATGTGGATCACCCACTCAGGAATTCTTTGAGCAATTTTTCTGCTGTTACTCTGCCTGAACATAATGTCTCTTATGAGAGTATCCTCCAGCCCTCTGGACAAAATCCAGACTAGGTTTTTATTGGAAATTATGGATTAATTCCATTTCCGCCCCTTTTGATAATTATTTATTGCCACACTGCCTTTTATTTTGAAGATTCTCGAGAAACTTGTATCTAAGCAGCTTCTTGCTGCTGTGGAAAACAATAATACCTTTGAAAAGTTCCAATCTGGCTTTCGTCAGCACCACAGCACTGAGACAGCTCTTCTCAAAGTCACTAATGACCTTTTAATGAATGCAGACGCAGGCATGTGCTCAATTCTTGTGCTGCTGGACTTAAGTGCTGACTTTGACACAAATGATCATGGCATTCTTTTAGATAGACTGAGTCACTGGGTGGGCATATCTGGCACTGCATTAGACTGGTTATCATCATATCTGTCCAATAGGAAATTCTGTGTCAGCACTAATAACTTCATGTCATCCTTCTTCCATGTCAAGTACGGTGAGCCTCAAGGTTCAATTCTGGGTCCAATACTGTTCTCCTTATACATGCTTCCCTTGGGTGATGTCATCTGCAGACATGGGATTTCTTTTCATGGTTATGCCGATGACACATAGTGGTACCTCCCTGTCAAGCCCACTGACCTTAGTACAATGAGTTCTCTGCAGGATTGCCTGTCTGACATAAAAAATTGGATGTTGATAAATTTTCTTCAGCTCAACTCAAATAAAACTGAAATCCTTGTTATTGGGCCCCAACATATCACTAAACAAATACTGCCATCTACTGGCTACCTGTCACAACATATCAAACCTGTTGCAAGAAATCTTGGTGTCCTGTTTGATAGCAATTTATGTTTTGAGCAACATATGACTAAGCTTGTCCAATCATGTTTTTATCACCTCAGAAACATTGCAAAAACCCAATCAATTTTAAATCTTACTGATGCAGAAACTGTTGTACATGCTTTTATCTCCTCACGCCTTGATTACTTTAACAGCCTCTTCACTTGTCTTAATCAAGAAACTTTGAAACGACTGAGTCAGTCTCTTCTTTTAAGTCTCTTCTCAAAACCCATTTTTATCAGAAAGCATATCCTGATTTTACCTGAGCTGTCTGTTTATTTTATTGTTTTTTTGTATTTTATTTATTTTAGATTTTATCATTCACTTTGGTATTTTATTTCTCTCTTTGTGAAGCACTTTGTACTTTGTTTTGATAAGTGCTCTATAAATAAAGTTTTATTATTTTTATTATTTTATTATTATCATTATTATTATACCCCCTAAACACAGTTTGATGCAAAACTGTTCTGCCCTATTCATTTGCTATGAGAGGTGAGTGAAAAGTCATTGTGGGATAACAGGCAACACAGGACTGACCAGAGACATGAAATAAGGGAGTCAAAAGTTAAAAAACTTGCCTGAAACATCCATAATGCAAAAACTGAAAAAAATGATGTAGTGGTGGGAAAGAAAGTTTACTCTTTACCGGGTTTGGATAAAATATCTGTGGATGAGAAAAGTATTATTATAGTTTCTGGGATCCCAAGTATTTATTCAGTGTTTGATATTGACCAAGCTCACTTGCAATTGTGGACATGCCCACAGAATCAAGCAAGAAATGGCGAACGTGGTGTTGCATGATTTGTTCTCTTGTAGTGGTTCTTAACCCTTAAAATGATACATGATATGCACACTGACTCACTGGTAAAACTTCTACTGAGCTGGTAAAACTTCACCCGAGCTGTTAGTTTTTTGAATGCTAACTAATTCATTGTTTAACCTGAGTATCTGAGTACTGGGCCATCATGGAAACAATTAGGTCAGTTTAAGGTGAAATTAGGCAGAGTAATCAACAGATACTCAGGTAGACTCCTTCCTGAGGGCAGGGCTTAAGTAATCACAGAGTAGCTTAAATTTCTGAGTTCCCGGCCCATTTTTCACAATTGAGAATGACTTCCGGATGGGAGACGAAACGTCTTGATTCTGAAAACAGTGTCCAGATGACTACGACTGAAACCTTTTCTATGATAGCACTCCTGGACGAATGAGGGACTACACCGTCTTATTTTCACAAAGTGGAAGACATTATAGCTGTCAGAAATTCCGGATAACTCCAAGTCGGAATTACAACTAGTTTTCCCCATTCAGCTACTCCGATTACACTGTGAACGACATGACATGAACATGGCATAAGCAAGGCTAACACATCCCAGACCTATCTTACATTATCTGACAGCAAACTACACACTACAAATTTATCACACTGTACAAGGAGCTTTACCTACTTGGACTTGACTAATCAAAAGTCTTTGTAAAAACAACATCACACTGCACATGTACACACTCACAAGCCAACATACTGAATGCCTAATTTTTTAGAGACTGTTAAATTGCTACAATGAACATTATTACATGTGTGTGGGTAATATTAATTTTCACAAAAACAAGTCATTAAATGACTGAATCCAGTGACACACACATTTCCCCGAACCACAACACACACCCGTCTGACACTATTACCTCCAGCCTGCATCTGTGACATAAATAACACAAACCAGATCTCAGCAGCCAAGACTCTGTAAAGACAGCCAAAAACTCTGGTGTCTTTGGATAACAACAGATAACACCTCCATTTAGCTAAACAACATTTGTTTCTAATCAGCTGGCCTAGAGAAAAATGTATATCTTCTTTGGACAGCAATTCTGATAAGATATACTAATACTGCTTTGGTTTAACCATTATTTACATCTGAAGTGGAAGTTATTGGCTAAAACCTCACAAGAGGATAGAAGAATATGCTTGTAATAATATGCTTAGTGAGTTTCTTAGCAGCTTCAGACCCAGTATTTCTTAACTATCCTCCCCACAATCATAACACATTACATTAAAGAGTTTCCCAACGGGGATCAATAAAGTATTTCTGATTCTGATTCTGAACACAGGGGAGAAGATACAGTGGTGCTCAGAAACAGGCAGATTAATTAATCAATTAAATTTCTGATCAAAATAATTAACTAAATCCATAGAGCTGGATGCAGCTTTTGATTTGGTCACATAATGTGAATCACCCAAGACATTAATACTTTTAGTTACAAAAGACATCATGGGCCAGTGGGTCCATGCAAGCCCAGGGCTTATGTCTGTGAGAGTTAATCTTAACTGTCCAGGTGATACAAAGTTTGGAGAAAGTTGAATCCAAACCACAGGATTGGAGTTTTGATTGAAGACCTTTAGCCATTCTTCTGAAAAGCTTCTTCAGTTCCTTTCAGGATCAGGAACTCGGACGGAATCAAGCCTCAGCACTACGGCCTGTACTACTACTGTCAGGAACAGCATAAGAGAAGGTGGTGGGAAAATAGCTTTGGCTTGAGCTATGGGCATAGCTAAGAGTATCCATAAAGGGTCACAAAAGGCCACTGTATCTGTGCAGTGGTGTGTGTCTGTGTGTGTTTGTGTGTGTCTTACCTGGCTGTTGTTACGGGCCTCAAACTCATCCTTTCCCGAGGCCCTCTGCTGTTCCAGCCTATTCTGGCTCTCCTCCAGCAGGAAACACACCAGCCACTTATAGGCTGCCAGTGCCACTGATATTATAAACAAGGAGTTTACTCACTAGGGTAAACTGAGAAAGCACTTTAGAAATAGAATCAGTAGAATTTTTGTATCACAGATATTTAGATAACTGGTTAAATGTGACCGTTTTCATGGCAAAATTACAAGATTACAAATTTACTAAGGCTTTTGCACCAGTTTTTCAGCCGCAGATGTGATCTGCCCCAGACACATGCAGTTTATTTATCAAACAGGAGCACCAGGTTAGACTTGCAGTCATTTTCACATCATTTTGCATATGCATTTAAGGGAGAATTCAACAAATAATAGGTAAAGAAATGTTAACAGAGATTGATTGTGTATTCCACTGGATTTACTAAAATTAGGTTATTAGCGATGGTCAGTTTTGTGTGGAAAACTATCTGCCTTTGAAGGGCAATAATAGCACAAGATAGGATTTACACGAGCAACAAGAAAGGTTGTGATGGGAAAAGAAACTTCTAGAGAAATCTTAACGACATCAGACATAGGTGACCACACCACAAAAATATCCAGAGAGCTACACTGTATCAGTTTAAAATAAATAAATTAAATAAAACCAGTGGACAGGGTGTTGAGTCTGTGTTCATCAAACTTGAATTTGAACTTGTACATAAATGAACTGTGAAATCACTACAGATACTCTTCTTTCTTTAGAGTAGACATTTACAGTAAGAATTTGGCTGCATTCACCCTAGTAGTCTAATGAAACATCAGCCATATCAATACCATTTCCACCTCCACCTGTTGCACTCTGAGCTACTGGACCTGCTACTTCATCCTGATCTCTCTCTGTACCAGCTAAGGTGGCACATTTGCACTGTGTCATTTTCTTAGTAAATCTGGCCCTCAATGTTTCTGGCAGGCATTGTGAATACCTCTCTTTGTAGTTATCACAACAAAGCTAGCTTTATTTTCTTAAAATCTCATATCTGATTAAAAAAACTTTGCCTTAACTGGCTGTATGAATTGAAAGAATTTGAAAATACAAACATTATAATGACATTTAATTACCACTTATCTAATTTTCACTTCACAGATTTGATCTTCAAAATGTTTAATCTCTACTTTTCCTTAAAAACAATACATTTATAAAATAAACAGATTTTCCTGTCGATACCCTGTTGACTTCAATTAGATCTTTACAGGAATAATCCCTTTTGAATTCTAGTTTTATCATGGAAAGTTTGGAAACAGCATATGAAATGAATCCAATCTTGACAAGCTTAAATACTGGAATACCTGCAGAGTCCATACACTCGTCCAACGTTGTTGCTGTAAACTTGCTTTCCAGGATCTTGTGGAAATCATCCAGGAAATCCACAGTGTGAAGAGGAGACTCAATTCGCACACCATCTGAAACCAGACAACACAGCAGATAAAACTTTAGAGATCAATCAGAGTTCCTGCTATTGCTATATCACTAGTGTTTCTGAATCCTACATATTCTACTAGTTCAGGGTGTTGAGTCTGTGTTCATCAAACTTGAATTTGAACTTGTACATAAATGAACTGTGAAATCACTACAGATACTCTTCTTTCTTTAGAGTAGACATTTACAGTAAGAATTTGGCTGCATTCACCCTAGTAGTCTAATGAAACATCAGCCATATCAATACCATTTCCACCTCCACCTGTTGCACTCTGAGCTACTGGACCTGCTACTTCATCCTGATCTCTCTCTGTACCAGCTAAGGTGGCACATTTGCACTGTGTCATTTTCTTAGTAAATCTGGCCCTCAATGTTTCTGGCAGGCATTGTGAATACCTCTCTTTGTAGTTATCACAACAAAGCTAGCTTTATTTTCTTAAAATCTCATATCTGATTAAAAAAAAACTTTGCCTTAACTGGCTGTATGAATTGAAAGAATTTGAAAATACAAACATTATAATGACATTTAATTACCACTTATCTAATTTTCACTTCACAGATTTGATCTTCAAAATGTTTAATCTCTACTTTTCCTTAAAAACAATACATTTATAAAATAAACAGATTTTCCTGTCGATACCCTGTTGACTTCAATTAGATCTTTACAGGGAATAATCCCTTTTGAATTCTAGTTTTATCATGGAAAGTTTGGAAACAGCATATGAAATGAATCCAATCTTGACAAGCTTAAATACTGGAATACCTGCAGAGTCCATACACTCGTCCAACGTTGTTGCTGTAAACTTGCTTTCCAGGATCTTGTGGAAATCATCCAGGAAATCCACAGTGTGAAGAGGAGACTCAATTCGCACACCATCTGAAACCAGACAACACAGCAGATAAAACTTTAGAGATCAATCAGAGTTCCTGCTATTGCTATATCACTAGTGTTTCTGAATCCTACATATTCTACTAGTTCAGGGTGCAGAATATGGCTATCATCTCAATACTATATCAACAAGAACAAAAACAAGCTATTCATTGAGAAAGCAATGTTTAATGTATCATAGTTCTAATGGTTTCAGCATGGTCTCTACACCCGTCTGCCTGTCATCACCTCTGTGGCCATGTGCATGATGTCCGCAAACATTGAAATGTACATAACTTGTGCTCTTGTCCTTGCAGGAGTTGTCATTGCACTTATACACTGTAGTTTGCGCTGTTGTACAGCACACAGGAAGGCCATCTGGACAGTTGACTTAAAACAAGCTATACCTGCAGATTTGTTTACAACACTGATTGTTTGATGTTGTTTAAAAATACCACTGTGTCTTTATTTTGGAATGCCTGACAGCATGGCATTCCCAGAAAAAGAACAACAAAACTCTGCTGCCATAATGTAATCATCAAACACCTTGATACTTTACATATTTCCTGTAATGATGCTCCAAATTGTCACCAATTGAGAAGCAGATAAAACAACATCAAGATTGTGTTTCCTGGACAAGTCACAACATTAAAAAGGAATCGCTTGCAATTGGCGCAACAGCAGACCACATTTCAAATTTCGTCGACACGCAATATGTATTTGCATATTGAGTACGATACCAGCGCAAAACCCATGCAGTCCTAACATTTTAAAAATATCAAACATATATAGGAAATTACTTGTGGATTATCAATGCAGACTAAAGGGCTAAAGTGGAATAAAGTAGCACAGCTAAATTCAACTGCATGCCTTATTGTGGAAGAGATTGAAGCTCATGACGCAATGGTGTCTGATCCCGTATTGCCAGGTACAAGATCAGACACCACTGCTGAAACAACATTTAGTGTAACACTGAATGTCCCAGTTTTCAACATTCACTACGAAATACAATTAAAATAATAATTATAATATTTTACTTGTTTTCAGCGCTTATGTATACATTTATTATGTTCTGCCCCACTCATTATTACCTAACCCAGTACATCCATGGTAAAAACATAAACAATGCACCACGTGTCTGAATTCAACACTGATTTGTCTGTATGTGTGTCAATCAACCAATGTGTCGTTGTCAAGGCTGTTGCTAGCCTATGAGTCATAGGCTTGCTGTTCTTTTCTGGCAGAACTTGTAAGTATTTGAAAGGTGTTAGGTCTAAAATATAGTCTGGAGCCAGGCCATGAAGAGCCTTAAAAGTAATCAACAAGATCTTAAAATCAATCCTAAAACAAACAGGGAGCCAATGTAAAGAGGCTAAAACAGGTGTGTTGTGGTCGTACTTCTTGGTCCTGGTTAAAAGCCTAGCAGCTGAGTTCTGTACAGTCTGCAGTTGTGTCAAAGTTTTTTGATTAAGACAAGTGAACAGGCTGTTACAATAATCAAGGTGTGAGGAGAAAAAAGCATGTACAATAGTTTCTGCATCAGGAAGATTTAAAATAGATTGGATTTTTGCAATGTTTCTGAGGTGATAGAAACATGATTGGACAAGCTTAGTCATATGTTGCTCAAAACATAAATTGCTATCAAACAGTACACCAAGATTTCTTGCAACAGGCTTGATATGTTGTGACAGGTTACCAGTAGATGACAGTATTTGTTTAGTGATGTGTTGGGGCCCAATAACAAGGATTTCAGTTTTTTTAAGTTGAGCTGAAGAAAATTTATCGACATCCAGTTTTTTATGTCAGACAGGCAATCCTGCAGAGAACTCAGTGTACTAAGGTCAGCAGGCTCGACAGGGAGGTACAACTGAGTTCAAACCGCATAACAATGAAAAGAAATACCATGTCTGCAGATGACATCACCCAGGGGAAGCATATATAAGGAGAACAGTATTGGTCCCAGAATTGAACCTTGAGGCACACCATACTTTATATGGGAAAAGGATGACATGAAGTTATTAGTGCTGACACAGAATTTCCTATTGGACAGATAAGATGAGAACCAGTCTAGTGCAGTGCCAGATATGCCTACCCAGTGCCTCAGGCTATCTAAAAGAATGCCATGATCAATTGTGTCAAAGGCAGCATTTAAGTCCAGCAGCACAAGAATTGAGCACATGCCTGCGTCTGAATTCATTAAAAGGTCATTAGTGACTTTGAGAAGGGCTGTCTCAGTGCTGTGGTGTTGACGAAAGCCAAATTGGAACTTTTCAAAGGTATTATTGTTTTCCACAGCAGCAAGAAGCTGCTTAGAAACAAGTTTTTCAAGAATCTTGGAAATAAAAGGCAGTTTGGAGATTGGGCGATAGTTATCCAGAAGGGTGGGATCTAGCCCAGGTTTTTTTTAGGATTGGCTGGACGCAAGCAGTTTTAAAGTAATCTGGGACGCAGCCAGTAGACAGCGAGCTGTTAAAAACAATTTTTAAAAGGGGAGCAATACAATCCATAACTTCCAATAAAAACCTAGTTGGGATTTTGTCCAGAGGGCTGGAGGATACTCTCATAAGAGACATGATGTCTGCGAGTTCAGGCAGAGTAACAGCAGAAAAATTGCTCAAAGAATCCCTGAGTGGGTGATCCACATCTAAAAAGGCAGGATTAGGGGTCATATCAGTTTTCAGGCCCAAAGTAAAGAGCACAGATTGGCTAATTGACGAGTCCATTGAAATCAATTGATTTTGCTCTGAAATTTCAGTCTGAAATGCTGGTGACCGAACTGTTGTTGTAAACGGCCCAAAAATTGCCTTAACATTGGCAGGCACATCAGCACTAACAACTAGAGAACATCACGTCAATCATCAATAAGCAATATAATCGGCAATTGGCAC
>CM050845.1:3355000-3532500 GCA_027580175.1 Siniperca scherzeri
TTGGGGGTCACTGCCCCGAGTGCTCCGATGACCACGGGCACCACTGTTTCCTTCACCTTCCAGGCCTTCTCCAGCTCTTCTGACATGTGTCCACTTATCTTAGCCGCGATGATGCCTGACATGAGCTTCCATGTTGTGGAGAGACAGGTTATTGGCCGATAGTTGGATGGGGCTGTACCCTTTGCAGGATCCTTCAGGATCAGGATTGTGCGCCCTTCGGTAAGCCATTCAGGGTGCGTCCCATCTCTTAGCAGCTGGTACATTTGTGCTGCTAGGTGCTCATGGAGTGCAGTGAGCTTCTTTAGCCAGTAGGTGTGGATCCTGTCAGGGCCCGGTGCTGTCCAGTTCTTCATACCTGAGACTCTTTCTTGGATGTCTGCCGCTGTGATGGTGACTGGATTCTGTTCAGGGAGGTTGCTGTGGTCCTCTCTCAGAGCCGCCAGCCACTGTGCATCGCTGTGCATGCGATGCCTCCCTCTCCCATATACTTTTCCAGTATTGTTCCGTTTCCAGCCTTGGTGGGTCTGCTCTGCTGTTATTACCCTGCCATTGAGCGTACACTTTCGCAGGTTGAGTTGCGAACAGCCGGTTTATTCTTCTGGCTTCATTATCTCTCGTGTATCTCTTTAGGCGGCTGGCCAAGGCTTGGAGCCTTTGTTTGGCAGTTTCGAGTGCTTCAGGTATGGGCATCTGGTTGTACTTCTTGGGTACTTGCTTTCTCATTGCACCTCTCTCAGCCTCTGTCAGTTGGCTCACTTCTCCGGCCTCCTTGATTTTTGCCTCCAACCTTCGTTTCCATGGTGGGTACTGTCTCTCATGGCTCCCATGGTTGCTCTTGTAGCCAAGCATCTCTAGGATCACTGCTGCTGAGGCGTATATCAGCTCATTGGTTTCAGTGATGGTTGTGGTAGGGATCGCTCTCAATGCTGCATTCACATCTTCTAGGAGACTTTCTGATGGTACTTCACTTAGCCATTGTAGTTGGTGTCGGAATACTAGTTGCCTTGTATTCATCCTCACCATGATCTTTTTTTTCCAGGTCAGTCGCTGCCTCGTTCAGCGTGATTTTTCTTGGGGCTTTGTACCCAATCTCCAAGCTCCCCTCTGACCTGTTGTCCTGGCTCCCCCTTGCCATAGCATTTGTGTTGTATCTCGTCAATCTCAAGTTGTGATAGCAGTTGCCGCTTGTGGATGTTGGAACACTGAGCTACTAGTTGCTTCGCTGTAAGCCTTGATTGTGGGTTTCGAAGTAACCATTCATCTCACATCCTGTGCATGTAACCCCTCTGACTAGGGTTACTGGAGTAGTAGCATTCCAACAGAGCCTTATTATCGCATCTCGCCCATCTCCGTCTTGTTCCAGTAGCCCATTTGTCGTCTCGATGCCCTGGTTCCCCAACACCTTGTTTGGCCGGGCGACGTCTGAGCCGGCATGTCATATATTCCATTGTCACTCATCATCATGAGGTAGGCAGCAGCGTGAAGGGTCTTGCCTAAGTACCCACACTGGATGATGGGTCATTGCTCATTGCGCTCCGAGGGGGATTCGAACCCTTGTTTCCCTGTGTGATATATACACACATATATATACATATATATATACACACATATATATACACACACATATATATGAATAGTGAATAGTGCGCATGCACCAACGTGTATGCTGCCTGTTGCCGTAGGTCCGTCTCGTCATCTTACTACATCCTGAATGCCAAGAGGAGGGCCTTTACTGATGGTAATAGGGAGGAGGTGAGGGCAATCCAGGCTGACCTGAAGGTGAGGATCAGGGAGGCCAAGGAGAAGTACAGGAGGAAGCTGGAGCGGGAACTCCAGCAGAAAAACATGAGAGAGGTCTGGAGCGGCATGAAGAGCATCACTGGCTTCATACCGACTGGCAGCAGAGGAGTTGAAGGCAGCTTGGACAGGACCAACGAACTTAATCTGTTCTTGAAAAGATTTGACACACCGGCTCCTGCTCATCCCCCCTCTAACTCAGCTGCTGTCTGCCCCCAGACTCCTCTAAATCCACTGCTCCCCCCTCCTCCATCTTCCTGGGAAAGTCCTACTCCCCCCTCAACTGGCTCTCAGGCTAATGGCCCTCTCCAGACTGACAATTCCCCCCTTCCCCCGCCTGTAACCTCTGCTGTGTGCATGACTACTGACCAGCTGAGAGGACAGCTGATGAGACTCCGCTCAAACAAGGCTGCAGGCCCCGATGGCGTTTGCCCCGGGGTGCTAAAAGCCTGTGCCCCCCAGCTATGTGGAGTCCTTCAACATGTCTTCAACCTGAGCCTGAGTCTTCAAAGGGTCCCTGTTCTGTGGAAGACATCTTGCCTCGTTCCTGTGCTGAAGACGCCGCGTCCCAGTGGCTCCAAGGACTAACGGCGGTGGCACTGACCTCCCACATAATGAAGACCCAGGAGAGACTGGTGCTGGAACAGCTGTGGCCCATGGTCAGACCCCTCCTGGACCCCCTTCAGTTCGCCTACCAGCCCCGGCTGGGAGTTGAGGATGCCATGATCTTCCTGCTGAACCGCATCTACATGCACCTAGACCAGCCGGCAAGCACGGTGAGGATCATGTTTTTTGACTTCTCCAGTGCTTTCAACACCATCCGGCCAGCCTTGCTGGGTGAGAAGCTGGCAGCGATGCAAGTAGATGCCCCCCTCGTGTCCTGGATTGACTCTCGTGACTACCTGACTGGTAGACCACAGCATGTGCGTCTGCAGCACTGTGTATCGGACAGCATGGTCAGTAACACTGGGGCCCCTCAGGGGACTGTCCTCTCTCCCTTCCACACCACAGACTTCAGCTACCACACAGAGTCCTGCCACCTTCAGAAGTTTACTGATGACTCTGCTGTGGTGGGATGTATCAGCGGTGGTGATGAGACTGAGTACAGGGCTGCGGTGGGTAACTTTCTCTCATGGTGTGAGAAGTGTGTGTCACATTGAGCTGCAGATGGTTCTGCAGCTCAATGCGACAAAGTCTAAGGAGCTGGTTGTAGACCTACAAAGGGCCAAGGCACCAGTGACCCCGGTTTCCATCCAGGGGGTCAGTGTGGACATAGTTGAGGGTTACAAGTACCTGGGAGTACATATGGACAATAAACTGGACTGGGCTAAGAACATTCAAGCTCAGTGTCTCCCACCCACTCCATGAAGTGTTGGTCAAACAAAGGAGCACCTTCAGCGAAAGACTCATCCCCCCAAAAAGCACCATAGAGCGCCACAGGAAGTCATTCCTGCCTGTGGCCATCAAACTCTTTAACTCCTCCCTAAGTGTCAGTCTATAAGACCCTAAGTCATTAAACTGGACATTGGACTATTAACATCACTGCAATACTTGAAATAATTGTGCAATATGTACTTGTCTTGTTAGATCTTAGTGCTGCGTTCGACACCATTGACCATCACATCCTATTACAGAGACTGGAACATGTAATTGGCATTAAAGGAGCCGCAATAAGATGGTTTAAATCCTATCTATCAGATCGATCTCAGTTTGTACATGTTAACGGTGAGTCCTCCATGCACGCCAAAGTTAGTCACGGAGTTCCACAAGGTTCTGTGCTTGGACCGATTCTATTCACCTTATATATGCTTCCTCTAGGCAATATTATTAGGAAACACTCAATAAACTTTCATTGTTATGCAGTTGATACCCAATTATATCTATCGATCAAGCCAGATGAAACTAACCAGTTAACTAAACTTGCCTTAAGGACATAAAGACCTGGATGACTTGCAACTTTCTGATGTTAAACTCAGACAAAACTGAAGTTATTGTACTTGGCCCCAAACACATCCAAGACACATTATCTAAAGATATAGTTACTCTAGATGGCATTGCCCTGGCCTCCAGCAGCACCGTAAGGAACCTCGGAGTTATCTTTGATCAGGATTTATCCTTTAACTCCCACATGAAACAAACTGCAAGGACTGCCTTTTTCACCTACATAACATTGCTTCTAGGCTGGACTACTGCAATTCCTTATTATCCGGCTGCCCGAATAAGTCCCTTAAGACTCTCCAGTTGATCCAGAATGCTGCGGCACGTGTACTTACAAGAACTAGGAAAAGAGATCATATCTCTCCAATATTAGCTTCTCTGCACTGGCTCCCTGTAAAATCCAGAATATTAATTTAAAATCCTTCTCCTCACCTACAAAGCTCTTAATGGTCTGATATATTAATATTAATATTAATAAAGTAATAATAATGATAGTCTAACTAATCAGTTAGCTTAACTTCAAGCATGCCTTAAGGGGCAAACTCCCACATGAAACAAACTTCAAGGACTGCCTTCTTTCACCTACGTAACATTGAAAAAATCAGGCACATCCTGTCTCAAAATGATGCTGAAAAATTAGTGCATGTATTTGTTACTTCTAAGTTGGACTAC
Source organism: Siniperca scherzeri (assembly GCA_027580175.1). NCBI lineage: Eukaryota > Metazoa > Chordata > Actinopteri > Centrarchiformes > Sinipercidae > Siniperca > Siniperca scherzeri. Next base: position 3,359,408 of record CM050845.1, read on the forward strand.
TGCAATTCCTTATTATCCGGCTGTCGTATGTGGTGTGGTATGTGGACCCAAATGCAGATGACCAGGAAGCAGTATGAGGATGAAGTAGCCGGATAGCTATAGAGTTTATTGGGGTGATGTGGCTTACAGACAGGTACAGGCGGACAGACCGGTAGGCAGGTAACAGGCAAATAGGCAGATATAGGTCCAGGTACAAGAATATGGGTTACCGGCTGGCAGTGGTGGAAACAAGGAAGAGAGTCCAATAAGGCTAAACAAATCCAATAGGGACCAGGCAAAGTTCAAAGTCCAGAATCCAGACACAGTCCAAGGGAGACAAAGAATCCAAACAGAACTCACGGTAAGAATGCCGGGGAACTGGGCACGGGAACAAGGTACAACGAAAAGTGCACCAAACAGCGACACACACAAATGTCATGAACACACACAAGACAGGAACAACAATGATCCGACACTGAACAAAGGAAAAGACCAGGACTAAATACCCTAAGGGAGGTGAGACAACGAGACACAGGTGCAAACAATCAAGGAAGGGCCAACAATCAAAACTGGAGGGAAAGCAAACAATTCAGGAAGACAGGAAGTAAAACCACAAGAAACACAAAGAGAGAACACCGGCTGCCCGAATAAGTCCCTTAAGACTCTCCAGTTGATCCAGAATGCTGCGGCACGTGTACTGACAAGAACTAGGAAAAGAGATCATATTTCTCCAATATTAGCTTCTCTGTACTGGCTCCCTGTAAAATCCAGAATAGAATTTAAAATCCTTTTCCTCACCTACAAAGCTCTTAATGGTCTGGCACCATTGTATCTTAAAGATCTCATAATACCTTATTATCCGACTAGAACACTGCGCTCCCAGAATGCAGGGTTACTTGTGGTTCCTAGCGTCTCCAAAAGTAGAATGGGAGCCAGAGCCTTCAGTTATCAAGCTCCTCTCCAGTGGAATCAGGTCCCAGTTTGGGTTTGGGAGGCAGACACCATTTCCACATTTAAGAGTAGGCTTTCCTCTTTGATAAAGCTTATAATTTGTGCTGGCTTGGGTGAGTCCTGAACCATCCCTTAGTTATGCTCCTATAGGCCTAGACTGCCAAGTGACTTCCCATGATGCACTGAGCTCCTCTCTCCACCTCTCCCTCTGTATGCATTTTTATCCCATTAATGCATATTACTAACTTGACATTTTCTCTCTCCCTTAGTTTTGTGCTTTCTCGTTTCTCTCCTTCTGTCACTTTCAGCAGGTATTTTTGCCTTCGGAGCTGGAGAGTCTGGATCTGTGATTGTGGGCCACCTGCTGCCCCCGTGTTCCTGCTCGACAACTGCTACTACAATTGTTATTATTAGTCTTATTACTATTGTTATCGTCATTAATCGTACCACTAACATTCCTATTATCATTATTATTATTAATTTATTATTAATATTAATATTACCACTACCATTGCATTATTATTATTCAAAATTCTCGGTGGAATTTGCATTTTGCCCTCCCCCAACCGAACTGGCAGCGGCAGAAGGCCGCCCACCCTGAATCTGCTTCTGTCCAAGGTTTCTGCCTCTTAAAGGAAGTTTTTCCTTGCCACTGTCGCCAAATGCTTGCTCATGGTGGGATTTGTTGGGTCTCTGTAATTAATATTATAAAGGAGTATGGTCTAGACCAGCCCTATAGGAAAAGTGCAATGAGATAACTTCTGTTATGAATTGGCACTATATAAATAAATTTTAATTGAACTGAACTGAATTAAGCCAGTGGTATTACAGTAATGTCCACCATGACCTATACCTCCACGGACTGTACACAGCCAAATAAAATTACATACCAAATTACATGCCAAATAAAATTACATACCTGTCTAGGAGGAAGAGGGCCAATTCAGGATCGGTTCAAATCCTGCAATTCTCTCCATCTGTTGAATGACCGACCAAGGCTGACTCATGTTTTCGCCCGTGCTCTATCACTGTCCGTTTAGTCCTTTTAGTACATTTTAGTAAATAAAAGTATTGGATCGAACTCGGTATTGGCAGATATCCAATATGAAAGGACTCAAGGGACAAAAAACTTGATTGCGACATCCCTACCATTTGACCTCCGGCTCCAGCCAGCACTTTGCAGTGAATTGTAACCTTCATGATGGAATTTGAAACAATCAACAGACACTTCTCTTTCCAGAAACACTGTCACTGTTACTCTGGATATCCAAAGTCTTCATACCAGGAAGAAATTTCATACTAAAAAGACAGTAACTTTGGAAGATTCTCACTTGATTTGAATAATTCAGACTGCTGAAGCCTCATATCAGAATATAGGCACTGTAAACAGCTGCCTGCTGTTGCAGGAAGCTCTGAGACTAAAACAGTAAAGTTGTGGGCCGTAAAACCAAAAACACTGAGCTGAAAAAGGCTAAAAAGCTCTGTAGAGCTGAGGGGAACTGCAGAGTTGGTGATAATTTGCTCATCACTACGAGAGACCTTTCACATTACACATAATCATTTTATCAGTTGTAAAAAAAATATTGAGTAGTGCAGCTTTAATTTAACTTTAATTGATGATTGGAATGCCTCTGGAGTGTTTTCTTTGGCCACCAGTGGGAATCTTACTAACCTTGAATGGGGTAACGTAGCAGCCATCAGGAGTAACATCTCCAGTCTTATTCAGTAGATTCTCCTGAGGGATCCTCACATTATGAAACAAAGCAAACCTGATGGGAAAAAGACAGATCTTTCAAAATGATTTTTGGTTACACAGACACTGGCAACATGTGTATAAATAAACAAATACATAAAATGTATAGCGATGTAGTGTGTCTGTTTCATAATAGCACTCTACTATTTCTAATACTGTATGTTTTTGACCCAAAGCACTGAAAACAGAACATCTTACATTTAACTAAACTTAAAGGTAGGTTATGCGATTCTAATCCAATAGACGCTTTTTTGTCAAATTCAGCGAATATCTCCTCAAGGTTCGCTAGCTGTCCGTTCTGTGTGCGCTGAAAAAAAAATCTGTTGTTTGTACATGTAAACATAGGCTGAGAAATAAGTGAAATAAGGGGCTCGGACCGGGCCACACAACACTATTCCAGCCATGATTTGTGTGTCAGGTAACGTTAAATGACTTTCCCACAGACATTCAGTTTACTTTGTAGTTTGCTTACTTTCAAGATATGCTGTTGTTGTGATGTTTGCTATAGTAGTAATTATACCGTACATACTTATCATCAACTGGTAAATTCCCTTTGTACTTTACACTTATTTTAATTTTATACTTATATCCACTTGGTACTTAATTTATCTTGCCTGTATTATAGTGTATTATATTTTGATTTGCTTAGTACTTCTATTCCTGTGTGCACTGACGTGATAGTGAGCAGCTGTAACAAAATAGTTTCCCCTTGGGGACCAATAAAGTATTTCTGATTCTGATTCTGTAGCAGGAGAGTTCTAAGTATCGCTGTCTGGAGCTGGTGTGCTTGCTCTGGGAAACCATCTGGTCCAGACTTGGACAATGCACATTGATCAACATCACTGTCAATGTGCCAATGTTTTTTCAATTTTTCAATTTTCAACTGTTGTCCCTTGACCAGATGTTAAATTAGCCATTAAAACAACAATAAAACACACAACATGTAAAATTAAAACACAGGACAAAGCACATGAAACAGAACAGGAAAAAAGCTTAGATGAGTAAAGCAGCATCATGAAAAGTAGGACATGTACAATGCAAGCAATTAATACAAAACAAAGTTAAACAGAAAATCAGTGCAGGCAGTTAAACATCACAACATACAATCACATTACATTACAGAAGACAGAGTTAAAACCAGAAGGGACACAATCTGACAAACACAGACAAAAAGCCAAGCAAATGAGACAGACCAGTAAAGCGTGCAGTGATTAGGTAGGTATTAGGTATTGTTTTTTGAAGCAGAGAGTTGAGTCTACAATGACACCAAGGTATTTGAAACTGGAAACCACTTGTAGCTTCTCAACTGATACATAAATTGACTGTTGTTGAAAAACATCACTTGCTCGTTTTGTGAAAAGGTTTTTTTAACATGAATCTTCAAACCACTTGGTGACGACTTCCATTATCTGTGTTAGTTTAAGAGCAGCTTCTTCAGTTTTTTTCATGTATATACTGTATATTACTGTATCATCACATTTGGATGTCATCCTATTTGATAATGATATATTGGAGATAACTGCTTTGTTAAAATCAGTTCTTGTGCAGTCTCAAATGTCTCCTCCTCTGCTATAAACTATGAATGTAGCTCCATCTAGTGGCTTTACTGAGGCACTGAAGGACATATGTTGCTGCTTTACATGACCAGTGGATGATGTATTGTGTATGTAGGATGGTTAAAACCACAGCACATTGAATTCTAACATAGTTTGCAACAATCTTGGGCTATCCTAAACTAGAAACATAAATATGGATAATAGGTAACTTGCATGGAATTTAATAAAACTCATTTCATGGTAAGTTTGATCCTCCAAACAGTTAAACTGTTTCTTCTTTGTAGCCATCTAAAATTGCCAGCTGGGCTGTAACAGGGCCCAGGCAGATGCGTGGCAGATTCCCTCGAGGTCCCTCGTTGGTCCTTGGCTGGAATATGATCAACCCTTGATGGCATAGTGAACATAGTGCAGCCTCGTAAAACCCCTAAGCACCATGTGTGGAAACCACTTGCAACACTCTGCATAATTTTCTGAAACCAAGCTTTATTCTAGGTCTTGGCAGCAAAACGCTTTCATAGCTTACTTCCACTGTGTCATGAGCATGTAACACTATTTCTGTATTGGCTTGTGTTTTCTGTATTAGTGGTAGATTTCTAAATGCAACATATATGTTAACAAATTGGTGAAAATGTTTTGTGCCTTGGGCTTTCTCTGCCACTGTAAAAAGCCTTTAAACATCAGATCAATGGGGAAATAATTATCTTTCGGTAGAAGAAAACAATGTCTCGCTCTGCTGTCACCTACCCATTATCCAGTCCGTTCTGGCCCAGCTTCTTGCCCATGTCTCCAACCAGCACGCCAGGCAGAGCCAGCAGGGTCTTTGGATCTCTCACCTGCAGCACAATGGTTACAGATTCACTGGATGCGACACATGATGCTCAGTGTCATCTAACCTGTATAAATACAACACTAAGTACATGATTAGTGAGACAATGTGATCTTATTTATTTATTTATGTGAGCACACATACATTTTCTCCAGAAAATGCAACCTTTTAAGGTTTTGAATTTCTTTTTTGTACTAGTACAAAATGTATTTTTCATTGTCACATTGCACTCCAGAGATGTGAGAACAACATTCCAAGTAGAAAACTAGGGTAATACTGTATTTTCTGAGATGCAGCTGTGTGACGTAACACATAACAGCACCTGATAATGTAACCAGCTGTAACTTGGTCAGGTGTCAAAGGTCAAAGTCTTACCGGGACAACGAAGGAGTGCAGGCCGTGGCACACCTGGTCAGGTGTGTAGAGTTGCGCGAACACCACAGCGTGGGTTGCAGTCTTACCCAGGTTCCCCACCCAGAACTTGGCAGCCTCAAAGTCTGGAGAGTTGATCACAAACTCCTACAGAGTCGAAAGTGAACGTTTTTACTCAGTTTCTCAATTCATCAGACAAATGGGTTTTTTTTCATGTGAATTACACGAAAATTTTACCTGACTAAAAATTATTCAGATAAAACTGGAAGAGAACCAAAAATTGGTTGACCTGATTTGTTTTCTCTCTAAGAAGAGTGGTTCCCAACCTGGGGGTCAGTACTCCTCCATAGGGGATTTGGTAATCAGAAAAAAATATATTTCTGCTAAACAATTTTATGTTTGTTTTTCCTAATTAATGCTTTTTGCTTATGAATCTTTAACCCCCTAAAAGTTTTAAAATGAAACAACAATTTGAGAAGGTCTTTGGTTAAACAGGCCACCAACTTGTGATGAGGGGTTTCAATACGTAACTTTGTTTTAAGGAGTCACAAGCCAAAAAAGTTGGGAACCACCGGTCTGAAGGATGGAATCCCCCTCCACGCTGCCAGCAATTTGCTTGTGGTGGAGAAATAGTAAATCCCTTTTGATTTTGATTTTTTTGTTTTTAGTCTTAAATATAATGTAGATACTGAGTCTAAACATATCACAATCAGCCTTAAAAATCCCACCATGTGTAATTTGTAGTGTATGTGTATTTATAGATATAAACTCAATGTTAAAAACCCCAAATTCCCAAAAAACAAGGAAATTACTTTGGTGTTCCCAGTGGTATTATGGCCCTGCTGGCAACCTGGCAAATTCAAAACTGTTACAAGCAACAAAGCAAAAACATGACATAAAGGACAATTACATCCTTAGATGCTTTTATGTTGTCATGAGCCTAATATATTACAAACATATTTTGTGTGTGTGATGTGAGTGCTGTGTGGTGTGTGTGCTGACCTGGGTGGAGGGGTCATATGTTGCTGTGGTCCTCATGGCTCTGGTGTTGCTGCCGTGGCTCAGCTCAGTCAGTGCAAAGCATCCAAACATCTACAAACAGATACATGCAGTTCTGAGTTCATGGTGATGTCCTGCTGACTGTGTGAAAACTGGAGATTGTAGCATTCTTGGCGACTGCAGATTGCAGTAACAGCTCTGTGTAGATTAGTGCAAAATCTGTGGAGCAGTGATTTTAGCTGATTTGAACAAGTTACCAGGGCAGTATCTACTGCTGTGGAGACACTTTACAGTGTTGCTATTGTTCTTGGTGGCCCAGGTGAAAAGCAAAGGCTGCACAATCCATTCAGAAAGATGCAATACTGAAGAAAGCCCATGTTCTTGAGAGCAGAGCATTTCTTGCATTTTGGAACACTTGATTTGGCACAGGAAAGTGCCAATATCACACCTGAGTGAGGCTGATTATGGAAGCAAAAATTGTACTGTGTATCCCTAAAAATTTTGAGTTTTGGAGAAAATAACTAAATATAGTGAAATAAGAATACAAAGAAGACTATCTGGCTCACGGTGAACATCATTTAGCACCTGCATCATATAAATCTATAGGGGCAGGATGGTTTGACATCATTGTAGACCCTCCCCACTCTGGATTGTCCTGTTAGACAGCCATGAATAAAGAACTGATACAGCTGTAAGGGTGAGTTATTGGCAGTATAAAGCTGTGTTGAACACTTACCGTCATGTCTTCAGTGTTTTCAACATATTTGTTATGTCTCCCTGATCCTGAGTTGGCAATAGTCGCTCCAAACATCTGAAACAGAAAAAGGAAAAAATGCTAGCGGCCATGTGAGGCTGTAATGGTACACACCAACAAATAAAAGTGTGGGATGGAGAAAAAATGGAGAGACAACTTAATTATTCAAAGATTTCAACATAGACCTCTTAAACTCCACTAGGATGCCTATGTCCTTGGCCGACATTACTGTCTTTCAGAAGCTGTAACGGGCTCGGTTTAGTAGCTAGAACGAAGACTGGTACCATATGAAATTAGATAACCTAAGGCATCCATTGGTACCAACCATGTCATGCTAGCTTGTCGGGAAGGGGGCTAAATAACGCTCCAAATTTAGGCTACATTTTTGCGATGGAAAAACTGGCATGGCCATTTTCAAAGGGGTCCCTTGACCTCAAACTATCTAAATGAACATGGGTTCTATGGGTACTCACAAGTCTCCCCTTTACAAACATGCCCACTTAATGCTAATCGCATGCAGTTTTGAGCAAAAACCATGCAGTTTTTTGCATGCAGTATAAATGTGTTATTTTCTCCTATTTTAAAAATGGTGCATTTGAATAATTCTGCATACTGGAGTCCCTAAACAGTATTGGAATTGCATAAATTGGGTAAAGCTGAGACTCTTGTGGATTCAATGAGCCCAATTGTATTGATGTGTGATGATGGTAGTCCCCATAGTAGCCATTTCATTGTAGTGAGACCATTTTTTGAAACTTGGACCTCACTGTATGAAATGACCTATTGTGACCGTCATATACTTCCATCATAATGTTCTAAGCCCTTATACACTTTCAAACTTTCAAAATTTGAATAGGCACCTAACCAAAACACAATGTTTATTACATATTTATGACTAGAAAAACCTGAATTGCTGAACTACAATTAATCTTCAGGTTCCCAGCGTTCAGATGATGTATACCACTTCTATGTGGCATATATTGTTGACCTGCTATCTCCCCCTAAAGATCCCATGTTAAACCCCTAAAAAAACAAAAATGAGTCTATGGTAGGGAGGGGTGGAGTGGAAGAGGTTAAGTGGTGCTTTAGGCTAAATGTTAACATCAGCATGTTTAGCAGGCAATTTTTAGCACTAACCATGAAGTACATCTGAGGCTGATCGGAATATCATTCATTTTATAAGTATTTGGTCATAAACCAAAGTATTGGACAAACTGAAATTTTGACCTGATAATGGCGCTAGATAAAAAGTCAGAGGACCACTTAAGTTATTATATTGTCTGGGAACCATAAATGTCTGTACAAAATCTCATGGCAATAGCTGAGATATTTCATTGTGGACCAAAGTGGTGGACCGACCGACACTGCCATCTCTAGAGCCACCCCGCTAGCAAAGCTAAAAGTTACTTGTAGCTGTAATGGTGATATGTGTGAAAAGTAAAGTAAAGAAGAGTAGAGTGGAGAAAAGTAAAGCAAAGTAAAGTTCCTTTGTCCTACCATACACACACAGCGAACACAACATGTCCTTTAACTCCTCAAATTTTTAATACTCTCATTATGTTCAGTGTTTCATTTTGCACACCTCCTACCACAGCCACCGGTGAGCACTCACCCCTTTGTGGAGAAAATACTTGGCCGTAATGCTCCAGTCATACATGCCAAGACAATCACTGAGGACCACAGTCTTCCAGGGGTTGGCCATCAACTCTTCTTTGGTCATGAAGTCGTAGCGGAAGAGCTGCTTCACCCTGTGGATTTTTATCTGAAGCTTTATTTTCTCTATGTATAGTATATAGATGAGGATATAATAACAGAGGACAATTACTAGTGGTAAAATAATGTAATTGTGCTGTATGGATGAATTCACAGTGGATACAAAAAGTGAAACTTTCTGTTATGTTGATACCTGAGGAAGGTCAGCTCTCTCATTTTCTCGATAGAGATGTCTTCACCGGGCTGACGGGCAAACAGAGGATCATTCTCCAGTGTCTTGAACACATGTTGCTGCAGCACAGAGAAGAAGAGAACATGTCAGAATTTGTAGAGGAACATTTAGATGACATAGGACGCCAAAAATGTTCTATTATTACTACAAGTTATGCAGAAAGTTACTTTTATTTTCTGAGGCTGTTAAAAGTTTCTTTATATTAATAAGGTGATTGTAAGCACATTCCAAATTAGGCCATGGATTTATTTTAAAAAATAATACCAATAATAATTCAAATATTAATTATTTGCATGTGAAATATTGTATGGGAGTTGCAGTTTAAGTTGAAACACTTAAAGGAGAGGCACAAACAGGTGGGATGTTTATTCAAATGAGGCAGCACAAAGCAAGTTGTTGGTATTTTGGTGAAAAATGGGTCTTAGACTTTGCACTGAGAATAGACGTCTCAGAACCAAAACACATTAATCTGCTGCCACTTTGGTGATTTCATCAACAAGAGCAAATTAAATATTTGCATGTAAATAAACCATTTTAAATAAATCACTCTCCAACCAGTAGATGCGTTTAAATCAGCATAAAAAATTTACATTTAATGTGGTTTAAGCAGTAACGTAGTCAAATCAGTCTGCATTAATTCAATTCAGGTAAATTTAATTTATATAGTGCCAATTCATAACAGAAGTTATCTCATTGCACTTTCCTATAGAGCAGGTCTAGACCGTACTCTTTATAATATTATTTACAGAGCCCAACAAATCCCACCATGAGCAAGCACTTGGCGACAGTGGCAAGGAAAAACTTCCTTTTAAGAGGCAGAAACCTCGGGCAGAAGTCAATGGTCCACCACTGCCGTGTTAGGTTAGTGTCTTTCCATTTGTTGAGCTATTGTCGTCATGCGTCACTGTGAGTGGCTTAGCTGTTCCAGAGCTATGAGAACAGTGAATGTGACTGGCTGAGGGTGTATTTATTAATCATCACACCCTTCGATCTATATTCCACTTTACCCAGCCCTTTTGCACAACCAAAATAGCAGGTTCGCATTAATCAATAAATTAATATGTGTGAGTGATTCTTATGGTATCTGTTGTCCATAGCTGCTTTATATTGTATGAAAAGTTTCTCCTTCAGTTCATTAAATCCCTGCAGCCATCTGAAGGTTGCAGGACACATATGTTGATAAATTTGCAGCCTCTGATTTGAGAAGTGCTGCACCAGAGCTCAGTGCCATTACGCATGTGTACACTGTGTTTACCTTCATTACATCGTATGCAAATGACAGCAGGCTGCTTTCAGAATAACCACTCACACCTCTACTTACATCAGACTGGACCGTTATAACTCAGTATTCTGCTGTTTATGCTGTAGCCGTTGGATTACAGCAACTCATCAATCCTGTGTGTCACTGCATCCTTTCCAACTGTCTTTTTAACAAAAGTGGCATTTCATGCTTTATTTTAGAAATGCATTATGATGCAAACACTGTTGTGTCACATATTACAATATGATGTGACCATTTATGACGTGAGATAGAGTAGAATTACAACTGAAAAAGCATTGGATTTATGGAATCATATAAACGGCATCATCAACATTTTTCATTTAATTCTATGATTACTGTACTAATGAACTGTTTAGAAAAAAAACATTTGGCTATGGCTGCAGATTTGTGGTGCTCTGTGCCATCCACAAACAACATGATTTCCTGAAGAAGCATCTTTCCATTTGTTGAGCTGTTGTCTTCATGCGTCATTGTCAGTGGCTCAGCTGTTTCATAGAACAGAGAACAGTAAATGTGACTGGCTGAGGGTGTATTTATTTAATCATCACACCCTTCGATCTATATTCCACTTTACCCAGCCCTTTTGCACAACCAAAATGGCAGGTGCGCTTGGAGACGCCCACACAATCTGTTCGCCCAAGACCAGTGAGTCAGTGAGTACTGCGTGACATGTTCCTTTATTACTATGAACACACAATGAAGTTTATTTTGGCTCAATCCCACATATACCGTTCTACTACTGCCCCAAATACTCTCCAATATAGCACCAAATGTGGATTAATCCGCTGCTGAAAATAATCCCCAACAAATGCACTATTTCCTCCTGCTTGAGCAGCATTTGCTAAAAAACTACAGTGGCCAGCTGTTTTAGGAAATTACTGAGCCTTTTTAAAAATGAAACTATGTATTTGTGATCTGTTTTTGGTTCCTACTGAAGATAACCAATGGGCTCTGGGCTGAGAGCAACAGACAGGGTAAGGAAGTCATTAGCTAGGTAAGAGTACTTGTTACATACCAGGCCTGACAAGCAAAGTTTTGCCAATCTGAGGATTAGAGGGCCACCTGAGGGCAAATTGTAAAGGAATCCCCCCTCATTCAGCTGTTTATTACTCTTTTACTTTTCTTTTGTCAAATTGATTTACAAAATCAATTATTTATTTATGCATTACATTATGTATTTTTTATTACCTATACATCCTTTTGTAGTTTGATTACAAAAGTAGTAGCTTCTTTGTTCTAATTGAATAGTAAAGCCCATATGCACATTGTTATCCTGTCTTTTTTTATACCACCGCTAGGAGTCTACACAATGGGGCTTTAATGAACTGTGTCAAAACCAGTGGCACTTGTGTATAACTATTCACATTATTAAACATTTGCAGATTTAGTCCTAACTACACAGAGCATTTGATGCTGACAGCTACCTTGAATGCAAGCATTTCTTCTCCCTCTATAAAGTGGAGCATGTCCTTCCAGTTGAAAGAGGCTTTTTTCCTGTAGATATCCAGCGGGCCACTGGGAAGGTCAGCCACTTCATGGTCCATCTTCTTGTGTTCAGACTGACGGGGTTCATGCAGGGACATAAGGCACTTTGCTCTCTCTGGGAAGAAACAAGGGAGGAAATTGGATGATTAGATTAGAGCAGAAGTGGATTAATGGGGTATGAAAGAAAAAAGAGAAGGTTCTGCTATACACATTTGTATTCTTTTTTATGGACTTTTCTCAAATTTTAGCTTTTTTGTGAAATATTGGATAATGTGACCTCTTCTGGCCTTGAACAGTTATCTAAATGAAACCATGCAAGTTTAAAGGGGAAATGTCTGAAACATAACAAGGAGCTCCACCAGACACTGCTTTTTAATAAGGGGTCACAAGCCAAAAAGTTTGGGAGCTACTGGTTTAATCTTTAGCAATGCATTGTATTTTATAAACTTATTGTGATGGAAATTCTTTGTGAGCTAGTCGACTCTGAGGATGAAGAAGGTTTCAGGAAACTCAGGATGTGTGCAGTGCCGGTACAAACTGAGATCGATCTGATAGATAGGATTCAAACCAGCTTAGTGCAGTTCCTTTAATGCCAATTAAATGTTCTAGTTTCTGTAATCTGTGACTGAAATGTGTTCATGTATTGATAAAAGTATTGAAAGTTGTCATTAAATCCTTGGTCAGATTCTTAACTTGTTTATTCTAGAAATAATTTGAATGCAAAAGCAGCTTAATTATTTATGAAAGTAAAGATTCTCCCTCATATAACATATTGGTTGACTAGTTGACTCAAACATGCAAAACCACCCATAAAACTAATGAGATAGTATACAAACAGGCCTAGGCTGCCTCTGTGTTTTGGTGCGTGTTGTTTTGTTTGTAAATTCAGTTTTCAAATAATACCCAAAGCACTTTCACCAGAGAAGAGCTCAGGAACACCAGGGGAACAACTCCAGTGAACTTATTTCTGTCGTTTCTGCTGTCATCAGTGGAATTATTGGACATTCTGGTAAAAGGTGCTCTCACCTTTGCTCATGCAGTGAACGCCGAAGGAGAGAGAAACATGTCAAAGCGCTTGTGCGTCTCCGCCAGGGCGGACTTCACACACTGTTACCAGAAATATTTCTCTCCAACATGCGCTCGCTGTGCAATAAACTGGATGAACTTTTTTCATCTTCCGTTTTATGCTTCACAGGGACGGCTCTGGCTGTGTGGATCGATATTGGACTCTGGTGGAGGTATCCGTTTTTACATCAACAGTGGCTGGTGTAACAATGTGACAGTGATTCAACAGCACTGTTCTCCTGATCTGGAATCTTTATTCATAAACTGCAAACCCTTCTACTCCCCCCATGAGTTTGTTTCATTCATTCTGGTCGGTGTTTACATTCCACCGCAGGCCAACGTGCAGGATGCACAGCGCATGCTCGCTGACCAGATGCGTGAAGCGGACAAACCCCGACTCCTTAGTTATTGTCCTTGGTGAATTTAACAAAGGAAATCTCAGCCAAGAATTCCCCGAGTGGGTTGGTGACATGACATGGCATTTTCATGGTCACACAAGATAAGAATGAATATAATTAGTATTGTTATCATTTAAAATTCAGTAAATGGTTAAACATTTTTTATCTTACCTGTTGTTATAAAACTGCTTTGTGATTTTTTTTATATTTGGCCAAATCTCAAAATTGACCTATGGTGTGAGTGTCTCAAGCATGGTTCAATAAATTACAACTTTTATAAATAAAAAAAGCATAAAAATGTTAATAAATACCTCAGGCATAATTTTACAAGTGTCTTATTAAGTAAGTAAAGTAAGTTAAGTAAATGGCAATCATTTATTTCATCCATATATTTCTAAAAGCGTAGGAACGTCATACATTTTATCACTGAAAACCATGTCCTCGGGTGTAACACCATATCCTGATTTTAAATCGGGCAATTCCACATACAACTTTAATTTGTTGAAGGACCCCATTCAAGGTCATGCTAGTGAAGCCCCCTGTGAAGCCCATGACATGTGCACATAGTAAGTTTTTGTCTCAGAATTGTTCAAATATTTACTTTTTTCAAGCCACTATAAAAGTGTTAAAGGTCCAGTGTGTAACATTTAGGAGGAGCTATTGGCAGAAATAGAATATAATATTCATAAGTATGTTTTCATTAGTGTATAATCACCCGAAAATAAGAATCGTTGTGTTTTCATTACCTTAGAATAAGCCGTTTATAACTACATAGGTTGTCCCCTTCCACGGAAGAGCGCCAGGTTATACCGCCATTTATCTACAGTAGCCCAGAACAGAAAAACCAATCACTGGCTCTAGATGGGGCCGTTCGTGGCCACCACCGTTTCTCCTACACACTTGGAAAGGGAGGGTGAGATGAGCAGTTTTAAAATGGCTGCAAACTGCAATTTCAACGCTAGATGCCACTAAATCCTACATACTGGATATTTAAGTTTTGTTGTCCTTTGGTGCGACACCCCTATATATTTTTATTAAAGAGTGTATGTTAAACTAAATAATCATGGAAAATTATGCAAATGTGTCTTGCTAACTGCTAATGACAGGTTAGCTAGGAATAGCAAGGTTAGACCTGTCGCGACAATTACGTTATCGACTTATTGTACTATATATGGACATGACCTCAATCATTTTTGCTGACCTCGATATTGCCCATTGTGTTTACATGCGTGTTTGTTTACATAAGAATGTCACCAACATTTTGCCAACATGATGCCATATTAAACAGCAGGGTTTTCCCTACCATTATTAAACTTGGGGTGCAGTGCTGAAACGTTTTCTCACAGCGCCTAAGCCGAATTAACAGAAAAAACTATGTTTAGACACGTTTTGCTGTCACGCTGATTCTGTCCTCTCGTTTGCTCTCTGTGAGAAGTTTCACCGTGGGCAGGGCTCAAGCAGCTCCTCTTTTAACAAACACCAACCTGGCGACTTTCTCGCTAGTGTGAGAATCAAAAACTTGAACGATGACTGCTTGCCTATTATATTAAATACCATGTTGAAACTTTTGTACACACACGCAGGGCATGAGGCTTAACAATTCAAAGTGTTGTCCTGCAGACTTGCTGACTGCAGGGAAAAGTTGATTAGCTGTTGCAAACAGGCTTACATTTATACAAAGAAACAGGGATATCAGAAAGAACATCATGTACCGAGGACAATATGTATTGGAATGACCATGAGAGGAGAAGTATCACTTGTGGGGAACGAAGCAGAGTCTTTAGCAACTTACAAAGTGTAGGATTCCTCCACTAGGGCGCTGTCTCCACACAAAGGGTGGAATCGTGTGCCAAGAAGGGAGAGCTAAGTCTAAACCACAGCTTCTCCCCACCTCTGTAGAAATCTATCAGATAGTTGCACATTCTCATTTAAAACTCTGTGTAATGTTAAGAAGAGCACTCTTTCCTAGGATGTTGACTACAGATTAACAGCTTGCTGCCTGTGGTTTTCTGAATAAAAAAGATCCTTGTACAAGATATGTTTTGATCCTCCAATGTTTTAATAAATGCCAAATTAAGGAATAGCTTCTCTCCAGACTTTTCTTTTGCAAATAAACGAACACGCTGACAAAATTGGTGACCCTGACATGATTTGCTGAGGAAGAAAAGGAGAAAATTTGACGCTGTCCACTGCTGAGGTTTTTTCCGGCGGGACCGGCTCTGTGTTTCTGGACTCCTCGTCACTCACTGGGATCCCTTAAAGAAAAGGTAAGGTAAGGTAAGAAACCTGTTGTTAACAACCAAATTCTGTTTAACTCAAACAGAGCCTTAGTGATTGGGTCAGTTACTCGGGTGAAGTCCATACAAACTGACTGGCTGTTTTAAAAATATTAAAAAAAAAAATATATATATATATATATATATATATATATATACTGCCTGGATTGATCACAAGAAAGCATATGACTCAATGCCGCACACATGGATCACTGAATGCTTAGAGATGTACAACATCAACAGGACTCTAAGAGACTTCATTGCAAACTCGATGAGGCTGTGGAAAACCACCCTTGAGGCCAAGTATCCATCAAATGTGGCATATACCAAGGAGATGCTCTGTCCCCACTGCTGTTCTGCATAGGTCTGAACCCCCTCAGCCAAATAATCAACAAGACTGGCTATGGATACCGACTCGGGAACGGGGCCACCATCAGTCACCTCCTCTACATGGATGACATCAGATGTCGATGTCCCTACGCTAAGAGCGAGCGGGACATCGACTCACTGATCCACACCACCAGGATCTACAGCTCTGACATTGGGATGTCATTCGGGCTTGAGAAGTGCAGTCGAATGGTGACAAAGAGAGGGAAGGTAGTCCACACAGAAGGGGTCTCACTCCCAGAAGGAACAATAGCAGACATTGAGGATGGTTACAAGTACCTTGGAATACCACAGGCAAATGGCAACCTCGAAGAGGTAACAAGAAAGACAGCAACTGCCAAATACCTCCAACGAGTAAGGCAAGTCCTAAGAAGTCAGCTCAATAGCAAAAAAAAGGCCCAGACAATAAACAGCTACAGCTACGAAGAGATACAGACCACAGACGTTAAGACGCGAAAGCTCCTCACCATGCATGGAGGGTTCCATCCCAAATCCAGCACCCTGAGACTGTACGCTACTATCCAGGATGAAACATCCAAGATCCACAAGTACATCCAAGATAAGGCCCCAACAGATGACGTGCTCAGGGAATGTTTCAGTCAATGGGGAACAGAGGAAGACGTGCTGGAGGAGGGACCATCATGGGAGGACAAACCCCTACACGGGATGTACCACCGGAACATAACTGAAGTGGCTGATATCAAGAAGTCCTACCAATGGCTAGAGCGGGCTGGATTGAAGGACAGCACAGAGGCACTCATCATGGCTGCACAGGAGCAGGCCCTGAGCACCAGAGCAATAGAGGCCCAGATCTACCACACCAGACAAGACCCAAGGTGTAGGCTGTGCAAAGAGGCCCCTGAGACAATCCAGCACATAACTGCAGGGTGTAAGATGCTGGCAGGAAAAGCATACATGGAGCGCCATAACCAAGTGGCTGGCATAGTGTACAGGAACATCTGCACTGAGTATGGACTGGAAACCCAGAGGTCAAAGTGGGAAACACCTCCAAAGGTGGTAGAGAATGACCGAGCCAAGATCCTGTGGGACTTCCAGATCCAGACTGACAGAATGGTAATGGCGAACCAGCCTGACATCGTGGTGGTGGACAAACAGCAGAGGAAAGCCGTTGTGGTTGGCGTGGCAATACCAAGTGATGGCAACATCAGGAAAAGGAACATGAGAAACTAGAGAAGTACCAAGGGCTCAGAGAAGAGCTGGAGAAGGCCTGGAAGGTGAAGGCAACAGTGGTGCCCGTGGTCATCGGAGCACTCGGGGCAGTGACCCCCAAACTGGAGGAGTGGCTACAGCAGATCCCTGGAAGAACACCAGACATCTCGGTCCAGAAGAGTGCAGTACTAGGAACAGCAAAGATACTGCGCAGAACCCTCAAGCTCCCAGGCCTCTGGTAGAGGACCCGAGCTCGAAGGATGAGACCACCATGGAGGGTGAAGGACAAAGTTTTTTTTATATATATATATATATATAATTTTTTTTATTGAATTTAAAGGTGCACTTGACAAAAGTGAAAATATTTTTTAGAAGCAAAAGGAAGAGACATGACTGGGAGTGAAGTACTCTAGTCTATAAAACAAACTAATTTTCTAATGTATTTACCTCTTGCCAGAATGGATTAAGACATTTCTGTGAAGTTTACCTAAGGGAAGACTATTATAAAACTGTATTTTAGACCCGTCAAAGCTTTACCTCCTCTGTGAAAAATGTTTCTGAATAATCATTTTGTGAGCTATTATGAAAATTAAGTGGGGGAGGTCTCCCAGATTCTTATGGAGCCCCTGTAATGTACGGGAGAGGAATAGGTACAATATTTTCAAAATAATTTCATTTTGTATCATCCCTGGTAAAAAAAAAAAAAAAAGGTTTCGCCATTGTAAAACCTCATCTTAAATCAGCCGCCAGAAACCTTGCATCAGACGTCATAGGCCATGCGGTTAGTAACACCCTAGGTGAAAGGTAATGCCCTCTACCCCTTATTACGTATTAATGTAAAGCATACTCCATCCCAGAGAATTCAAGAATATGTACTCAAAATAATTTAAGACTGGAGATGCAATTTCAAGTCCCATTACCGCATACAGTCACGTTTATCGTATACGCTTGTTACCGCAGTATTTTGGAAATTAATTCTAAGCGTCAAGTGTCGGTGGATTATTACTGAACCGTAATATTATTATTATTACTGAAAAACTGAAGAAAAATTAACAATCATAAAATGGAGAGCCTTGTGCATCATTTACTGTGAGATATATTTTGTTGTGTACGGGCCTCCGATGAATTATCTCTACTGCAGAGGTCATTTAGACCTCCAGCCTACTTTATTGTAAACACAGACCCTCGACATCAGCCTGGACAGGCTGGCTAGCTCTAACTCTGGAGGAAGATGGGAGTGGTACCTTTTTTGACTTTTTTGGGGTTCCCCCTGAAAGCATCTTACAATTTTTTGAAAACTACGCTAAATGAGGGACAATTTTCTACCAAGAGATCTCTCTCTTCAACATTCCCTTTCCACAGTTTGCAGCCAACACTGCATGCATTACTTATGTCACAGGGCCTGTGGTTTATCCTACGTTCGCGTGTTATCTATGTATCAAAATGACCTGATGAAAAATGATACGATATTAGATTTTGTGAAAACGGCCTTTCACTTCTTTGAAGTTTAGAATTTGTTGAAGCGCTTATTTATTAGTCATGGTTGAAAGTGGTATTCTCAGTTTAGACTGCACTTTCAAAAACACATACCAACCTATGAGTTTGTGAATCTGTTTAGTTTTATGGGAGGATGTTAAACGTTTCATTAAATCCAGCATGTGAGATCCTTTGACGGGGGCATCTCCGTAGATAACTGTCACAGACACACCAGGCTCCCCGTCACTTCACACACCAGGATCCCCCTCACATCGCACTCCCTCTCCTGAATACTAATGATAAACACCTGTCACCTCATACACACCTGCAATCAAGCAGCCAATCTACTCCCCTATATAACCCCGCTCCTTACCACAGTCTGTGTCCAGTCTCGTTAATGCCACAGGACAGAACGCTAGTTCCCCTGACTTTGTTAACGCTTTGGACTCTATCTACCTATACGGATTATACCACCTACCACCAATACCCAGTGTCTCTTCTCCGGCTCCTACGTGCTCCTGTCCTCCGAGTGATTCTCTTCAGCTCCAGTCTCCGTTTGTCTCCAGGCTTCCGTGAGTTCTTCTCTCCAGCTCCGGGTCTCTTGTGTATCTCTTCAGCCGTGAGTGTTTCTCCAGTCTCCTAACCCGCGTGGATCTTCTCCTCGGTGCTCCGTCCCCTCAATACCAAAGACTGTATACTTCCCTCCATTCCCGATCTTCGCACCTGTGTTTAAATATACTATACCTGCCTTGTGTCTCCGGCCAGTTCTGTCCGTAACAATAACCTTTTCGTCTTTCCTCGTCTCTGCCTCCTCTCTCGTGTCCTCTTTCGCTTCCTTCGGAAGAGTGTGGGAGAAAAACTTGGGGTGACATAAAGGTTAGCCCTGTGAATATGTTTTGGGTTATGGTTCACTAGAGGTTCCTAACATAAGATAGGAGTGCTTCTCTGACGACAGATTTGTTTGTAATAAACATATATTCATGTAATGCCAACTGGGGCTCATCGAGTTATTCCTTTAACCAATTGAGGACATCTCTTCAGTACCAGTTTTTCTACAAGAGTAAGGTCATTTCTCTAGTTTCACCTTCCTTTTGTGTCTGAAGATTAAGAAATCGTTGTAGTGTTTTGTTGTGTGTTTTTGTTTTTTTGTTTTGTTTTTTTCATCTGGCAATAATCCTGTTTGATTGAGAATCTCTCATTTTATCATGAAAGGCATTTTCAGAACTCTTTTGCATGTCCTGTACACAGTTTAGTTGCTCAGAAGAGATCAGATACATTTTCTCCATTTTCTCCTATATTTTGGAATCATGCCACTCACAACCTGTCCCAGAAACGGCAAAACAGATGTGAGCAGAGTCATTAAAAATCCTCCTTTTTGAGTCATTAATTTTCGTTTCTTGTTTAGGTCCGGTATTTTTATTACGCAACACTGTGTTGTGTGATGTGTTTCTTGTGACACTTTAGTTTTTTGTACTGACAGGCAGTGATGGTTTCCTTTCAACAGATTATGACTGATTTCACAAAGCATGAAGAACATCGGCAGAACAGCCTTCTAATACGGTTTTGCACCGCCCCGAGGAGCTATTCACCAGTGTTCTCAGCAGTGAGAGGTTTCTTTTCAAACGCGCCGATATTTTTTTGAGGGGTAAATAAACACAGGAAGGTTCTCTGGGTAGTAGATCCATTCTTAGTCTAAACTGATCTGGACAAATAGGAGTCAAGTCTATCATTAAATATCCATGAGGGTTTTTGGTAGCGTCGTCATAACTGTCCATAAAAAACCATCATAGAAAAAGGTTTCAGTCGTAGTCATCTGGACACTGTTTTCAGAATCAAGATGTTTCGGCTCCCATCCAGAAGTCATTCTCAATTGTGAAAATGATCAGAGAACTCAGAAATTTAAGCTACTCTGTGTTGCGTAGGCCCTGCCCTCAGGGGGGAGTCTTCCTGAGTGTCTGCTATTTACCCTGCCTAGTTTCACCTGAAACTGACTTTCTTTCCAAAGGATCTTTTAGATAGCACGATGTTCCTGTTTTCTTTAAACCAGGCAACACTTTAAGACAGAAACTCGTTCATCCTAAGGACAAGATGTCCACACAAAACAGAGCAATGTAGTTTATTCAATTCTATGCAGTGAGGAAAACTGCAAAGAACGGTACATAGGTGAGACTAAACAGCCACATCACAAAAGACTTTATCAGCACAGACGACAAGCTAACTCCGGATTGCAGAGCGCCGTGCATTTGCATCTAAAAGCTACAAACCACACATTTGAAGACAGTGAGGTGAAGATTCTAAGTAGAGAGAAGAGTTGGTTTGAAAGAGGAGTCAAAGAAGCCATTTTTGTGAAAAAAGAAAACCCCTCTATAAACAGAAATGGTGGTCTGAGATTCAACTTGCCAACCGTTTACCACAGTGTATTAACACCATGGTCAAGCCAATCATATGCTAATCAGGTAATTAACAGTCATGAGGGAGGTGCAGCCAGAAAACAATAGGCCTGATTACTGGGCCATCATGGAAACAAAAGGTCAGTTTCAGGTGAAACTAGGCAGGGTAAATAGCAGACACTCAGGAAGACTCCTCCCTAAGGGCAGGGCCTAAGCAACACAGAGCTTAAATTTCTGAGTTCTCAGACCATTTTCACAATTCAGAATGACGTCGAGATGGGAGCAGAAACGTCTTGATTCTGAAAACAGTGTCCAGATGACTACGACTGAAACCTTTTCTATGATGGAACACTCCTGGACAAATGAGGGACTACACCGTCCTGTCCATAAAGTATTTTTGTCTAGGAAATATCTGATGAGCCAAGATATATAGCTGTAACTTGTCACAAGGATTGTTAAATAAGATGGTATAATCACTGTTTAAGCTGATGGTGCAGGTATATTTACCTCGGTGGAAAATATTCTGCATTAAAAACATAACGGTCATATTTCTGTGATGTCTATACTGTGTAAAGATTTTTTCAATTTCAGGATGATCATTCACTTGAAAAATAACATTGTCTAAAATAACCAGGTGTGTTTTTGCAGAAGGAAAAAGTTGTTCATCTTCAAAAAAAAAAAATCAGGTAATCCATGAACAAACTTTATCTTTTTATTCATCTTTCGTAATTCATCATACATGGGTTGAAACTAAGTATAAATCCAAACAATGTTTTCCATAACAAATGTACACTTTTCCAGAACAGTTTTTCCACTACTGCTAGAACCTACAATTAAGACAGGAAAAAGGTACTTTCAGCCTAGGATCAAAATCATTTTCTTGTATTACATCAAGGTGTGACATTTTCACTTAATAACCAATGGGTACAGTTTGACCGTGAGATAAGAGCTGCCTTTTGTCATACACCATCCTGAACTTTTTGTGAACTGTCGAGATTTTAAGACCCCTTTTTATCATGGACAATGTTGTGCTGTGGAGCTGTAATTACGCTCTCCTCAGAGTTTTTAATGCAGCCCTCCACCAGCTCTCTGATTCTGTCAAACTTTACCCATTGACAGCTTACACGCGTCTGACTGATGCCCTTCATGCGCAGCACAAATTTTTTGTTTTTGGTTTGATAGGCGTAACTTTTGGTCCCTGCTTCAGCAAATTCTTGTATGCTGTCACCTCCTAGTTCATCCGTTAACTGCCCCAGATAATTCCCCAGTTAAAGCTGCATCTGCCCCTCTTTTGTGACATAGAGCAGACATATTATATTATAAAGTAATAAATTATCTGTAATAAAGAACCATAAAACCGTACAGCTTGAGACAGGCGGTGGTGAAAGCTGCTATGAATACATTGTTTACCTTGTTAGGTGGTGCTACACACCGATGGCTATAATTCCACTCAATTAAAGCTACTCTTTCGCTAAGGAATGAGAAGTATTAAACTTGAAAAAGTCTTCAGGCTCTGTAATTATTTCAATTTGGGTCAGATTACTTCTCTGCACGAACTTCCCACCAAAAGCTATTGAGACAAAGTTTAGACACTTGTCTGTTGGCAGGGTTGGATGTAATCTTATACCACTTATCCAAGGCTTTGTTAAATTCAGCAGTGACCCAGACACCCGTCAACGCTCTGGCCCTATTAGAGTACGCAAACCCCCTCTTAGAAATTTTATTCTGTGCATGTACAACAGAGAGTAAACACTAGTTTACCTTTTCTGTTTTGTAAGGCAGCTCCAGTAAAAATAGTCCTCTAGGCGGGTAGACAACGGCCCTGATCAATCCCAAGTGACTCTGAGGCTCTTTGAAATCTTTGTAGATTATTTTGGGGTGACCTAAAGGATATGGATAGTTACAGTTGACATACGGATATAGGAAAGTCATGTCTATGTACTGAACACTTTCATTGGGTGCGGCTGTGTACCTCAGCTGTAAGCGCACGTTCTGCCTCCGTACAAAGCATCTCTTTGTGACAGAGGCTTAGGAGTGCAGTATTGTATTTGAAACTCCTGCAAAAGGGAATGGCATGTGCGGTTACAGTCACTGCACGCTGCAAGTCTCAGCTCCTTCTGCGCACAGAGTAGAAGCATACTCTACAGCGCTTGACACAGCTGTGATCCAAAACGCTGTTGTAACCTGTGTAACAATGCTCACACACATGCACGTACAAAAAGCGAACCTTCTTTTTAAGGATTTCGAAGTTTAATGTTTTCTCCAGCTTTCTTTTAACACCGCTTCCGGCGTTACAGACGACTTGAACGACTAATTCTAAAGTATCATCCGCCGCGACGGAATCGTTTGATTGTACCAGTCGATCCAAGAGGTACAGAAAACCCACTACATCTACTTTGTCAGCGGCGGATACAATGTGGGATACACTATTCTGTAACCTTTCACCCATCAACTCCATCTGGAACACATCCCTGCGCCTTGCATCTGAAAATGCTCTTTCTGCCATATTACGTATTTGATCTGAGACACTATAATAGAACGCTGCAAAATTAGCATCACCTCCTGCGCCTTCCCCTGCATCACCAGCAATGTTCATACTGTAGACTGCATCATTTATTCTGCATAATGTAGTGCTAACGGCATGTAGAAACTTTTTTAAGGCCTTTCTTCTTCTCTCTCTTTAGGTGCTGCTCTCTGTGAGACAGTGGAGGGGAAAGGAGGGAGAGAGAGAGTCAGAATGTCAGACTAAGAGTAAAACGACTAAAACAAGTAAATAAATAAAATAAGAAACTCACTGCTTCTTTAGGCTCTTCTAGTGGTAGCAGAAGCTCTACTTAGGGCTGGAGGATGCTGAAGAAGAATTTCCATCCAGATCGGCTTGCAGGGCTTCTGATACTCCACTGCATGATGAGACAGAGAGAAACGTTAGATTTAAGTTTAGAACTAAAATTTTATATAGAAAATTAATTCATAATAAGACTCAACATACTCACTATAATTGTCTTCAGGAATTTGAGACAGTGTAGGGATTTCCCAGTTATCAGGATCTCTGTCTGAAATAATAATAATAATAATAATAAAAATAAATAAACGCTCACAATATCAAACATAATAACCTAAACTAAAATCATTTATAACCTACCATCTAGACCCTTATGGTCTGTCATCGTTGTCAGAGAATTGTGATGTCCGGTAGCAGGTAAAACTGCAAGAAAACAATATTTAAAAATATTAGCCTACATATAAAAAATTGTTTGCTAAAAGTGAATGTTATAACTAACATAAAACTCTACCAGCAGCCATGGTTTTCTCTGTCTTCACTACTGACTCAAGCAATTTGATTTTAAAAGGTACTCTCAACCCTCCTTACAGTCAGGCCTAACGTACGAAACCCTGAGAATAAATAAAGAATACATCTTACCTCTTTCTTTACGTCTTGCACCCAAAATGTTGCTTTGTCTCAAGTCCAAAAACTTCAGACGTCCGTATTCAATCGAGATGTGACCTTCTGACCCGCTGTATTATCTTATTATTATTATTGAAGATGCTGGGAGCCGATGCAATATTATCTCCGAACACGATGTTTCTAATCAATGTGCAAATCCGTCATCAATAACATGTGGGGCCAGGGCTGCGGGGAACATGGTTGTAGATGCTGGGAGTTGGTATAATATTATCTCCCCGCTACTAGGTTCATAAACACTATGCAAATACCTCATCAGTACTATGTGAGGCCCGGGGATGCTGAAAACATGTTTGAAATTGGCGTGTAAGCTTTGTGATATTCAGTATTGATTAATCAGTAATCAGTAGGAGGTGTCCACGTCCTACACACACACACACAAAAAGTGATGTCCTTATATAATCCACTCCTATAAGCCGGGGGTACTTTGCTGATACACACTGTAACACCGGCTCTGTCCGCTCTGGCACCTACACAATTTGGTGCCATGAATCCCCCCCCAGAAGGAAGGGCTGGGGGGGGGGGATTCATGGCACCAAATTGTGTAGGTGCAATCAATTAATTATTATTATCACAATTATCAAAGATAATCATAAATAATAACTTTAATTAATTCATTTAAAGTTTCTCAGGGTACCACTCATCTTAAAGAAGAGAAATGATAGCCAATCAATTGACTGAGTCTCATATAACATACTAAACTATATATTTGGAACTGATTAATAATTAAATTAATGACTATAACCAAAATTACCATTAATAGCTAGTAGCTTGAAGGATTTGGAGTTCTACATAGAAGAGGTTGGCAAATTATTCACTCTATTATTGAACATTAAAGAAACCCCAGCATAATTATCCACAAGCATTAATTACAAGACAATAAAAGCAAATAACACAATACAAAATATAACTAGTGTGTGCGTGTGTTTCTTTGTTCTGCCTCGCATGCACAAGCATGAACACACATGTTCAGAACAAAAGATACATTTGTAGCAACAGCTTTAAAGTCCCCCCTCTGCGGGTGTTTTAAAGCCAAATTAGAGGTGGGATCTGTGTCGGATAATGTTGCCAAGTTAAAAGGAGTTAGTCAGCATGCAAAGACTGTGTCTATGTGGAGCATAACTTTACTAACATCTATTTCAACATGTGGCTGAGAACTACGGTTCATGTACAGTGTTACTCTATGCTATGCCCAGTTATGTACCAGTCCTTGAAGGAAGAAATTGCTTTGGCCTGCTGCTGCTGCTGCAGCCATGTGGATGAGCCAGGCGGGGAAGAATTTCGGTTTAGATTTGAAGAAAAGTCCTTGCTGTGCAGTCTGTTTGTGCAGATGGAGGAACCAGTTTCTCCGTCTGTTGTTCTCCTCAATGTTAGCCACTCTGCACTAAGCTACTTCGTACCACTGGTCTCAGGTCAGAGAGGCAAGCCGATGAGTGGAAAGAGAGATTGTTCACTCTTGGCTAGCCGTGTATTAACCAAGAATCCAAAGACAGGGCCTAAGGCAGGCCCTCGCAGGGTGTGGCAGCGCAATATCATAAACTTCACTCACTTTAACTCAAAGATCAG
This sequence comes from Siniperca scherzeri, assembly GCA_027580175.1. Taxonomy (NCBI): domain Eukaryota; kingdom Metazoa; phylum Chordata; class Actinopteri; order Centrarchiformes; family Sinipercidae; genus Siniperca; species Siniperca scherzeri. The sequence continues at coordinate 3,385,501 of CM050845.1, forward strand.
GAAAAATCAGGGCTCTGTGGTCACTTCTGTTTTAAGGTAAGGGATATTCCAAATTAAATGTATTATTCACTGTTAGCTCACGTTTCATAATAAAAGTTCAGTTTAAGTCACACATATTCATCTGTGGAGTCCCAGTGATCCCAACAACATCCTTCTCCTTTTTTCATAAATTGTACTTTATTTTTAAAGAAAGGTTGGCTTGGTTAGGTTATAAAGCCATTTATAAAGCTTTGGGACTCCAGCGAATCACAATGAGAACCATTATCCACAAATGGCAAAAACATGGAACAGTGGTGAACCTTCCCAGGAGTGGCCGGCCGACCAAAATTACCCCAATTGCGCAGCTATGACTCATCCAAGAGGTCATAAAAGACCCCACAACAACATCCAAAGAACTGCAGGCCTCACTTGCCTCAGTTAAGTCTGAGTCAGTCAGTGTTCATGACTCCACCATAAGAAAGAGACTGGGCAAAAATGGCCTGCATGGCAGAGTTCCAAGACGAAAACCACTGCTGAGCAAAAAGAACATCAAGGCTCGTCTCATTTTTGCCAGAAAACATCTTGATGATCTCCAAGACTTTTGGGAAAATACTCTGTGGACTGACGAGACAAAAGTTGAACTTTTTGGAAGATGTGTATCCCATTACATCTGGCGTAAAAGTAACACCGCATTTCAGAAAAAGAACATCATACCAACAGTAAAATATGGTGGTGGTAGTGTGATGGTCTGGGGCTGTTTTGCTGCTTCAGGACCTGGAAGACTTGCTGTGATAAATGGAACCATGAATTCTGCTGTCTACCAAAAACTCCTGAAGGAGAATGTCCGGCCATCTGTTTGTGACCTCAAGTTGAAGCGAACTTGGGTTCTGCAGCAGGATAATGATCCAAAACACACCAGCAAGTCCACCTCTGAATGGCTGAAGAAGAACAAAATGAAGACTTTGGAGTGGCCTAGTCAAAGTCCTCACCTGACTCCTATTGAGATGCTGTGGCATAACCTTAAAAAGGCAGTTCATGCTCGAAAACCCTCCACTGTGGCTGAATTACAACAATTCTGCAAAGATGAGTGGGCCACAATTCCTCCACAGCGCTGTAAAAGACTCATTGCAAATTATCGCAAACGCTTGATTGCAGTTGTTGCTGCTAAGGGTAGCCCAACCAGTTATTAGGTTTAGGGGGCAATCAATTTTTCACACAGGTCCATGTAGGTTTGGATTTTGTATTCCCTTAATAATAACAGCCTTCATATAAAAACTGCATTTTGTGTTTACTTGTGTTATCTTTGACTAATATTTAAATTTGTTTGATGATCTGAAACATTTAAGTGTGAAAAACATGCAAAAAATAAGAAATCAGGATGGGGCAAACACTTTTTCACACCACTGTATATCTAAACTTCCCTTTCTCTCTAAGATCCTTGAGAAAGCAGTCGCCAATCAGTTGTGTGACTAGTATAGTTTATTTGAGGATTTTCAGTCAGGATTTAGAGTGCATAATAGCACAGAGACAGCACTGGTGAAAATTACAAATGACCTTTTAATCGGACAACTGACTTGTTTCTGTACTTGTTAGAGCTTAATGCTGAATTCGACACCATTGACCATCATATCCTATTACAGTGACTGGAACATTTAATTGACACGCCATAGTTAGTCATGGAGTTCCACAAGGTTCTGTGCTTGGACTTGTTTCTAATTATCTTATATATGCTTCCTTTAGGCAATATTATTAGGAAACACTCCAGATGAAACTAATCAGTTAGCTAAACTTCAAGCATGCCTTAAGGACATAAAAACCTGGATGACCTGCAATTTTCTGATGTTAAACTCTGACAAAACTGAAGTTATTGTACTTGGACCCAAACACCTCCGAGACAAATTATCTAAAGATAAAAAAATCAGGCATATCCTGTCTCAAAATGATGCTGAAAAACTAGTCCATGCATTTGTTACTTCTAGACTATTGCAATTCCTTATTATCAGGCTGCCCAAAGTCCCTTAAGACTCTGCAGTTGATCCAGAATGCTGCAGGACATGTACTGACAAGAACTAGGAAAAGAGATCATATTTCTCCAATATTAGCTTCTCTGCACTGGCTCCCTGTAAAATACCGAATAGAATTTAAAATCCCTCTCCTCTCCTACAAAGCTCTTAATTGTCAGGCACCATCGTATCTTAAAGAGCTCATAATACCGTATTACCCTATTAGAACCCTGCACTCCCAGAATGCAGGGGTTACTTAGATCTTAGTTTGTACATGTTAGCGGTGAGTCCTCCGTGCAAGTTAGTCACAGAGTTCCACAAGGTTATGTGCTTGGAACCATTCTATTTACCTTATACATGCTTCCTCTAGGCAGTATTATTAGGAAACACTCCATAAACTTTCATTGCTATGCAGATGATACCCAATTATATCTATCAATTAAGCCAGATGAAACTAACCAGTTAACTAAACTTCAGGCATGCCTTAAGGACGTAAAGACCTGGATGACTTGCAATTTTCTGATGTTAAACTCTGACAAAACTGAAGTTATTGTACTTGGCCCCAAACACATCCAAGACACATTATCTAAAGATATAGTTACTCTAGATGGCATTGCCCTGGCCTCCAGCAGCACCGTAAGGAACCTCGGAGTTATCTTTGATCAGGATTTATCCTTTAACTCCTACATGAAAGAAACTTCAAGGACTGCCTTTTTTCACCTACGTAATATTGCAAAAATCAGGCACATCCTGTCTCAAAATGATGCCGAAAAATTAGTGCATGCAATTGTTACTTCTAGGCTGGACTACTGTAATTCCTTATTATCCGGCTGCCCGAATAAGTCCCTTAAGACTCTCCAGTTGATCCAGAATGCTGCGGCACGTGTACTGACAAAAACTAGGAAAAGAGATCATATTTCTCCAATATTAGCTTCTCTGCACTGGCTCCCTGTAAAATTTAGAATAGAATTTAAAATCCTTCTCCTCACCTACAAAGCTCTTAATGGTCTGGCACCATTGTATCTTAAAGATCTCATAACATCATATTATCCGACTAAAACACTGCGCTCCCAGGTTGCAGGGTTACTTGTGGTTCCTAGAGTCTCCAGAAGTAGAATGGGAGCCAGAGCCTTCTGTTATCAAGCTCCTCTTCTGTGGAATCAGGTCCCAGTTTGGGTTCAGGAGGCAGACACCATCTCCACATTTAAGAGTAGGCTAAAGACTTTCCTCTTTGATAAAGCTTATAATTAGGGCTAGCTTGGGTGAGTCCTGAACCATCCCTTAGTTATGCTGCTATAGGCCTAGACTGCTGGGAGACTTCACATGATGCGCCTCTTTCCTCTCTCCTTCTCTCCCTCTCCATCTGTATGCATTTTTATCCCATTACTGCATGTTACTAACTCGACATCTTCTCTCTCCCGTAGTTCTGTGCTTTCTCATTTCTCTCCTTCTGTCGCTTTCAGCAGGTATTTCTGCCACCGGAGCTGCGGGGTCTGGGTCTGTGGTTGTGGGCCACCTGCTGCCCCCATGTTCCTGCTCCTATAGCTGTCATTCCTATTATTACTTATTTAATAATATTAACACTATAATTACTATTCTACTATATAAAAAAAATAATTCTACGTGGTCTTTGCATTGTGCATCTCTCTCTCTCTCAAAACTCAAAACCTAACATGGCAGCGGTGGATGGCCGCCCACCATTGAGTCTGGTTCTGTCCAAGGTTTCTGCCTCTTAAAGGAAGTTTCTTCTTGCCACTGTCACCAAATGCTTGCTCATGGTGGGATTTGTTGGGTCTCTGTAATTAATATTATAAACAGTACGGTCTAGACCTGCTCTATAGGAAAAGCGCAATGAGATAACTTCTGTTATGAATTGGCGCTATATAAATAAAATTGAATTGAAATGAATTAAACTGGTATTTGTTCTCCTGACATCGGGGGCATTAGTTTTCTTCATATTTACTGCCAGGGCCCAGTTCTGACAGTACTTTTATACTATGTCCAGCTGTTGCTGTAGTCCTTGTTCAGTAGCAGACAGTAGAACAAGGTCAGATCGATATTAGAAAGACAAATAAATCTGATTGACAAGAGCTGTGACACTGTTTACAAAAAAAGTTCGTAAACTTTTGAAGTAAAAGGCGTGGACTGGCCGTACATGATGAATTTGTCTCCACTGTCTTGGGCCCATCTGTAAGTAGGGTTTAATTTATACAGCTTACTGGGTTCCCTTTTTGTGTCACTCATTTGACCTGAGAGCTTAAAGAACACATTTATTTGGTTGTGGTCTGAAAAGGGGGGATTGCTGTTTGTCAGTGAATGCACTGATAGTGGAGGGGTCCATGTCAGTGGCATAGTCTACTACATTTGACCCCATTGACATCAGGTTCAATTCCTGTTAGCCCATTCAGATCTACAGTTAGAAGCACGTTTCCCTGGGCCTAGAAACAGGTGATTTCTGAGTGGAGAGTTTCAAAAATGGAGGATCTACTGGAGGTATGTAAATAGCACAGAGATCACACAGGTCTCTATCAGTTATGCCCAGGCTTTGATCTAATCTTAACCAAATGTGTGATTTTCCATGTTTAACTGGTGAGATCTTATGACAAAGGTCTCCTTTATACCACACCAAGATCCCCCCTGTTGTTCTGCCCTTGCGTATGTTTTTAAATTTTATAGAGACCATGACCATGACTTCATTATATCCTGGAGGACAGTGAATGAGCAGATCATTTTGACACCATGTTTCTGTTACATCAACACCTTTTATAGATTTCATGAATTCAGGGTTTCCACTCTTCAGCTCAAAGGTTGAGGAGTGGAGACCCTGAATATTCCAGCAGCTTATATGAAATGAAAGCATTTAAATAATCAAAATGAACCTGTATAGTGAGACAAATATAAAAACACCTACAATTATTAACCTTTTCTGGTTGTGCTTCAAAGTGGTGAGGCTGTGGGAGTGTGGTGAATGAGAGGTCCAGGCTGAGCTGTTGTGTCTCCTCATAGTGGGGGGGATGAGGTGGTCTCGGATGGTCTCTAAAGCTGCTAGTAGAGGACGGGGTGGGAGCATTGTGTCCCAGGGCCGTGTCTTCGAGGGTCTTTGCAAATATCTTCACCCGCTCTATGTGTAGATGGAGTCCATCATAGAGGTCCCAGGTACCAATGGTTGGGTGGAGGGCCAGGTGGACGTTAGGTAAGGTGGCACATCCTCTTCTGATCTCCATATTAATGTCATGGATGACTCTTTTCCTCTTCAGGCTGAGTGGAAGAAAGCTGAGATGGGAAGAGCTGGGTGTTGGCAGCTGGCTGTGTGGATGTATCAGCAGGTGCCAGGATGTTGAGTGCAGAGCAGAGAGGGTGGGACAGAGACAAGGCAGGGGTTTGAGACACTGGCAGGGAGAGTCTGTGTCTCAGTACTTGTCATCTTGGGGACTGATGAGAGTTGGTCTGTCAGGCGTTGGACTTGCCTGGTGAAGCTCCTTTCTCTATTCTCAGCAACCTCCTTCACTTTGGCTAACTGAGCACGGAGCACACTGTTCTCTTGTTTGAGTGCCTCTTCCTTCCTCTGAGGTCAGATGCTAAGGCCTGGTTGTCTCTCTTTAGCTTCTGGAGCTCCTCTTTAAGCTGCTATAGAGTGTTGTCTGGGTGGTTTGGCTTGGGTTAGTTCTTTGAATTCAGCTCCAGCAGAGCCATACTCTCCTTCAATTGGTTGGTGGCACTGGCAAGTGTGGGAAGAGCAGAGATGGACAAGGTGGTGGGTTTCCCTGTAGACTGAATCAGTGAAGATTATGAGTTTGTTCTATTTCCTTCCTTCTTTTTGTTGGGCGTAGTCAGTGAAGAGAACCTCTGGGTTGTTGTTTCTTTTTGAGTGTCTTCTCCTTGTGTTTCTCCCTAGCTGTTCCATTTTTACATTTAGCAAGGTACTGAATCTCCTTGCTTTCTAGTCTGAGAGCTGTGCTGTCTTCTGATCGGTTTCCATGACAACCAAGGGGGTCGGGATCTCGCTCTCGCTCTCTCTCACACACACACACACACACAACCCAACCGGCCCACCCTGAGTCTGGTTCTGCCCAAGGTTTCCTTGCCACTGTCGCCAAGTGCTTGCTTATAGTGGAATTTGTTAGGTCTCTGTAAAAAATATTATAAAGTATGGTCTGGACCTGCTCTATAGGAAAAGTGCAATGAGATAACTTCTGTTATGAATTGGCGCTATATAAATGAAACTGAATTGAAACTGAATTGGTAATTTTATAAAATTTTGTTTGACAATATGGGATTATTGCACTACCAAAGCACAATATCACCAGACATGACCCCCTTCATTACCTCATCTTGTGGCTCTGTCTTAAAGAGGGTCACTGTATTTTCTTTGTTTTAGAGCCTTATGTTGGAAACTTAATAATAGTCTTCTTTCATACGACAAAGTCCTAAATAATATTACCTATTTAATCAAGACTCATTGGGAAGAAGCCTGTAAACAAAAGCCATTTAGTCAGCATCGGGCGCTCCTAAAATTCGAAATTGGCAAATATATGAGATCCTATGACGGCAATTTAGCAAAACTTGAAGATAGGCTGCTGTCTCAAATTGCATCTTTATCTCTGACTAACGAAAACCTTTCTGAGGAGGAGTTGCTGCAGCTCAGTGGATGCCAGAACAAGCTAGATGACATCTATAGACAGAAGGCCCAAGGGGCTTTTGTGAGGTCAAGAAGGAAGTGAATGGAGGAAGGTGAAAACTCATCTTATTTCTTTTGTTTAAAAAAATCCAAATTGAAAAATTCATCCACAGATACTACAGAATTTTATAAGGTATTTTCCAATGAACTGGCAAAGTACTGGCTGTTATTCTTGCCAATAGAATTAAGAAAACCTTAGCCTCTATAATTGATGAGTCACAATATGGCTTTATGTCAAACAGGCATACTGAAAAATATTAGATTGGTTCTAGATTTATTATCCAGAATTTATTAATGAAAATAGCTTTATTGTGTTTTTAGATTTCGTTTTGGAGACTATTTCTGTAAATCTATCTAAACTCTTTACTCGAATGGTAATTCTTTAGTTAAACTTTAAAATGGTACCTCTCCACGTTTTCAGTTAGCCTGCCCAGTCTCTCCTTATTTATTTTTACTTGCAGCCAACTCCTCTCCACATTAAGTCTTGAAAGTAATATTCCAGGAATTTCTCTTGCTGCCAGAGAGATAAGTCAAGTGGCTGATGACGCTACACTTTAAAAATAATACTCAAACCAAATTCCTCTTGCAATCAAACAAATTCAAATATTTTCTGCAGCATCAGGTATATGTTTAAAGTGATCATATTATGCTCATTTTCAGGTTCATAATTTTATTTGGGGTTGTACCAGAATAGGTTTACATGGTTTAATTTTCAAAAAACACCATATTTTTCTCATATTGCAGTACCTCTTTTCACCCTGTGTCTTGAACGCTCCGTTTTAACTACTGATTGAGGAATCTCACTTCTATTTGATCTTTGTTGGGAGTTCCACATGCTCAGTACCTAGGTGAGGACTACTAGCCAATCAGAAGCAGAGTAGGGCGGGTCCTTACAAGCACAGTCGTGTGATCCAAAACAAAGCCGCTTCAGCCAGTAACTATGGCTTCAGTTCAGCCGTACAACCCGAACCAGCTTCACACCCTAGACTGGAGCAAGAGTGGTAAGTTATTATTTGTAACTAATTTATCTTTCATAGGTAACGTTTTAACTGTGCACTGTCTCTACATAACAGTAACAAATTTATGCCCATTGACTGCCTGGAGGGTGTCTTAACGTTATTTTATTTTCATATTCAGGTGTATTTGTGGAAACTGCTCAATTCGTGCATTATGACACGTGTAACATAGTGATGTAGATACGTTACGGAAGTAAAGGCTGGACTACAATCGAACTGTTTTCAAGCAGTTCAAGAGCAGTGTTTTCTGTGGGAGAGGGTAACTCCCTTTGGGGTGGACTTTGGACTGTTTCACTTTGCAAACCTACTACATGTGCAAAACAGATATATAACATCATTAAAGGAAAGGGAAAAAGCCAAAAAGCATAATATGACCACTTTAAATATAAATAAATGTGAACTATTGTCCATTACACAGTGTAAACATACATATTTATATGACATCCCTGTGAAGTCCCAGGTAACATAAGTAGGTATTGTGAAGAAGAAGAATTACATGTTTTACAACAAATTAATAAAAGTATATTCTTCTGCCATATGTAAATACTTTGCCAATTATAGTTCCATGAACTTTATAAAAAGGTCCAAATATTTCTAGTTTGCAACCATATGTCGCAATACTATCAATACAGAGCAGAGTTCAAGTCTTAATCCGTGTCTGGAACCTCTGTGTATCTGTGGTTTACTTAAAATTAGCTACAAACGGCACAGCAGTCTGTTAAACTGGATGGTCAGATGAAGTGACTGCTATTAAACCTTGTCTTGTCCCACCGTCACCGCCTGTTACACACACCGTGATGTTTTGTGGCTAACATATTGAAAAGACGTTAGTGTTTACTAAAGCAATAACCTTCACTTGCATAAGCACAGCTCCTCAATGAGCTGAATAATTTTCTTTCCACAATTAATTACAGAAGCTGATGAGTTGAATGCGAATGTAACGTTAGGTAGTCAAATCACTACCAGGACAGAAGAACTTAACTTTACATCTTTGTAAACAGTTGACACTGCGTAATTATGTAGGTCTTACCTTATAGCTCTATGTCAACTTTCCCTGTTGATATCGCTGTCTCTCGTCTTCGACAGTTGTCAAAATGACCTTCGTACATATGGATTTACGTAGACTTGTCTGTCAGAGGGAGTTACCTACAGTAGCTTTTATTCTGCCAGCAGCAACAAAAATAACCCTTCCTGTCCGTGCCCTTCAGAATAATAGCGCCCTCTCTATACCATGCTCCACATGGTACATGCTCAATTGAATGGAAAAATACCCACTGATTAGACTCTACATTAACAAATTATGTATGTTATAGTATTTTTATGATATTAATTAATCTGTGCTGCCATTTGGTAGGTATGGAGATTAAATTATAAATAACCTTGCCGTACTTTACCATTTAAACTATTTAAAAATGTGTTTGCAATTTTTTTTTAAGATCTGAGGTGAAAACGCTTACGCCCAGCGCGTTATTTTTTTCGCCTGGGACAAGTTCAATCTAAAAACGTTGTGCACCGTTTTACTATGGTTTCCGGGGCTCTTCTCATTTCTCAATGTTATGATTCCAACAGTTTTATGGCGGTTGGCAAGTAACGTTATGGTGCATTACCGCCACCAACTGGAATGGAGTGTGGATCGGGACTCTTAATTATTATTATCATTAGTGAATGTATAGACATTCACTAATGATTAAATAAAATAAGATAAACTGAGAAAAACCAATAAAAAATTAAAATTAATAAACACACCATAGTTATATTCTCTTTATCAAATTTGTTCTCCTAAGATAATGAAACAACAATAGGTAACACTTCTCTCTAGAACTTCTTTGTAAAAGATCACGTAAATCAAACCTCATCTTTATTTCTTTTAAGGTTCAGTGTCAGTTCTCTTCTCTCAGCATCATATTTTGGACAGTAAATCATAACATGTTTTAAAGTTTCTTCTTGATCACAGAATGTACATCTTCCTGTATTATGTTTTCCTATTTTACATAATGTACTGTTTAATCCTGTGTGCCCAAACCGTAGCCTGGATATTATTGGTTCCTCTTTCCTGGTTCTCCCCGTTTTCCTCATCACACCTACTTTTCTTTGAATGTTGTATAACCACCTTCCTGTTCTCTCTTCTTCCCACAGCTTGTGACACCTCTTTCAACTTATCCTTAACTGTGGTTTTCATCTCCATTTTACTAAGGGGTACTGTAATGTCAATGTGATTCGTTTTTGTGGCTTCTTTTGCACACTTATCAGCTATTTTATTTCCTTTGATTCCTATATGTGCTGGTATCCATACAAATGTCATATTTAGCCCCATCATTTGAATTCTATATAGTGTTTGTTGTATTTCTATTAAGACATCTGGTCTGCTGTCTGAATGGCTGTGTTTCAAGCTGATTAATGACGAGCTGGAATCAGAGCATATTACTGCTCTCAAAGGTCTCATATCTTCAACCCATTGCAATGCTAACAAAATTGCCAGCATCTCCCCAGTATACACCGATACTCCATCACTGATTCGTTTGCCAATTTTAATGTTTAAATCTGGAACTATGAATGAAATACCAATTTTATTAGCTGTCTTCTTTGAAGCATCTGTATAAATTTGAACATAGCTGTGGTAGATAATTTCTATATATGTCTGTATTATCTGTGGATGTAAAATAAGCTCCTTATCTTTGTTCTTTCTGCCAAGTCATGTGAGATCTACAGTCGGGTCAGGGAGTATCCAAGGATGTATTACTGGGAGTGGTACAGTTGGACTAATGTTTATTTCAGTTATTCCTAGTTCTTTTGCTTTCTGCTCAATTGTCCATCCAAAACTTTTTGTTTCTCTCCTCTCCTTTTCCCAGGAGGGTTTTAGTGCATCTAGCGTTGGATGATCTTCATTATTTCCTTTTAAATTACCCAGTAGTTTAAAGATAGCTGTATTCTCCTTAATTCCAGTGGCATTTCTCTCATTTCCACTTGTAATGCTGATGTTGGGGTTGTTCTGATGGCACCTGAACATAGTCTTAAAGCCTGATATTGAATGTTGTCTAACTTTCTGAGAGATGTACTTGCTGCAGATCCAAACGCTACACACCCATAATCTAATACAGATCTTATTAATCCTATGTAGATGGTTTTCAGTGCTGATCTCTCTGCCCCTCATTCACTTCCCACCAGGCATCTCATTACATTTAATACTTTTTTTACACTTGTCAGTTACCTTATGAATATGTACTGCCCATGTGATTCTTTCATCAAACCACAACCCTAGCAATTTAAATTGTTTCACTCTCTCCAATTCTTGATTATATAATTTTAATTTTAAATTACTGTCATTTCTTTTTCCTGTAAAGAACATTCCCACTTAAATGACCATTCTTCTGCTTTAACAATAGCCTCCTGTATTTTCTTCACACTAAATTCCAAATTCCTTCCTCTTATCCATATTGCCCCATCATCCGCAAAAAGAGAGAATCCCATCCCATTCTCCAAATTCAGAAAAACATCATAATATCATCATAATAGAAAATAACACAGGACTCAATATACTCCCTTGAGGAGTTCCATTTTCAACAAAATTTTTTCCTGAATAACACTTCCCTATTTTTACCTGAATCAATCTTACATAAAAAAGTCTTTGATCCACCTATACATTAGGCCTTTAACCCCTAATTTACTTAGTTGAATTAATAATCCTTCCTTCCACATCATATCATCAGTGTCACAGACACGCCAGGCTCCACCTCATCTCAGCCACACCGTTCCTCCTCACCTGAATACTAATCACCAGCACCTGTCATCCATCACACACCTGCACATAATCAACCACTCTACTCCCTACATAACCCAGCTCCTCACCTCAGTCAGTGTCCGGTCTCGTTCGCTAGAAGAACAGAACTACGCCTGCTACCTTCAGTGTACCACGGACTCTACTACGACGCTAGTCAACGTTTCCAGTCTCCCAAGATTTGCAAAACCTTCACTCGACTCCAGGCTCCTGTGGACAACAGTGTTTACCCGGCTCCGGAGTGTCTCCCGTCACCAGTGTGGTGAATCCAGTTCCCGTCGCCTCGTGGGCAGCTATCCAGCACCTGCACTTCACTCCTACCAGTGATTCAAGGGACGGTATCTTCTTTGCACTCATCAGTTCTCGTATTATCCCTGTAATAAATAATCCTTCGAAGTCACCTTACCTGTGTCTCCGGGTTGGTCTGTTCCGTAACAATCAGCTTTCTCTATATCAAAAAAGATGGCCACTATGCTTTCCCTATTAATCTGCGCTTTCCTTATTTCATGTTCAAAACATATAGCAGGATCCATGGTATTTCTACCTCTTCTGAATCCACTTTGATATTTTGATACATAGCCTTTGCTTTCCATATAATATGTCAATCTTGCATTTATCATTCTCTCCATTATTTTGTATACATTGGAGGTTAAGGCAATAGGCCTATAATTCCCTGGGTTTGTGCAATCTTTTCTGGGCTTGTGTATCGGAACTACAACAGCTTCTTTCCAGACTTGTGGCAATTTTCCCTTCTCCCAAACCTTATTATATAGTTCAAGTAGAATGTCCTTCGTTGATTCACTAAGATGATTTATCATAGTGTAACATATCTGATCTTTCCCTGGTGTTGACATCTTGGTTTTTTCTGAGAACACGATTCCATTCTGCCTTTGTGAATGGTATGTTAAATCATTGGTATCTCCATTTTGCTGTAGTAGTTCCTTATTCTCAGTTCTTGTATTTTCCCTTCCTCTTTGCCCTTCTTTACTATTATTATTAGAACTGTGAATTTTAACAAAAGTTTGTGCCAACATCTCTGCTTTCTCCTCGTCTGTCACAGCTCTAGTTCCATTGTCCACTAAGACTGGATATCCATACACTCTTTTATTCCCATTCATTCTTTTAATCATTCCCCATATTTTAACAATTTCTGTTTCTCTTCCTACTGAGTTACAAAACTTCCTCCAAAACTCCTTCTTTGCATTTTTAATTGTTTTCCTTACCTTAGCTTGCAACCTTTTATATTCAATAAGATTCTGAAAATTGTGAGTTCTTTTTATCATTTTAAACACTTTATTTTGTGATTTTATTACATTTTCACATTCCTTTGTCCACCATGGTATGATTTTCTTTTTATGCTTATCTCCTTTCCTTTGAATTGTTTGCTTTGCTGCCCCTAGAATGGCTTCACAAACAGAAATATTTAGTTCATAAACATCTTGATTAACAACAACTTTTTGCATTTCTTTATCACTAATCTTCTTAAATTTTCCCTAATCAGCACTGCTGAAAACCCATCGATCTACTCCTCCAGTACCATATTCTTCTGCACTCAGCATTACTTCAGTTAATATGGGATAGTGGTCCCTTCCTATTGTGGTTTCTCTTACAATTTCCCACATGCAAATACCCGCCACTGTTTCTGACACTAAAGTAAGATCTATAGCTGATTCTGTACCCTTTCTAACATCAATTCTGGTACCATTTCCATCATTGAGGCAGTTTAGATTTCTGATTTCCATTAGCTCTTCAATCACCTCTCCATTTCCATCAATAATGTACTATGAGCATTAAAATCTCCACAACAAATAACGTTTCCTTCTAGATTTACAGTTAATTCCTCCAGTACTTCTAATGACAGCTTTTTGCAAGGATTTTAAAAATTTACTATTTTAATAGTACCATCTTTTGTCCAAACTTCCATTACTATCAATTCCCAATCTTTTCCTTTCTTCAGTACTCTAAATTGCATTTCTTGTTTCACAAATACTATACAGCCTCCTCCATTTCCCTCCACTCTATCTCTGTGTATACCATTATGTCCTTTTATTACAAACTCTAATGCTGGCTTAAGCCATGTGTCACAGACACGCCAGGTTCCACAATCTCACAACCACAGCGTGTGTGTGTGTGTGTGTTTCCTACTCCCGATCTCCGACTCAGCTAAACAAAGGACGGTATCAGTAACCAGCATCACCCATTCTACTTACTGCTTGTTTGACTTGTGTACAATAAAACCATCTGTGTCTCCAGCTATTCTATCTTTAACACCATGTTTCTTGAATAGATATTATTTCTGGTTTCTTTCTGAGACCTTTAACAAATCCTTTAAATTCCTGACCATTTGCTATTAAATTTCTTGCGTTCCATTGAAGAATAATCATTAGGTTCTTTCTCCCAAGACCCCTGGTTTTCCCTTCTGCCTCAAGTCTTTTGTTAATTTGTTGGACATTTCTTTCATAGCCAAGAATTGTTCAGCTCCCTTCACAATTATTTTGATTTTCTCTGTTTTGTGTTTAACTTGATCTGCACAGTTGATTACATAAGCAATGAACAAAACCAGCTTATCTACTGTCAGTTCTATAGTTTGACCTTCTTCTGGTCTTGAATTTTGACTGTGTTTGTCTGTTCCTTCCATTCCCTTTTGTCTTTGCACGTCTTCACTGCTTCAGCATAACTTATGTTGTTAGTTGTTTTTACTTGTTGAATTTCCACTGCTCTTTTTCTGACTTCACAACTCCCAAATGCTGCACTGTGTTGGCCACCACAATTACAACATTTAGCCTGTACATTATCTCCACATTCCCTAAATCTATGATCACCTCCGCATTTGGCACACCTTTGCTTCCCTTTGCAAACCATCACTATATGCCCATACCTCTGGCATTTGTAACACCAAAGCGGAGGAGGAACATAAGCCCTGACTGGGAAACTCCTACAGTCTATCTTTATTTCATCCAGAAGTACCAAGTCCTGGAACTCTAGAAGTACTCACAAACTTTCTAGTCTCTCACCACTGATTGTCTTGAACAATCTCTTTAGTCTCCTCACCTCGCCACTATGAATACTTCGTTTGAGTTTCTCCAGATCTTCATCAGTGGGAATGCCTGTTATCACTCCCCGGGTAACTTTAATCTCACCCAGAACTGTTCTTTTGCAAATACTTTATACATGCAAAGCTTTATTTCACTGTTCTTCATCTCTACAAATTATCAACAGGTTCCCATCTCAAATAATCTTGGCCATTTCTACTTCTCCTAACTTCTTTTTCAGCTCCCTAGATAATGCTATTGGTCTTATATTCACCTGTTCATCTTCCCTCCTGAATTTTTAATCATTTTAAATTCCTCTCTCTGCACCTTCCTGCGAACAACCCGGTTACCTTCATCTCTCCCCCTCTTCCTCTACAAACCGGAGTCCAGTCACCAAACTCCATATCGTCATCTTCATTTTCTACCCGTGTTGCCATCCCGATCCAGTCACAAACCAGTTTATGCCAACCGCAGGTCCTAGATAAGACGCCGACAGTCACTCCCTCCCGGAAATCTCAGCGCGCCATCTTGAAGGATTCAAGGTACCTCCTCAATGCCTCGCGTCATAGTCCCTCCCATGAGAGATGCGAGCGGAGGAGCCGATGAAGAAACACGAGGAGTGAGGCAACAGGCATTTAACGAAATTAGTTATCCTTGCTTCGGAGCCATCATTTTAAAGCAACATCAATTATATACAACGTGTGGCACAGCTGCATCATCTGTCCACTGTTTTGTTATAGCCTACAGCTGAATTTTATGATAACAGTGTTCATGACAACTTAAATATTTACTTTTATTTCAATTCACAATGTGGCATAATGTGACAAGAATGTACGGATGTCATACTTTTTTATTTGTAGTATATAGCATTTATATATTTTATTGTATGAAGCACTACAAATGTTTATGAAAATTATTATACAAATAAAGTGACATACAATATATTGTATATATGACTGAGGGATATACAGTAGACTATATTATATATATTATTGAGTTATATAGGCTACAGTATATTATACAGGCCTACACACACACAAAAAAAAATTATATCAAATGTAGCTCACAGCCCCAATTGCAACTGTCATCACAGGACTATAAAAATTATACTTTTGGAATGTTTGCATACATAATGGTAAATAGACTATATGAGAACTTGAAATACAGCAAATTAGTGCTGAGAAGAGAATGTTCTTGTTAATAATGTGACATATTAGCAGCTGTTTGCACTTGTAAAAATCATGTCAGGATTATACCCAGCAAACAATTTTCATTTCAATAACGATCCCCACGTTGTATTTTTTACCAAATACTAAATGTTCCCCTACCCTTCAGGCAACGTTACCGTTTACTACCTCATACCTTAAAATACTTGACACCATACAGCTTAGACTGTGACAAATGTCTTCATCAGCTCTATTCATTCATTCCTTGTCTTCATTCACCCACTGTCTATCGTGGTGGCAACGGGGCCATCGTTCCTTTCTCAGCTTCAACTTCTTCCAGCTCCCCACGGGCGGTAGGCTGGGGCAACCTCCAAGCAGACTTGGGAGATGTACCGTATGTTCAGCGTTGTGCCATCTTCCTCCGTTTCAGCGAATACGCTTTCAATTAGTACCCCTAACACTGCTAGAGCAATTACTACACTACTAACAATAGCACTACAAATACATAGCAGTATAAAACGTTATTTTTCAGGCACCTTATCAATATCATACTAATTAGAGCAATCAGAATAACAAGCAGATAGTAGTAAGTAAATAATATTGACAATAAAGATTAGTAAGATTGATCTGAATTTATTGATATAATGGTGATAATGCAGTAATTATAAAATCAAAAATTTACAATACAATCATATTTAATAGTGCAGTTGTTATTCAGAGTAATTATACTATGAACACAGCACCATTTTTGGGGCGAACTATCACCACTATTCATTGTAACAATACCCCCCAAAAAATCAAAATTAGTTTGTATTATCCCTCAAAACCAGATCTCTAAGTACAGTTATTGGCTTGTTGCCACTTGTCCACTGAACTTCAAAATTTACCGAGCATTTAAATTTAGCTGGGCTAAAAGATAAAAAATTTCAGTTTAAAAGTAATATGAATCTTAATAGAAATTAAAGATTAAACTGTATTTCATTCTAAAAAGTTTGAACGGCTTTTTTGTTTAAGACTGGGCTTAAGACTTTCCTCTTTGACAAAGCTTAGAGTTAGGGCTGGCTTGGGTGAGTCCTGAACCATGTTGTGCTGCTATAGGCCTAGACTGCCGAGAGACTTCCCATGATGCAATTAGCTCCTCTTTCCTCCTCTCCCTCTCCGTCTGTATGCATTTTTATCCCTTTACTTCATGTTACTAACTCGACAGTGTCGCTTTCAGCAGGTATTTCTGCCTCCGGAAGCTGCAGAGTCTGGATCTGTGGTTGTTGACCACCTGCTGCCCCCGTGTTCCTGCTCGACAACTGCTACTACAGTTGTTGCTATTGGCCTTGTTACTATTATTGTCATTATTATTCCTATGACTGGCATTCCTATTATTATTACTTTTTAATATTAATATTACCACTACCATTACATTATTACTATTTTAAAATTATAGGTGGAATTTACCATTGTGCTTCCCTCACCCCCACAACCCTTCTCTCTCTCTCTGCCTCTCTCTGTCTCTCTCTCTGCCTCTCTCTTGGCGCTATAAATTCCAGCAGACCCAAAGCTTTCACTGAATCAATCTGCTACATGATATTTGTCTGATAGCCTCTGTGGAAGTGTGTCCCAGTTCTACAAAATATACTAGCAATCTAAAGTAAACGCTGCACTAATGTTGAGAGTGCAATATTTTTGCAGTTCATATACAAGAAATGCATGTATTTGGTACTTACAGGAAATCACAGGTAACACACATCACAGGACCCATCAGCCTTGTCGTCACACTCATTTTGGCCTTGGACAGAAAAAAAGTTTTGGAAGAGCTGTACAACAAAGAAGAAACTACTTAACAGCCAGTCAGCATTACATGATCCAATCTAGAAAGCTTACAATCACTTTAAGAATAAGGTGTTTTCCTGCCTCACTTACACTGTGTTCCTATGTAGCCTTCCACAGATACCAGTGCTAAATCAACAGATTTAGGGGAAGACCATGCACCCCTCCACCTCAAGAAAGCAAGCTCGTACTGTCTGCTGGCCAGCTTCCATCAGTCTTCTCCTCAACTGAATTAAACAGAGATAAGCAAAATCAGTCACAATAGCATAATAAATAACATACCATCACTGACAAACATTTAGGAACTGGTGCAAAACTATGTAGCTCAATGTAGTGTAACAGGTAGGTTTGGTTAGTGAGGATGAAGAAGAAAAACAAGCCACACACAAGTGAAGTGTTTAGGTGTAGAGATGTAGAGACAAAGCAGAGTGAGTCCTTTCCCCCAGCTGTTCAGTGGACACACAGGACAGCACCTGCTGCATTGACTCTGATCACTGTTGCTCATTGCAGCGCTGTTTGTGAGTTCTTTATCTGTTCACAGCAACAGTCATACTACAGTGGGAGTTGTGTCTTACATGTACTAGACAAGTTAAAATGATAAAAAATGATAGTCTGTCTTTCATTATGACGTTAAGGTAGTAGTTTACCTTGCTTGGAGGTGTGCTGGTCACAAACCACAGTAAGAGCCTGTGGCCTACAGTCCTTTTCAGCTTACTGCGGCTGTTTCTGTTTATACTATTCCTCCTTGCAGTATTTTAACTGATCCGCTGACCAAACAGAGCTGAATGTGTCCGTCAGGGGTGTAATAGGGGTGTAATAAAGTGCAAATAAATGTCTTAATATCTTTAGAAAATATGTTATCAATATATGTATTGGTAACATTAGGAACCCTCCACTGGCATTTTTAAAAATTCCACTTTCACAGTAAAGGCCTACAACAATTTTAACTATTTATTATTAAAACACATTAATTTTAAGGAACATGCACTAAATATTAGTGAATGAATTAAGTAAATCTTACTGACAGCGGTGGAAGTAGTATTATCAGCAAAATGTACCTAAAATATCAAAAGTAAAAGTACTCATTATACAGAGTGGCCCATTTGAGTGTAAAATTATTGAGCCCAAAAGGTCGAGAGAGAGACACACGACCTCTGGGAGATGTGCTTTCCTTTACAGGTAATATCTTCCACATATTGTGAGGCAGTATTTAAAACCACACCCTCAGTCTCCTACATCCTTGCTTTCAGGTGGCTCCGGGTGTTATAGTTAGCCTCTATTCCCCCTTGATCCCTGTGTACTCTAGTGTGCTTTTCCTCTCCTTGTGTTTCTTGGGTGTCCCCTGTTCGTTGCTGTGTGTGTGTGTGTGTGTGTGTGTGTGTGTGTGTGTGTGCATTCTGGTCTGGCGCTCTCGTTTTGTCTTGTAACTTCGTTTTGTCTCTGTCACAGAGTTATTCTCTGCCGGTGATCTCAGCTACAGTCTCTCCTCAGATCTCGGTAAGACTGTCCCTGTACCAACTAGCCAGCTGCCTTGTCTGCTCTGCCAGCCTCACCGCATGAGCCTGCTGCCTATCAGGTCCAACCTACTTCACCCACGGATCCGCTGCCTGGCCGGTTCAGCTCACCCCACTACACCAGCCAGTCCAGAGCCTGCTTCCCCTGTCTCCGTCCGGAACGTCGCCACTTCACCCACGACCCGGACTGGCCATGTCCTCTGAGGCGACAGAGAACTACACCAGACTTTTGCACAGTTATTAGAACAGCTACAATAAAGACTGTTACTAACCTACCCAAATCTGTTCCGTTGTGTTCTGCATTTGGGGTTCTTTGATCATGCACTAAGACACTGGGAGATTAGCTGTAAACAGCAATGCATCTAAGAATCACAGATTTGTCTTCCCTCATTCCTCTAACCTTTTCTTAATTTTGATAGGCAAGTAAAATTAATAGAAGTGTTAAAAGATATTCTGACTGAAACTCCTGTCAGCGCTTGTTGTCACCAGGACTCTTGATGATGACATTAGGCTGTCTGGTGCAAGCTCTTGCAGTTTGTAATCTCTTTGACCCTCTTTGTCTGGCTGGAGTTACTACATATTCTGTGTAGAGGCAGATGGTGTGATAAACTGACAGCTCTGTGTATTTTAATATTATGACAGTATTAGGACTCCAACATCATGACTGACATGGAAACAAAAACACTTTATATCACTTGATGCACTTCATCCATCACAATTAAAGAGTTTATTTTATATTTTTTAAATCAGTCTTCTTCAGTCTTTTTCCTGTCACCAAAAGCTTTGATTATCGCATGCAGTGTGATGTTTAAAAAAAGAATACATTTACCAACCAACAAACATATTCATACAGAATGCTCTTAACTATATAGCTGACATTAGGACTGGTGTCTCACATGTGTTGTCTTGGTCTGTGCTGCTGTTCCCACAGTGACAGGAGTCATGAACAAGAATTTTTTCAGGGCCTCTGCCAAAAATACAAAGTAACAGTTAAACTGTCATAGTCCAGCCACTTCTCTCCCCCTATCCTTGTGTGCTCTGTTGTGTTTCTCCCCTCCCTGTGTTCCTTGTCGGTCCCCTTTCTGTCTCTCTGCGTGTGTGTGTACCCCTTTCTCACTCCTCATGCGGCGTCACTCAATCTGCACTCACAGGAACAGGAGTCCAAACCTCGTCCTCAAACCTGCTCTCCCAATCTCAGTCACCTCTTGAAGTCAAACCCATGCAATTAGGCTGAGTGCATCTCACACCGGCAGAGCGTTTCTGCAACATGTAAGCAACAGCAACGCTTTCTGGGTTTTGCCAACTTTTAGTGACGATTGTCAGAGACTATAGCAGAGTAGCAGCACCCCTCATGAGACTTACCTCATCCACCATCCCCTTTACCTGGAACTCTGAAGCAGACTTGGCCCTAGCTAAACTTAAGGACCTCTTTACCTCAGCTCCCATCTTGATCCAGCCTGACCCCTCACGTCAGTTCACGGTTGAAGTGGATGCCTCTGACATAGGGGTAGGGGCTGTGCTCTCCTAGCGCTCAGACACTGACCAGAAACTCCATCCCTGTGCCTTCTTCT
The DNA here is from genome assembly GCA_027580175.1 of Siniperca scherzeri. Lineage (NCBI taxonomy): Eukaryota > Metazoa > Chordata > Actinopteri > Centrarchiformes > Sinipercidae > Siniperca > Siniperca scherzeri. The sequence continues at coordinate 3,406,056 of CM050845.1, forward strand.
CCCATTGCCTCTCCCTGGCAGAACAGAATTATGATGTGGACTGATCACAAAAACTTCATCCAAGCAGCTAAGAGACTCGACTCCCATCAAACACGTAGGGCTTCATTTTTTGGACGTTTTAACTTTACCCTCACTTACAGACCCAGGTCCAAAAATATTTAGCTTGATGCCCTCTCCCAAGACAACACCAACAGACCTGACACCATCCTCCCTCCTACCTGTGTTTTGGTGGCCATCACCTGGGAGATCGAATCTGTAATAAGAGAGGCCCAGCTGAACCAGTCAGATGCCAGTAACAGTCCACCAAATCGTCTGTTTGTCCCTGCCTCTGCTTGTTCCCAGGTTTTCCAGTGGGCACACAATTCCCGCTTTGCCTGTCACCCTGGGTTGCCCTGTACTCTCTCCCTGCTCAAATGTGGTCGATCATGGAGGCAGATACCCGTGCTTTTGTATCTGCATGCACCGTTTGCGCTCGTGGGAAGTCCTCCCATCAACCACTGGCTGGCCTGCTACATCCCCTACCAGCTCCTAGTCGCCCGTGGTCCCACATAGCCCTGGATTTTGTCACCGGTCTACCTCCCTCTCAAGGTAATACCACCATCCTCACTAATGTGGATCACTTTTCCAAGGCTGTTCATTTCGTGGCACTTTCCAAACTCCCCTCAGCTCGAGAGACTGCAGACCTCCTGGTATGACATGTTTTCCACCTCCACAGCATCCCACGAGACGTTGTTTCCGACTGAGGCCCCAATTCATCACGGTTCGTAAGGCATTTTGCCAAGCTCTCGGTGCGTCTGTAAGTCTCTCTTCAGGTTTTCACCCTGAGACCAACGGCCAGAGAGAGCTAATCAGGGCCTCGAAGCAACCCTCCGGTGTGTGGCAGCTACCAACCCCTCCTCCTGAAGCTCTCAACTCACCTGGGTCGAGTATGCACACAACTCCCTAAATAGCTCAGCCTCTGGGTTATCTCCTTTCGAGTCTTCTCTCGGCTACCAGCCACTGCTGTTTCCCTCTCAGGAGAGCGAGCTAGCGGTTCCATCTGTTCAACACTCGGAACACACAAGAATTCGAGTACTGGAGACAGAGAGATTTTACTAATGTGAAGGGTGAACCGCTAGCCCGTGCACATTTATGGGGATTAATTTCAGAAATAACTAGATCAGTGTACATAGAATGGGTTCATGTAAATAGTCATACTGACATTAGAGATTTTGAGCATGACCGAATAGAGATGTAGATAGTATGGCCCAAGCCAGGCCCAAAATGGCTAAATTCTCCCTATATTCCCACCAGAATGGATGGGAAAAATGCACTCACCGAGGTGCAAGCCTCTCAAGTTGCCATGTTGGACATGAAAAGATCCATAGGTTTTTGAAACAGAATCTAGTTCACATACCTAACCTTAAAACACTTACAACACAAGTGAGGTCGAGGTGTTGGAAAGCCAACCCAGCATAAAATACTGCATTAGGACCCCAAAGTACACTTTAGTGCAGATATTGCAGGCCCTTTTCCACGTAGAAAAAGACTGGGAAACAGATATTTCCTAATAATAGCTGACAATGGTTCTAGCTACAAGCATGTGTATTTATTAAGAGCAGCTACTGGGAGGATAGTAGTGTATGGGGTATGGGGTAAAATCTTTGCAGATGGCCCATAACTAAATCAATGCACATGGATAACGGTACACATTTTAAGAACAGATGGGTACTGCGGAAAGCGTATTGTGTCACTTCCCGACTGTGTTTTACTAGTAGCGTATTTCTGCTGCTCTAGCTCATCACAGTTCATTTTGTTTGCTTCATTAGTGATCAACTATCTGCTATAAACGTACACTAGTTCTGCTCAAGCACTCATAGCTCTCTCCTTCTTTTAACTACTTTCTCGCTAATCCCACAGTTTACACGCTATTCATTTTTATAGCTACCGTTGTTTAGCTTAGCAGCTAGTGATGGCTTCTCTCTCTCCCTCTCACTCTCCTACTCTCTCCTGCTCGTGTCAACTGTTTAGCTATTCTTCTGCCTCCTTTAGTGATAATGGTACATGTAATAAATGTAGTTTATTTGTAGCATTGGAGGCGAGGCTTAGTGAATTGGAAATGCGGTTCCGCACCATGGGAACTCAGTCATTAGCTGCTGTAGTTAGCCAACCCTCAGTAGCCGGTGTGGTCCGACCAGAGGTAGCTCCTGTTAGCCGTCTCCAAACCAGGTAGGCTTGGTGACTGTCCGAAGGAGGCATAGCCCTAAGCAGAAGCCCATGGTTCACCACCTACCTGTTCACGTTTCTAATAAGTTCTCCCCACTCAGCGACACACCCGCTGAGAAACCAACACTGATTATTGTTATCTCCATTTTGAGAAACGTGAAGTTAGCGACACCAGCGACCATAGTCAAATGTATTCCTGGGGCCAGAGCGGGCAACGTGGAATCCTATTTAAAACTGCTGGCTAAGGATAAACGTAAATACAATAAGACTGTTATTCACGTCGGCGGTCACGACTCCCGATTACGCCAATCGGAGGTCACTAAAATTAATGTTGAGTCAATGTGTACATATGCAAAAACAATGTCGGACTCCGTAGTTTTCTCTGGGCCCCTGCCAAACCTGACCAGTGATGACATGTTTAGCCACATGTCTTCATTCCGGCGCTGGCTGTCGAGGTGGTGTCCAGAAAACGATGTGGGCTTTGTAGATAATTGGCGGACTTTTTGGGGAAGACCTGGTCTGATTAGGAGAGACGGCATTCATCCCACTTTGGATGGAGCAGCTCTCATAGCCAGAGACTTGGCCGAGTTTATTAGTGGACCAAAACCGTGGCAACTCAGAGTTGAGACCAGGAGACAGTGTTGCAGTCCTACATGCTTCTCTGCGCTTCCAGAGCAGTTACCCACCCAAAACTCCTCAGTGATGGTGTCTGCCCCCTGACCACTTAAATTAATAAAATCTAAAGTTAAGAGAAGAGGAGTTATACATAAAAACCTAAACAAAAACGCAGAAATAGCCGAACAAAATAGGAGAATTAAATGTGGACTCTTAAACATCAGATCTCTGTCATCTAAAGCTGTACTAGTGAACGATTTAGTATCAGAGTATCATATTGACTTATTATATCTTACTGAAACCTGGCTGGGTCATGAAGAATATGTTAGCCTAAATGAATCCACTCCGCCCAGTCATATTAATACTCACATTCCTCGAGGCACTGGCAGATGAGGTGGAGTTACAGCCATCTTCGACTCAAGCCTATTAATCATCCCTAAACCTAAACTAAATCATAACTCATTCGAAAGCCTTGTTCTTAGTCTTTCACCCACGACCTAGAAAACACAACAGCCAATTCTATTTGTTATAGTGTACCGCGCACCTGGTCCTTGTTCTGAATTTTTATCTGAAATCGCAGAGTTTTTATCAAGTTTAGTCCTTAAAACAGATAAAGTAATTATTGTAGGTGATTTCAATATTCATGTGGACGTTGAAAATGATAGCCTTAGTATTGCGTTTATCTCATTATTAGATTCGATTGGCTTTTGTCAGAGTGTACATGAAGCCACTGTTTTAACCACACCCTCGACCTTATTCTGGTATATGGCATTGAAATTGAACATTTAATAGTCTTTCCACGGAATCCTTTTTTATCGGACCATTATAATAACTTTTGAACTCTTATTACTGGACTACATGCCATTAGGCAAAAATTCTTACTCTAGATGTCTATCTGCTTGTTACAGTACAGACAGGCAGGGGACACCGAGATGGACCAGAATGTTCTTTATTGAATGACAGCCAGATATAGTGGGTATGGAGAGAGGGAAGTCTGTAGGAGGGAGATCACTGGAGGCAAGCAGGGAGATCACTGGAGGCAGGCAGGGAGATCGCTGGAGGGAGACAGGAGAAACGCTGGAGACTGGAGAAACGAAGTGTTATGCCGAGTGACATGGAGAGTCCTAAATTTGAACAACGTCGGACACATACTGAGGTGAGTGCAGGTCTTTTATACTGGCTGTGATTGGAACTAATGGGGAGCAGGAGTGTAATTAGGAGCAGGTGTGGGTGATTAGAGGATGGTATCTGTGACAGTACCCCTCCCCTCTCCACGGCCAGCTCCTGAGGGCTGAAAAAACCCCACCGACGTGGTGGTCGTCCTCCACCACGGGGAGCGGGCTGATCCAGGCGACTGGCCGGAGCATGGGCAGGTGTGGAGCTAGGAGGCCTCCGATGGACCGGTGTGGATCGGGGAGTCTCGGGCTGACGACCAGGAGCTTGGACCGGTGTGGAGGAGGGAGTCTTGGACTAATGACCATGAAGCCGAACTAGGGTGGAGCTGAGGACCTCCGGCGAACGACCCGGGGACTGGCCTGGCATGGGGCTGAGGACCTCCGGCGGACGACCCGGGGACTGGCTTGGTGCGGGGCTGAGGACCTCAGGTGGACGACCCAGGGACTGGCTTGGCACGGGGCTGGGGACCTCGGGCGGACGGCCCGGGGGCTGGACAGGCGAGGAGCTGGGAACCTCGGGCGGATGGCCTGGGGACTGGACAGGCAAGGGGCTGGGGACCTTGATAGGATATAATAAAACAAAGAAGGTTAGCTCCATGGTATAACCCCCAAACCCGCAAATTAAAGCAAACATCACAAAAACTTGAAAGGAAATGGCGTTCCAACAACCTGGAAGAATCCTGTTTAGTCTGCCAAGATAGTCTTAAAACATATAGGAAGGCCCTCCATAATGCCAGAGCAGCTTACTACTCATCATTAATAGAGGAAAATTAAAACAACCACAGGTTTCTTTTCAGCACTGTAGCCAGGCTGACAGAGAATCACAGCTCTATTGAACCATGTATTCCTATAGCTCTCAGTAGCAACGACTTCATGAGCTTCTTTAATGATAAAATTTTAACTATTAGAGAAAAAAATTAATCAAGTCCTGCCTTTAACCGGTGCCAAACTTGTCTTCAAACACAGGAACCTTGGAAACAACTGTAGAGCCTGATGTGTGTTTTGGCTGCTTTGCTCCCGTCAACCTTCTTCAGCTGACTTTGACGATTAATTCATCCAAGCCATCAACCTGTCTCTTAGACCCCATTCCAACTAGGCTGCTTAAAGACATTTTACCCTTAATTAGCACTTCTTTACTGGATATGATCAATCTGTCTTTATTAACAGGCTATGTACCACAATCCTTTAAAGTAGCTGTAATTAAACCGCTTCTTAAAAAGCCCACTCTTGATCCAGGGGTTTTAGCCAACTATAGACCTATATCTAACCTTCCCTTTCTTTCTAAGATCCTTGAGAAAGCAGTCGCCAATCAGTTGTGTGACTTTCTAAATAACAGTAGTTTATTTGAGGATTTTCAGTCAGGATTTAGAGTGCATCATAGCACAGAGACAGCACTGGTGAAAATTACAAATGACCTTTTAATTGCATCAGACAATGGACTTGTCTCTGTAATTGTCTTGTTAGATCTTAGTGCTGCATTCGACACCATTGACCATCACATCCTATTACAGAGACTGGAACATTAATTGGCATTAAAGGAACCGCACTAAGCTGGTTTAAATCCTATCTATCAGATCGATCTCAGTTTGTACATGTTAACGGTGAGTCCCCCATGCACGCCAAAGTTAGTCACAGAGTTCCACAAGGTTTTGTGCTAGGACCGATTCTATTCACCTTATATATGCTTCCTCTAGGCAGTATTATAAGGAAGCACTCCATAAACTTTCATTGCTATGCAGATGATACCCAATTATATCTATCGATCAAGCCAGACGAAACTAACCAGTTAACTAAACTTCAGGCATGCCTTAAGGACATAAAGACCTGGATGGCCTGCAACTTTCTGATGTTAAACTCTGACAAAACTGAAGTTATTGTACTTGGTCCCAAACACCTCTGAGACAAATTATCTAAAGATATAGTTACTCTAGATGGCATTGCCCTGGCCTCCAGCAGCACCGTAAGGGAGAGCTAGCTTCTCTGTACTGGCTCCCTGTAAAATTTACCAGAGCCAGAGCCTTCAGTTATCAAGCTCCTCTCCTGTGGAATCAGGTCCCAGTTTGGGTTCGGGAGGCAGACACCATCTCCATATTTAAGAGTAGGCTAAAGACTTTCCTCTTTGATAAAGCTTATAATTAGGGCTGGCTTGGGTGAGTCCTGAACCATCCCTTAGTTATGCTGCTATAGGCCTAGACTGCTGGGAGACTTCACATGATGCGCCTCTTTCCTCTCTCCTTCTCTCCCTCTCCATTTATATGCATTTTTATCCCATTACTGCACGTTACTAACTCGACATCTTCTCTCTCCCGTAGTTTTGTGCTTTCTCGTTTCTCTCCTCTCTCCTTCTGTCGCTTTCAGCAGGTATTTCTGCCTCCAGAGCTGCAGAGTCTGGATCTGCGGTTGTGGGCCACCTGCTGCCTCCGTGTTCCTGCTCGACAACTGCTACTACAGTTGTTGTTATTGGCTTTGTTACTAATACTGACATTATTTTTCCTATAGCTGTCATTCCTCTCTGCCTCTCTCTCTGCCTCTCTCTCTCTCTTTTTCTCTCTAAAATCCTAACACGGCAGCGGCCGCCCACCCTGAGTCTTGTTCTGTCCAAGGTTGCTGCCTCTTAAAGGAAGTTTTTCCTTGCCACTGTCGCCAAATGCTTACCCATGGTGGGATTTGTTGGGTCTCTGTAATTAATATTATAAAGAGTATTGTCTAGACCTGCTCTATAGGAAAAGTGCAATGAGATAACTTCTGTTATGAATTGCCGCTATATAAATAACATTGAATTTAATTGAATGGGTAGATGAAGTACTGACAGACCATTGTGCAACAAGTTTGGTCCATACCCTATGCCCACCACACAAACGGTGTAGCTGAGAGAGCAGAGAGAATGCTCCCACTGATTGGAATGAACCTCTAAAATTGACCCAGCTAAATTTGTTGCTGAACGAACCAAAATTAAGAGACCCAACCCTTCTAAATCCTATCCATCCTGTCCCCTCTTTCTCCCCAGGAGTTTGGGTGACCAGGAGGAAAGTTAATTATGAAGCAGGAAATTTGAAGACCAAACTTGAGAGACAGTACATGTTTTTTTCCAGGAAGGTAACATGGTCCACCTGAAAAGATTTGGACAAACTCATCCTAGCCAGATTAGGAAGATAATCTAAAATGGCATCTCCTTATCCCATCACACCCAACCCTGAAATTGACCCTCATGACCTCTATATTCACACTTCAAGCCGTTTGGATCCTGAGCTGCTCGGGGGACAAAATCTGGCCAGAGAGAGCCTTAAAAATATATAATTGGCTCTTAAAGGCACAATTCCAGAAAAATGGGAAAGAACAAACACAAATGGCACAAATACATTCAAGGAACATGCGCTTGTTGCCAGAAGAAAGTCAGCGAGTGCATTTGGCAGGGTTTTGCAGCAGACCGCCCTGCTGCGTTCCCTGTACTTCAGACTGTGACACAAGCAGAGAACTCTCCTAGGGAGGGCCTTCCCATCTGCAGGTTGATTTTCTGCGATAAATGTTTGGAAATGTATGCACTTAGAATGACAATTGGTTACTATGATCACCCTCCTGGATTTAAAGGTGATTGTACCTGTTCAGCTTCCACATAAGGGGTGCTCCCATGTGCGGACACAACAAAGCTTGGTCTTTGCAACTATTTTTCTCTGTTAAGAGGACAAGGCAACCTACATCCATTTGATTCTGAAAAATTGGGGTTCAGAAAAGAAAAGAGAAGAGGCAAAGACTGGGGGATGTACATGTCCGAGATTTAGGACCAAACTTGTCTCCTCTCCAAAAGATGATTAAGACCCAATTTCCCATCTTTGAATCTAACAGACGGGCGAATAGACGGTCACTCTACATCCCTACACGTTGCATGACCGATTGTTTCCATTAATGAAGACCAAGAAACCTTACGCTGTAGCATTCCAAACCATAATCCTTCAGATGTTAGAAGGAATGTTGTCATAGTTACTTAGCCACTATGCCCCCCTGATCCTCGTGTACTCCAGTGTATCTGCCCTTCCTTGTGTTTCCTGGCTGTCCCCTGTCCGTTGTTGTATGTGCATACGTGTGTGTGTGTGTCTGTGTTCTGGGCTGGCTTCCTGATCTCCTGTCTGCTGCTGATCAACGGCACACCTGACTTCCATCATCATCAGTCTCCACCGCTTATCTACCGGGCTCTTCCACACTACCGGCGTCAGATCGTCTTCATACCTGTGTACGCACACCTCAAAACGGCCCCAACGTCACGTAAGAAAAATGTAAAGTGTTCTTGTTTTGCCTTGATGGTAACACCGTTTGTCTCTGTCACAGACTCACGCTCTGCCGGTGATCACAGCCTCAGTCTGCCCTCGGATCTTCTGAACATCTGTTCCACGCCAAGTGCCACGACATCCTCGCCATCTGGAGCGCCACCAGTCTCGTCTCCGACCCGGTCCGGTCGAGTCCTCGGGGCGGCCACGAACCACGCCGGATACTTCGTACACCAATAACTATCTGTACAATAAAGACTGTTCCAACCTTACCCCGCTCTGTTCCGTGTGTCCTGCATTTGGGTTCTAAAATCGGTCTCACGACAAATGTTTGTTAAGCACACCAGTGCAGACATGGGCAGAAGGCCTAAGGATAAAGAGCTAGATTGGCTCATCCTGCTCTCTCAGCAGAAAGATCCAGACCCAGCTTTCTGGGTTAATGAAACCGCTCTATCATGCTCCCTTCCTCCTACAGCTACAAAAACTCCTACTATGATTCTAAAGTTTCGACTAACACTGGTGAAAGGTGAGCAAAACCGAGTTAGAGCAGCTAAGTGACTCTAAAGAGCTACCAAAAGAGAAAAAGGAGGCTCCTGTGGATAATAAGGGATGGCGGAAGTGGTTCAAAAACAAGAGAACTATAATTTAAGCTGACGTCTCATCCTTATCCTCTTCTGACTCTACAGGGTCAAGAGAGGATTGGGATGACAGACCAGCCAGGGACTGAACCAGACATACCTGATGACACAACTATAGAACAAAGAGCCTTAGAGAATAGAAAGAAGAAGCGCTTTTTCGGCTAGCAAAATCATGGATTCTATGTTATATCTACTTATTTATTTTAACCCTTGCTGCAATCATAATTTTATTGGAATACGCGCAGACAACGACATACTCCTTGAGAAGATCGGATGTCTGTCAATTAAGTTCGGAAGCCAAACTGGCCTCACAAATTCACGAAATCCAGCATATCCAAGAAATACCATGTACAAGTGCTTTCACAGACGGCGAGAACCAAACATAGTGTTCAGAAAAAAAATGAAACCGAATACAGACAACACAGGATTTGAGAAATTAGGGAACAAGGCCTAAATGTGACCTTATTCAGCACTTCTGGTCAAAATGGTAACCTATCAAACGTCTCCTGGGGCCTGGACACAAGGGTCTTAAGTGTTAAGATTAACTCTCTGTTTAATTCCTTACTAAACACAACAAACTGCAGTTCATCCTGGTACACAATCTCGCAGGCAAGGCCGGTGGTTGACAACTTTGAGAATGTAACATTCTTTGACCTTATGACCTCTATTGGTCATGGCATGACCAATGGCATTCTTTTAGATAGACTGAGGCACTGGGTGGGCATATCTGGAACTGCACTAGACTGGTTCGCATCTTACCTGTCCAATAGGAAATTCTGTGTTAGCATTAATAACTTCAAGTCATCCTTTTCCCATATCAAGTATGGTGTGCCTCAAGGTTCAATTCTGGGACCAATATTGTTCTCCTTATACATGCTTCCCTTGGGTGATGTAATCCGCAGACATGGTATTTCTTTTCATTGTTATGCGGATGACACACAGTTGTACCTCCCTGTCAAGCCCACTGACCTTAGTATGCTGAGTTCTCTGCAGGACTGCCTGTCTGACATAAAAAATTGGATGTCGATAAATTTTCTTCAGCTCAACTCAAATAAAACTGAAATCCTTGTTATTGGGCCCCAACACATCACTAAACAAATACTGCCATCCACTGGTAACCTGTCACAACATATCAAGCCTGTTGCACGAAATCTTGGTGTCCTGTTTGATAGCAATTTATGTTTTGAGCAACATATCACTAAGCTTGTCCAATCATGCTTCTATCACCTCAGAAACATTGCAAAAATACGATCTATTTTAAATCTTAGTGATGCAGAAACTGTTGTGCATGCTTTTATCTCCTCACGCCTTGATTATTGTAACAGCCTGTTCACTTGTCTTAATCAAAAGCTCTGACACGACTGCAGACTGTACAAAACTCAGCTGCTAGGCTGTTAACCAGGACCAAGAAGTATGACCACATAACACCTGTTTTAGCCTCTTTACACTGGCTCCCTGTTGGTTTTAGGATTGATTTTAAGATCTTGTTGATTACTTTTAAGGCTCTTCATGGCCTGGCCCCAGATTATATTTTAGACCTTGTAATCCCTTATGAACCTTCACGTAGTTTGAGATCTTCGGCAGGGGTCTCCTGTCTGTTCCTGAGTCCAGGATGAAAACTAAGGGGGACAGAGCTTTTGCTATCAGGGCCCCGAGGCTCTGGAACAACTTGCCCGAAGAAATTAGATTGTCTGAGTCAGTGTCTTCGTTTAAATCTCGTCTCAAAACACATTTTTATCTGAAAGCATATCCTGATTTTACGTGAACTGGCTGTTTATTTTACTGTTTATTTTATTGCTTTTCTGTATTTCATGTGTTTTATTTCTTTATATTTCGTCATTCACTGTGTTATTTTATTTTTCTTGTTGTGAAGCACTTTGTACTTTGTTTTGATAAGTGCTCTATAAATAAAGTTTTATTATTATTATTATTATTATTGATGATACTCACATTACCACCACATATAGTTGGTGAGAAGGATAATTTTCAGTACTGTTCTTCAGTACTGAGAAAGACTCCTATCCTTACTAGCTAACTTTGAGAACCATGTTAAAAAATATTTTGATAGATCTTGACCAAGAAATGCTACTAATCATCTGTGGGTGATGGCCCACATATATTTTGGGAGAATAAATAGATACCCAACACCACTTATGACGCACCCTAATCCACATTTTGAAAAGCTTTTTCAGGGAAGACATGACCGTTGGATTGATAAGAGTAAAGCCGGTAAACCACATGGCTCTTTTACTACAGCCTTCACTGAGGCATTACCAGAATTTCAACAAGTCTCTCTGTGTAAAGAATTTCTTGGACAAGCTGGGTTCATGAGATAGTATGTCACATTACTCCAGCATAGTATGGGAAGGTTCTGGTAGAAGACGACCCTCGAGTTCAGAGACTCAATGTTGGCCGTGGGTTGTATTGTGGGGCACCACACAGCTATTAGAGGTGCCGCAAGCGGGGTATTTCAAACTGTAAAAAATTGGGGTGAATCAACTTTTAGGAAAATTAGCGATGCTATAATAGCCCTATTTAGGTGGGTAAAGGGGATAATATCTGCTCTTATCTTCATAGTAGTAGTCGCAATTGTTGGTGTATTGCATAGACATGGCTTGCTACCTCTTGCAAGGTACATTGGTGCTCAGATCCTTAAAGGACTGTGGGCATTGATAAAATTTAGCCTAATTACTCTCTTTAAGCTGATTAAAAATGGTATAGTTACTTTTTTAAGCCTCAGAGACCTGTTAAAAGAGGAGCAACTGAGAATAAAAAAAAGAACAAACGGAAATGAAGACAGGAAACAGTGCTTCGCCACCCAGAGCAAGAGAAGCTCAGAGGATGCTGAGGGACTTAATTAATTAATTAGATCAGGTGATTAAAAACAGAGTCACCCATGTTGCGGATAACAATGTTTTTTACTTTAGAGACGAAGTTGCAAGACTAGAAGAGATTTTGGATGTTGTTCGAAATGTTGAAAATTGGGATCAGTTAGTAAGTGACACATTGCTAACAGTAAACAAATGCTCTGTATCTGATACCTTTTGTAAAATTATAAAAGAGATGAATAAAGATTCTTGCATGAAAATGTCTAATCTGTTTACTCTTTACACTTTATTTGTAGACATTATGAGTTATTGTGTACAAAACATGTATCTGAACACCTGGACTGAATTGAGAACATTACACGATGATTTACCATATGTGTGGAATCAACATGTTGAAGTTAACCTCCTGTACTTTGAGAAATGCTGTGTGTGTTTATAGTCAATAAAAACGATTTAAAGAAGCTTGTACCCCATTGTTGTTTTTCAAAAAGCCCTAGAGAGGGCAGCCAGAAACATGACTGAAAAACGTGTCATTAAAAAAGTGTATTATAAGCCATCACATCCCGGTAGTTTTGGGGGAGTGGAACGACTACGCAGAGCCGTGCAGGATGAAATGGGGAAAAAAGTCAATGTAGAACGGGGTCAAAGATTTTTTATCGGAACAGGACTCATGTACTCTCCATAAACCGGCCAGGATACATTTTGTCAGAAATAGTGTTTGTACCACGACCTCTAAATCAGTTCCAGGCAGACCTTTGTGATATGCAGGCCTTGACTGAACACAATGATGGGTACAATTATTTACTCACGGTCATAGATGTATTTTCAAAACGGGCTTATGCCAGAGCCTTAAAGACAAAAACAGGGATTGAAGTCTCTAAGGCCTTTGACTCTATTTTAAAAGAAAGCCGGATCCCTGAAAAGTTACAAACGGACGCGGGCAGAGAGTTCTTTAACAGAAGCTTTGAGGGGTTGATGAAGAAACGAGGAATTAATCATTTTGCAACAGCCAGTGAACTGAAAGCGTCTGTTATTGAAAGATTTAACCGCACATTGAAAACACGAATGTGGAGGTATTTTACGGCTACAAACAGTCGTAGGTATGTGGACGTCTTACAGGAATTGCTTGACAGCTACAATAACAGTTATCATAAAAGTATAAAAATGACGCCTATGCAGGTGACGTCAGAAAACGTCTCTCAAGTGTTTGAAAATCTGTACGGAACATTTCCCATATGCGACAAAAACAAATTAAAGATAAATTTTAAGGAGGGGGATTTGGTGAGAATATCCAAACTGAGAGGAGTGTTTAATAAAAAATATCAGAGTTATACCGACGAATTGTTCACAGTAACCGAACGCATACCTCGCCAACCCCCTGTGTACAAACTGAAAGATTATGACGGAGAACCTATCCAAGGCTCGTTTTACGAAGCAGAGTTGCAAAAAGTCAAGGTTGGTAAAGACAAAGTGTTTCAAGTTGAAGAAATTCTGGACGAGCATGTTGTCAGGGGTAAAAAACAAATGCTGGTGCGTTGGAAAAACTGGTCTGAGAAATTCAACAGCTGGGTCAAGGCAAGCGACCTGAAAAATGTATAAACCCAAATAGGTACGCCGAATCTGAATCATTACAACATGGACCATATCACAGGAGAAGGGTTCTACGTTGTCCTACCCTCCAACGCCAGTATCGATGTATTTAAAAATAACACGAGCTCCAGCTACCACGTCGATTTAGCGCAGCATATTGATTTAGAAGGCCCGTGGGAGGTAGCTCTGACAGAGATATCATACCCCCACACCTGGTTTAACATTTCTAGTGAGGATGCTTATTTTGAATGGAGGAATAAACCCCAAGATGATGCTTCAAAGAGCGAGGTGTTCACCCATCAGGGGTTTAGGGGAGGTTATTATCACAACCTGGACCAGCTCAAGATAGAGCTGAATGCCTTTCTTAGAAAAATTAACTCCGATATTTATTTAGGGTTTAGCTCCATTCAAAAGAGATTTGATTTTCAGGCAGGAGGTCAATTTCATTTACGATTTTACCCCCCTCTGGCTTACATCTGTTACGGACAGATCAGGCCGGAGACACAAGGAGAATAGTGAGTACTTTATTAATACAAAAAGCGTGGATATAGAATGAGGGGAGAACTACTGTCCTTGGTCTGGAGTTGGCTGAGATCTGGCGAGGAGGGGGAAGTCCAGATGGTAGATCCAACTCGAACCAGGAGACTAGAGTAACACTCACTGTAGACGAGCGACACTCGAACCCAGGAGACGGAGTGGAAGACTCACGGGAGACGGGAGCTCAACGGGGACTGGAGCTGGAGTGATCACACACGGAAGACTGGAGATACACTGAGACTGGAGCTGAAGTGAACCACACGGATGACAGGAACACGATGGAGCCAGGGAAGAGGTACTGAATAGCAGTAGCAGAGAATGGGTAGGTTTCGGCGAAGGGAGTCCAAATTGTTCTAGGAGATAGGTGAACTAGCGTTCTGTCCTCTACCATGAACGAGACCGGACACTGACTGAGGTGAGGAGCTGTGTTATATAGGGAGTAGAGTGGTTGATTATGTGCAGGTGTGCTATGGGTGACAGGTGCTGGGAATTAATAATCAGGTGAGGGAGTGCAGAGTGAAGGGGAGCCTGAAGTGCGAAGTGACAGGACGAGAACAAGACAGACTGTGACAACATCATGGGGGTTAACCCGGGAGAATGGGTTATTTTCAATCAAAAGATGGCTCCATATCCGGCTGATATAAAGGGAGGATTTTATCACATGTATTGTTATAGTGATGTGGTACGACATCAGTTGGTTGGTGACGCTTACGCTCCGCTCTTGAGAACGATCCCTATAGAAGGGACGTACGGGGACGTCTTCACGCAGTATTTTAATCCACCCTTCTACCTACCGGTGGTCAAGCAACACATCGAAAACATCCACATTGAGATAAAGACAGATCAAAATAAACCTGTAAATTTTACTTTTGGGAAGACTATCGTGAAACTCCATTTTAGACCTTCCAAAAAAAATCCTCTGTGACAAAAACAAAATGATGCATCAGAGACTAGATCCTCACCGTTTTGTGAGTTATTATGAGAATCAAGTAGGAGGCGCTCTCCCTGTTTTTTACAGGGCGTCTGTTATGTACGGGAGAGGAATCGGTTCGATTTTTTCTAAAATATTTTGTTTTGTATCGCCGTTGGTGAAAAAAGGATTTGCCATTGCTAAACCTCATCTTAAATCAGCCGCAAAAAACTGCCTCGGAGGTGATAAGCCACGTTGTTAGTAGAATAGGGGGTCGATCGGCCGACGGGGCTCAAGAAGGATCCGGTGGTATGATGGTTTTAGCCAGACGACTGAGGAAGAGACCTCCCGGGCAACGAGTAAAAGAGCATAGATCAAAAAAGAGAAAATCAGTAGGGAGAAGTAAGTCCAAAGGAAAGCACGCTATTGCGAGCTCCGGAGATATATTTTAGAAAACAAATATGGCGCTTTTACATCACAAATCGGCTGATGGGGGAGCTGGATTTATTTTCAGCACCCATGACGCAACTGTCTATCGAAGAAAAGCTCTACACAGAAGTCCTGCCTTTGTCAGCCATTACTGACGGAGGTCCTATTGAATTTTTTATCCCCGGAGATGGGGAAAAATACTTGGATCTGAATGATACTTTGATTCATCTTCGTGTGAAAATTACCAACGCCGATGGATCAAACCTAGCTGCTGACGCAGCAGTGGGTCTCAACAATTATCCTCTGAATACAATTTTTAACCAATGTGACGTTACTCTGTAGGTTAATTTCACAATCCAGCGCAACCCCCCCTTTACAGAGCGATGATAGAGACCCTCCTCAACTATTCAGACGATACGCTAAAAAGTCAATTCACTGCAGGGTTATTTTACAAAGACACAGCCGGTGCTATGGACTCTATAGTACCAATTAACGGGCCAAACGGGGTTAAATCAGAGAGCTCGGTTCACCTCGGAATCTAAAGAGCTTCACCTGCTAGGTCCTCTTTACGCAGACATATTTTTCTGCGAGAGGCTTCTCTTGAACTCTGTGGATTTGAGAATTAAGCTGACCAGAGCTAACGACGCCTTCTGTCTCATGGGCAACGCCGCCAGCACTTTCCATTTAAAAATACTGGGGGTCTCGTTGTTTGTCAAGAAAGTCACCGTTTTCTCCGCTGTGCGTTTAGGCCACGCGTCAGCATTAATGAGGGGGAACGCTCTCTACCCTTTATCACGCGTGAACGTAAAAACCTACTCCATCCCTGAGAATTCCAGAATATGTAACCAGGAAAATCTCTTCCTGGGGACAATGCCTAAATATCTAGTGATAGCCATGGTGAACCACGAAGCCTTCACAGGAAAAAGAGATCTGTCACCCTTCAATTTTATTCACAACAACGTCGAATACATGGCTCTGTGTCAGGACGGGAGACAGGTGCCCGCTGAAGCTTTCCAACCTCAATTTAATCAGGGGTTATCCGTCAGAGAGTTTTATAATATGTTTACCGCTACAGGGAGACACTTGAAAGATTTACCTCTAAGCATCGACTGGGAGGAATTTCAGCGGGGCTACTCTTTGTTTGTTTTTAATCTCAACGCCTGCGAAGATGCCGACGCATTGTCGAGCGTTTCCAACGGAAGTTTAAGACTGGAAATGAGATTCAGAGAACCGTTGCCCCATACTACCACTCTCATTGTTTACGCTTGCTACGAGTCTATATTTGAGATCAATTCCAAGTGCTTGTGGACTATTACTGAGACAATATGAACAATCACCAATTGGACAGGTTACTACGTCATTTACTAGGAGATGCTTTTGCGGAGTGTGGGCCGCGGATCAGTTACCTTTAGTGCGTCAGTCCTTTAGATTTCCAGCCTTTTTTATAGTCAACATGCACCCTGCACACGAACCAGGAGAGCACTGGTTGGCCCTCACTCTTGAGGAAGACAAAAAAGGCAGCTTTTTTGATTCTTTTGGATTCTCCCCGGATTTTTCACATTATCCTAAAACCATCTTGCGATTTTTAGAAAACCGTTGTGAATCTATTTTATACCACAACCGTCAGCTTCAACACGTTCTGTCTACGATGTGCGGTCAGCATTGTGTTTGGCATTATTTATGCCACAGAGCCTGCGGTCTATCTTTTGAAAATGTGCTGTCTTTGTATCACGATGATGTGATGAAGAATGATGTTATGGTATCAAAGTTTGTGAAAAAATATCAAAGTTGTATGAGGTTGCAAAGAGCCGGATCTTTTCACCTCACCGTCTGTTCTTTACAAATGTTTAAAGATTGTTACAACTTATAAATAAAGAAGGATCTAGAGACTGTCAAATTCGTTTTAATAATTTTTTATTCAAATAAAGCCAGCTAGGGGATAAAGATATATGTTTCTTTCGTTTTCCTGATCTTAACGGTGGAGGTGATGTTTCCATCTCATAGTCCCAGCGTGGTGCTAAGGGCGTCTGTTTTTTCCCCTTCTTCAACACTAGGAGTGACCCCTCATCGGCTCCAGACTGTTTTCTCAGAGCCTGGTGTTTGGTTTTTAGACTGTTTTTTTTATCGGCCAGCAACCTGATAATTTTCTTTTGTTTTCTGAGTTTTTTATATTGAGCCGAGGACAGGGGAATGTTTCCTTTTAAGAGGTTTAAGGAGAGCTTGCACAGAGACTGCAGAAAGTCAGATGAACAATGGTTGAGAATATCTTTACATTTCCGAGGTGTGGCGTGACATAAAGCGCGTAGTAAAGGCGCATTTCTTTTTAAACGCGCCGACATGCTGGATCAGGACTTGGATTTAGGTAGATAGACAACAGGCCACTGATGGGGGAGTATTCCCGTCCTTAGTCTGTATTGTTCTGGGCAGCCGGGTGTGAGATCGATGATTAAATACCCGTGAGGATCTTTGGTAGCGTCTTCAAAACTTTCTAATAAAAAAGCTTTGCGTCCGGGAAACATTTGTTGAGCCAATATATTCAACTGTAATCTGTCTCGAGGGTTTTTAAATAGTACCAGATAATTACTGTTTAAACTGATGGTGCGGCTGTGTTTACCTTGATGGAAAAGATTTTGAGTCAGCATCATGACGGACATGTTCTTGTGATGTCTGTATTGTGTAAAGATTTTGACTACATCAGGATGGTCAGAGGCCTGAAAAATGACATCATCCAAAATAATCAAATGATTTTGATCAGAGGGAAACAGTTTTTCATCATCAAAAGAAGGAGGCAGGCCTTCAACAAATTTAATCTTTTTATTCTTCTTTTGCAGTTCAGCATACAACGGTTGACACGATGTAAAAATCCATACAATGTTATCAGGCAGTATATCCATCACATGATTACAGTTTTCCAAAACAGACTTTACAAAATAAGTCTTGCCACAGCCACTCGGTCCTGTGACCAGACAAGAAAAAGGCACTTTCAGTCTAGGGTCAAAGTCAATTTCTTCGGATGAAAACATTTTCTCCTCAATAACCAAAAGGCAATGTATGTCCTAGACTCAGCAGTCGTCTTTTATCATATACAACTCTGAACTTTTTTTGGAATGATGTGTTTTTTAGAAGGAAGCCTTTCTTATCTCGCACAATACTGTGTTGAGGTATTTCAAGGACCCCCCTCTCGTCAGCGTTTTGCACATAATCCTGAACCAGGTCTTTGATGCTATCAAAGTTGACAATTTCACAGCATTGGTGTGTCTGTGTAATGCCTTTTAAGCATAAAACAACCTTGTTGTTTCGAGTTTGGTAAGCATAACTTTTTGGACCCGCAGCCACAAATTCTTTGATGCTATCTCCCCCTAGCTCGTCCGTCAAATCTCCCAGGTAATTACCCAGCTTGAGCAGCGTCTCTCCCTCTTTTGTGACATAGATGAGGCTGTCTATATCGCAGTAAAGGACTCTTTCTTGCAGCTGTTCCAAATACCTGTACAAAGTCAGACGTTATCTACCTTGTTGGGTAGCGGGATACAACGGTCTCCGTAAGACCACTGAACCAAAGCCACTTTGTCATTGACGAAGGAGAAGTACTTGACTTGAGAAAACATGAGGTTAAAGAATTATTCCGGGTCTGTGACTAGTTTGGTTTGTGTGTGATTGCATCTCTGCGCAAACTTACCCCAGAAGGAGTTCAGACATAATTTAGACACTTGTCTTTTAGCAGGGTTTGGTCTGATTTTATCCACCTCCAGCAAAATCCCTTGGTTTGCATGATAGTCGCTGATGTACTTTTCTCTGCTTTCCTGATCTACAGCGTCGGACGGGTAACCCGAAGCTTCCTGTTTACCTTTCAGAAAAATGTGCATATAGTCAACAAAAATAGAATCACTCCGTCTATCAAAATGCCATACCTCAGTTATTTCAGCTATCCGATAGCCCATCTCCAAAGCCTTGTTAAATTCAGGAGTGACCCAGACACCGGTCAACGCCCTGTCATCATCACTATGCCGACACGGACCCTCCTGCAAATTGAGCTCGGCGCATGCTCGACAAAGGGTAAAAACAAGCTTACCCCCCGTCGTTCTATGGGGCAGGACTGGAAAGTACAACTCTCTCGGGGGGTAGACCCTTGCCCTGATTAGCCCAAAGTAGCTTTGAGGTTCTTGGAAATCTTTATAGATTATTTCAGGGTGTCCGAGAGGATAGGGGAAGTTGGTGTTACAGTAAGGATAGAGAGATGTCATATCTACATAAGAGATTGTCTCTTTCGACGCAGCGGTGTGTCTCAACTTTATAGCAGAGGTACGCCCTCCGTACAAAGCTTCGCGGGGTGACAACGGTTGTGGGGCATTATATTGTTTGAGAAACTCCTTCAACCCTTGATGAGATTTCTTCATCATCCTCCATGTATGCTCATGCATGATGATGAGTTTTACCTTGTGCGTGGCTTCTAACTCACGTAATTTCTCCTCGCAGCGTGTCTGCAACTCTCCGAAGGGACGAAAAAATGTTTTGAACTGACGCCTGTAGTCATCCGGAGAGGGGAATGCTAATGTTTTGGGTGGTAGAAAGTTTGTCAGAAACACCTTCATGCATGCCGACGCGATGGTCGCACGGCTGAAGGGATCAAGGGCGGTTTCAGCGATATACTGTTTTCTGAACAGCATGCAACCCTCAGCGAGAATGTCTACATCATTTTGACAATAGAGGCGAGCCTCTTTCATGAAGTGAATGTGCCGTGTCACACCGTCGCATACCAACTGTAAAAGTCTGTTAGTTGCTCCGTTGTCATGGTCTCAATACCGTAAGACTGAGGAGGAGGGTACTCACCTGTATAACTCAAATGGGCCTCTGAGCTGAAACCATGAGGAAAGTACTCCTTTATTTTATCACTGAAACCAAGCGCTTTTGGAAAATTAGCTAAAGCAAGGTTAAAAAGGATAAAGAGTCAATGTATCTTTGTTTGTAATCGTTATCGGTGACGCAAATTACTTTTGACCCTTGCATAATCAAAGAGGGCTTTAACCCCTGTTCTACCATGGCTTTGATAAGGAGATAGCTGTCAAAACCTCGGGCATTGTGTGCTATAAACACTGCGTTTTTGTACAAAGGTCGTCTGAAATGCAGTAGAAACTCTTTGGCACAATCTGTACCGTGAGAGCTCCATGTTTTACCATCTAAGGTTCGTGTACACACTAAAAACGGAACGTGAACGTAGGTTTCAAAATCATAAAACACCACTTTTTCATTGTGTTTTCTTTCAGAGGGTAGCATTTGGATGTAGCACTGATGAACCTCTGTCTCAGAGTCAGAGATCAATTTCTCGCCGCAAATTTTACATTTCGCAGTCTGACATTTGTGTTGTTTACCATTACCGTTCATAGCACAGTAGTACAGCCTTGCCCATTTGGTACATTTTTTGTATAAGGCACAAGCGCTGGCATATGTTTGACTTCTCGATCTCTCTGTAGGTTCTTTGTGTTTGGCTAAACAGAAAGGCGAGCGACACGTTCTGTTGCATTGGTCACACACAACAGGTTGACACGGACTCTGTGTACAACTGGGGTCAAAGCATACGGTGCAACGAGCTTCGCAAGTACGGCCTAACACGGTGTTTAAACCTGTAAAGCAGTGCTCACAAACATAAGGCGAACCTAGAAAGGCTTTGAGATTTTTAACTACGTAGTAGTGATTTTGGAAGAGAAACAAAATCAAGGTTTTACTCCGTCTTGGGCTATCTGTCAAGAATTTGCGGAGAGCCCTGTGTTCCTCGGTTCTGTAAAACACTACAATTTTACAGTCCAACGCGGTTTCAAATTTTGGGATGTCGCTAAAGGTTACAGCGGTCTGATCGTCTAACCCTACTTCATTTGAAGCTGTCTACCGCATTCGAGGGCTTCTCTATCATTGATATCGGGATGTAACAGATGAGCCAGACAGATGGCAAAACATAGTTTATTCTCTCTGTTGTGGACGATGTACAGAAAACATCTTTTTTTTATGATTTCACTGTCTAGCATTTTCCCAAGGAATCGTTTCCCCCCACCCCTAGGGTTCTGGATCACTTCTACGACAAGTTCTAGCAGACCATCGGCCATAACGGCCCAGTTAGACTGCACAACACGGAGTAAGAGCCTTTCAAAGTCGGCTAGGCTGGGGAGCTCGTCATTAGATAAGACGACCGAGACGTTACTAGGGAGATTTTGACCACGCAGCTCTAACTGTACCGTGTCTCGAGGAGTCACGTATGCTAATGCTTGCTGTAGCAACGCATCTGCTTGTTCTAACGTATTGTTGTAATAAATGCCGTAATCCACTATTCCATCTGCGTTAAGAGGGGGTGGAAAGTTTATCGGCTTCGCCACACAACGCGTGGTTGTGGGGAAATATGAGCACCTCCTTGTTGCACAGGAGGACTGGGTATGCTGAGATCGATATAGTTTTGGGGTGTCTGAGGGTTTGATACAGCGGGACTTTGTTTGAGCTGGACGTTATTTATTCTGATTGTTTCGTTCGGTGATGATTCATTCTCTAACTGCTCAAGGCTGGCGAGAGCTTGACTTAAAGCAAGGAGAGGATCTACCGGCTGTTCGGAGCTGTTAGATGTAGTGGCTGTGTCGTTTTCATTCAAATCATTTTCAGTTAAATCGCTTTGAAAACCTGACTCATTCTGAAGATTTTGTGCTACTGAGTTTGCTAAACTCTAACAATTCAATAGCTACTAGTGTGTGTTGATCCATGACCTAATAAAAATCAAACACTTTTAAAAACCTTAAATCAACATCATTGCAATTTATACAGATTATAAACAATCACAGTCTGAAACAGCTTACAAATTGTCACTTTGTACACCTAATGTCGTAAGGGGTACTGTATAGAGGTATGTGGACCCAAAAGCAGATGACGAGGAAGCAGTCTCAGGGAAAAGTAGCCGGATGACTACCGTGTTTATTGTGGGGTGGTATGCAGGCAAGTACGGGCAGAACAGTAAGCAGACAGGTAATGAGCAGACAAAAGGCAGATAAGTACCGGCTAGCATAGGTGAAAGCAGGGGAGTGAGTCCAAGGTGGAACACAGTTCACAAAGGAGCAGGCAAAATCCAAAAATCCAAAATCCAAACAAGGTCCACAGGAGAACAAAGAATCCAACACAAACTCACAGAAACAATGCTCGGCAGGAACACCACCATGTGTACAACAATGATCCAACACTGAACAAAGAAAAGACCCAGACTAAATACCCTAGGGGAGGTGAGACAACGAGACACAGGTGCAAACAATCAAGGGAGGACCAACAATCAAAACTGGAGGGAAAACACAGACAGGAAGTAAAAACACAAGACACACAAGGGAAGAAGAATACTACCAAAATAAACCAGGAAGTGATAACACCTAAACTACCACACCTAACTTCTGACAGATGAGCCAAAAAGGCTCTAGACATCAGATCCAATTGCTGGCGTGTAGTTCTGCAACACTGAGGGCACCTGGATGGTCTGGATCTGGGTCTGTTTGCTGGAGACAAAAAAGAAAGAGAGAAACAAAAAAAGAAAACATTAACTTCATAAACGGGCAGATCTCATAAACACAACAGCCTCTTAAGGTAGGTAAACAGACAGCCAGACCGTGTGTGTGTGTGAGAGAGAGAGTCTGTGTGTGTGTGTGTGTGTGTGTGTGTGTGTGTTTGATGCAGAGATTAGCCTCTGAGATTTAGCATTTATTTTACTTTCTTGTCATTTTTGAGATGTTTATTATCCAGACCTCCAACACGGGGCTTCACAGAGAAACTTCAAGTACATTTGACATCAGGCTCAGTGTTAAAGATGCTAATTGTAATTTCCCTTATGATATTGTGAAACTTTAAAGTATAATCTTTTCAACATAAGAGTGAGTAAAGGCCCCCAGGTTCCTGATTTTATGGGTAATTTATCTTATTTTGTACAAAGTGTGTATGAAAGTGTTGTCTGGCTGACACGCATTCAATATGCCTTAAGGCCATAAAAGAGACATTCCTTGATCTGTCTTCACACAATGGGTCTCCAGAAAGAGCGGGAAACATTGATCCTTCTAAGGACAGGGGACGTATAGATGATTGACAAACGCCATATGCTTCCATATAGTTTTTCTAATTACTCTGTGTGTGAGGTGTTTCACACGCCATTTCAAACTGCCTTTAAGCTGTTGGTATTACAGAGGAAATCTGATGCCCTCATTCCTTGATCTGTCTTCACATAACGGGTCTCCAGAAAGAGCGGGAAACATTGATCCTTCTAAGGACAGGGGACGTATAGATGATTGACAAATGCCATATGCTTCCAGTTTTTCTAATTACTCTGTGTGTGAGGTGTTTCACACGCCATTTCAAACTGCCTTTAAGCTGTTGGTATTACAGAGGAAATCTGATGCCCTCATTCCTTGATCTGTCTTCACACAATCTGCACAGGAGTTGTAAGGAATGCTGCATGTAGACATTCATCAAATGGATATCCGGACATTTTATTCAGCTTTCAAAACTTTAATCATTTTATTTTTTAGTTCACATTTTCACAAAATCATGGCCTCACGCAAGCTCCTCCTAACCTATTTTCCCATTGGCTAACCCTCCCATTGGTTCACGCAAACTCCGCCTACCCTCCCACATCTTTCCAATTCATTCACACCTCACTCTGCACCGGACAGACAACAGAGAAGGACGTGTCTTTTGCTCCTGAAAGATTAGATTTTTTTTTACAGATGGTAAATTTACCAATTATTTTTATACTTTTGATACTATTGACTTCACTTAATTGATTGAATTATTTAATCATATTATTTCTTTTACAGGGTTTTTCATTCCCACGCCTACTTTACTCCCATTCGCTCCTGCTCACCACGCATGCTTCACGCTCATTGACTCCTGCTAACCATGCCTGCTTCACGCTCATTGGTCCACGCATAACCTCACGCACTTCCGGCGCCACGCACTTCCGGTGTGACGCACTTCCGGGGGGTGGGGGGGGCGTGGCGCTGAGTCTCCAACGCTCCTCACCGGTCCAGGAAGCTGAGCAGCCTGGAGAGGAGGAAAAGACTGCCTCCAGTGGCTGGGTGGTGTTTTCCAGGAGTACCTCTTCTTCATGCTCCTCTCATGAAGCTGATTATCAATCTTTAGCACCAATGCGACCATGGCATCAAAGTCTGAGGTTAAGTCGAGTGGTGCTAGGTCGTCCTTGATGTAGTCTGACAGACTGTGCAGAAATGTGTCAGCCATGGAGTTATTATTCCACTGAGTGTCTGCCGCCAGGGTGCGGAAACGGATGGCGTGGTCCATCCCTGTCAGAATGTCAATAGTCCCCCGAACGGCCTCTCTGCAAGGTGCGTCATTATCAAAAACCCTCCTTAGGGCCCAAAAAAAATCCTCCTTAGGGCCCAAGAAATAGGGGATTGTGTGTCCCATTCTGCCGTAGCCCATTCCCGTGCTGTCCCTGAGAGGTTGGTGATCAAGAAAGCCACTCTGGAGCGCTCAGCGGGGTAAGACAGGGGCTGGAGCTCGAAAGTTAAGGAACACAGAGTCAAAAACGAGCAGCATGTGGCCACATCGCCATCGAATTTGTTCATGTGTGGCACCTGGGGTTCGGGACAAGGACTAGATAACCTCACCGAAGCACCGGTAGGCTGTAGAACAGGGGAGGCAGGAGACACTGTCTGCATCGAAGGTTGAGGGTTGAGACTAGCAAGAACTCGTGTAAAAGCATTGAGGTCCCGTAGCTGGTCCGTCATGATGGCTTGGAAGGCGTCTTGGCAGACATGAAGCTCTTGGACCCCGCCAACCAAGCTCGTTAACATGTGCTCGTGAGTAAACTTCAAAAAGGCAGTCTTTACTGAACTTGGCCCTAAACAGACAATATACTGTGACAGACTTCCTAACCACAATAACTGATAAGAACCTGAGACATTGACAGTGTACAGACTGTGTGACCACAGTCTGGCAATAGAGAAGGGTAGACACATGCAGACCTGTGGGATATTTCTCTGATGAGGGAGCTGTAGAGACATAATTACATTTTCTAACAAAATCTCAAATATACAGAAATATTAGGGAGGAATTCTTTCTAAAATTGGTGTTGGCTGTTAAATATGTCACTTTCTGCCACAACAAAAGAGGCACCCAGTAGGACAGAGATATATAGACAGATAAAATAAATATACTTGTACTTACCATCTCCTTTTTTTTAACATCTCTTATTCTTTTTTTCAGTAGACACTTGTATTGTTCTCGTTTGTCTTGCATGGTTAAAATGACATTGAAATTTAACAATGCTAACCTGATTACTTATATTACTTAAATATATTGATTTATTTCATGTTTCCATTTCATTGTCTATTTTGTGCTATTAACTAATATTATTAATCACATTATTTTTGTAAATTTTATTTTATTTTAATAAATTTCATTCCTTTCATTCATTGTCTATCATAATTGGAATTGTGCTTTGGCAACACACTTAAATGGGATGCCAATAAAGCCTATTAAATTGAATTGAATTATTTGTTGTGCCCTCATATTTACTGAGACCTGACTGCACCATGACATCCCAGATCAAGCTGTTGCACTTGACAGGCGGAGCATGTTCCTTTCTGACAGAACACAAGACTCTGGTAAGGAAGTTGATTCTGTGTTTACATCAATGATGCTTGGTGCTCAAACGCAGTTAAAGTGGATGGATATTGTTCCCCAGATGTGAAATTTTTATTGTTAAGATGTCGACCATATTATCTGTGCAGAGAATTCACCAGTGTTTTTGTTGCTGCTGTTTACATGCCTACAGATGCACTTCAGGAACTGTATGAGGTCATAAGACGGTGTAGTCCCTCATTCGTCCAGGAATGTTCCATTGTAGAAAAGGTTTCAATCGTAGTCATCTGGACACTGTTTTCAGAATCAAGACGTTTCGGCTCCCATCCGGAAGTCATTCTCAATTGTGAAAAACTCAGAAATTTAAGCTACTCTGTGTTACTTAAGCCCTGCCCTCAGGAAGGAGTCTTCCTGAGTTTCTGCTGTTTACCCTGCCTAGTTTCACCTGAAACTGACCTTCTTTTGTTTCCATGATGGCCCAGTAATCAGTAATCAGGCCTATTGTTTTCTGGCTTTACCTCCCTCATCACTGTTTAGTACCAGATTAGCATATGATTGGCTTGACCATGGTGATAATACACTGTGGTAGATCGTTGGCAGGTTGTATGAGGTCATCATTATTCTAGCTGGTGATTTTAATTCCACCAGCATAACCACATCCCCACCAGGAGAACAAATACACTGGATAATGTTTATACAAACATTCCTGGCAGCTACAAAGATCTCTGTCGTCCTCATTTTAGTCTATGTCCCTGCTTCTCTTGCCTGCTTACATCCAGCTGATAAAAAGGGTCAAACATCAGGAAAAACAGTTAAAGTGTGGACAGATGAAACTACAGCAGCTCTACAGGACTGTTTTGACTGCACTGACTGGCTCAGATTCAGAGATGTCAACTGTAAAGTCTACTTCGCCTCCAGAGGACCTGCTACTGTCAGTATCCACACCGGATGTGAGAAGAATCCTGCTGAGGGTGAATATGAGTAAAGTTGCTGGGCCTGATAACATCCCTGGCTGTGTACTAACAAAAATAGCTAGTTGATGTTATTACTGACATTTTTAACATATCACTGTTTCAGGAGAGTGTTCCCACCTGCTTCAAGGCACCACTGTCCCTGTACCTAAAAAGTCTGCAGTGTCTAGTCTAAATGACCTCCACCCTATGGCTCTCACCCCCATTCTGATGAAGTGCTTTGAGAAACTGGTTCTCCAGCACATAAAGCACAACATCCCAGCCAGTCTGTACCTTCACCAGTTTGCATTCAGAACCAACAGATCCACAGAGGATGCCATCTCCACTGCCCTCCACTCGGTCTTCACCCACCTTGAGAATAACAACACAACTACAATAAAATGCTGTTTGTTGATTTCAGCTCAGCATTCAACACTATCTCCCCTATGAAACTGATTGGCAAACTTAACACGCTAAGCTTGAGTACCACACTCTGCAACTGGATATTGGACTTTCTCACAAACAGACCCCAGACAGTTCAGATTGGCGGTCACACCTCCTCCACTCTAGTGCTCAACACCGGAGCCCCCCCCAGTGTTGTGTGCTCAGCCCCCTCCTGTTCATACTGTACACCCATGACTGCAGTCCCCGACATGAAGACAACTCTTTTGCGAAGATTGTGGATGACACTTCCATCATCAGCCAGATTTCTAACGATGAAACTTCATATCGGCAACAATCTTGCAGAGTGGTACACAGAGAACAACCTACTGCTCAACGTCAGTAAAACCAAGTGGCTGATTGTTGATCAGTGGACCTGACGTGAAGAAGGTGAACAGTTTTAGGCTCCTGGGAATCAGCATCACAGAGAATATGTCATGGTCATCTCACATTTCCACGCTGGTAAAGAAGGCTCAGAAATGGCTATATTTCTTGAGGAAACTTAAGAAGGCAAAATTCCTGTGTCAACTTTTACAGAGGAGCAAGAGAAAGCATCTTGACTAGAAACATCACAAACTGGAATGGGATGTGCACAGCCCAAGACAGGAGGGCTCTGTATCAGAATCAGAAATACTTTATTGATCCCCGAGGGGAAACTCTTTTGTTACAGCTGCTCACTATCACGTCAATGCACACAGGAATAGAAGTACTAAGCAAATCAAAATATAATACACTATAATACAGGTAAGATAAATTAAGTACAAAGTGGATATAAGTATAAAAGCTAAATAAGTGTAAGTACAAAAATGGTTTTAGACGTTGATAGGTTGATAAGTACGCATGGTATAATAATACAATGTAATAATATAAGTAATAGTGCATTAATGAGTACTGTCAAGTTAAGTGTAGCTTATTAAGATGATTATGAGACGGTGGATATTGCACAGCAGTAACAGAAGTATGAATAAATAAATATCTGAAAACAGAGTATATTGCACAGCAGTATTAAACAGAGAATATTGCACAATTATTTCAAGTATTGCAGTGATGTTAATGGTCCAATGTCCAGTTTATCGACTTAAGGTCAGACAGACTGACACTTAGAGGGAGGAGTTAAAGAGTTTGATGGCCACAGACACGAATTACTTCCTGTGGCGCTCTGTGGTGCACTTTTGGGGGATGAGTCTTCCGCTGAAGGTACTCCTTTGTTTGACCAGCACGTCATGGAGTGGGTGGGAGACATTGTCCAAGATGGCATGTAGTTTGGCCAGCATCCTCCTCTCTGACACCACCAACCAAGAGTCCAGCTCCACCCCACAATGTCACTGGCCTTACGGATCAGTTTGTTGAGTCTGTTAGCGTAGCAGGTGATTAAAACTGCTCAGAAGATCATTGGTACCAACCTACCGCACCTCAGTGATATTGGTGAGGTGAGTTGCCTGTGCAGAGCCCAAAGGATACTAAAAGACATAACCCACCCCAGTCACAGCCTGTTCACCCTGCTGCCATGAGGCAAGAGATACAGAAGTATCTGCTGCCGGACCACCGGACTTCAGAGCAGCTTCTTCCCTCAGGCTGTGAGACTGCTAAATTCATCCCCTGCACTCCCCCATGTAAAATAGTTTTATTTCTATGACTTATTTATTCATCAATCTACTGTATATCATTTTTGTATGAAATGTTTGTTTGGTTTTATTTTTGTGAGTAGAAAAAAAGGGAACTGTAGCTAAATCTCGTTTTACACCCCTATGTTGTAAAATGATAAATAAATCAACCCTGTACCTTGTAACCTTGTACCTTGAAAATGTCTTTACCTGCCAAATAAAATCATTGATTTTAAAGATAGTTGGTTGTCATAGTTAGCCACATCTCTCTCCCTATCCTTGTGTACTCTAGTGTGCTCTCCTCTCCTGGTGTTCCTTGTCAGTCCTCTGTTCTTCAATATGTGTGTGTGTGTGTGTGTGTGTGTGTGTACCGGCCTGGGAGGGGTTCCCTGGTTTTCCCTCCTGCTGCGGATCACCGGCACACCTGAAGTTCATTATCCAGTCGGTCTCCATAGTATATCTACCTGGCTCTACCTCACAACCAGCACCAGATCGTCTCCATAATACACCATCGCCACTGCTCTCTTCTCGTTAAGTTTATTGTAACCCGTTATTGTTATATCTCGTATAACCCTGTCTGTCTCTGCCACAGAGTCACTCCCTGCCAGTGATCGCAGCCACCGTGTGTTCCCTGATCTCTGCAACGCTGCTTCCCTGTTCTGCCTGCCACGCTACACAAGCCAGCTGTTTCCTGCTTTACCAGCCACGCTACCCAAGCCATATCCAGAAGCCCCGCTCAGCGCCTACGCCCCTTGGAACTCAGCCGGTGCTCCACGGACTGTGTCGGTAGACTGCACACCTGTCCCCAACGAACTACACCTGTTCCGCCCTCGCTGTGTTCCGCATTTAGGTCCTTAGATCGTAACCCTTAACATTGGTAGTGGATCACATCGACCCATTTTTATGAATACATTAGATTCCGACACTTTCTAAAAGCATTTGATAAACTCTGTTACAGATTCTTCTGGTCTTTAGAAACATGCAATGACAACACTAAAACCAGCTGTTTGTCTAGCACTGTTATTTATTTATGTATTTGCTTATTTATCATTTGTCATTTTAGGTACATGTATACTTCTACTCCTCTACATTTCAGAGGTTAATATTGTACTTTTTACTTTTGTAAAATTTTTATCGCAGGACTTTTAATTGTAATAGAG
Source organism: Siniperca scherzeri (assembly GCA_027580175.1). Lineage (NCBI taxonomy): Eukaryota > Metazoa > Chordata > Actinopteri > Centrarchiformes > Sinipercidae > Siniperca > Siniperca scherzeri. Next base: position 3,436,008 of record CM050845.1, read on the forward strand.
TTTAAATTGTATTAATTTTGCTGTGCTGGGATGAAGCTGTGAATCACCCAAGAATGTAACATTCAGAACATGCAGAGGCTTTATGTCAGTCTGGCCTGGGTAGTTTGTCTTTATAGAATAGAATTCCTTTATTGTCATTGCACAGCTATACAACGAAATTTAGTGCGTTCCCTGAGCAATACATACAATATAAAAAGAAAAATCACACACACATATGCACTGCATATTAAGGGCAACACACATAAATAAGTATAATATAAATATAAAATCTATAAATAAATCTGTATTGCACTACTCCGTGAGATATGGACAGTCTTATACAGAGTTCAATTCTGTGATGGCACTCGGGTAGAAACTTTTCAGCAGTCTGGAGGTGCAGGTCTTGATAGACCTGTAGCGCCTTCCAGAGGGCAGCAGAGCAAAAAGGTGGTATCAGCTCTATTATGGAACTCAACAGGGCATTTGCGAGTTTTAGCACTAACATTGATACTTATTTTCTCAATCTCTGAGCACAAAGCTTTATCTTACTTTTGACTTTCACCTGTATCCATCATGAAAAGAGTACTAGAATATTTTACTCAAGTAAAAGTAAAATAAGTGTAAAATGGTACTCAGATAAAGGCAAGAAGACAAGAAGTCTGTCAGTTAAAATGTACTTTAAGTAAATGTTACTGTGTTACATTAAAAAAGGGCAGTGCCAATTGATGATGATGATGCTATATTCTGGTACTTTCAAATTAAAGAACACATACATGCTACGAAATAAAATCCATCAATGTACACACTGTTGAAACACCATCACGCCTCAGAGCCATGATGTCCAAACCAACAACAATACCAAACCAAATTCCTTTTCTATAGATGAGCATTTGCAGCCTGTGCATACAAGTGATTCAATTTTCATTTTATTTATATAGCACCAATTCATAACAGAAGTTATCTCATTGCACTTTTCCTATAGAGCAGGTCTACACTGTACTCTTTATAATATTAATTACAGAGATTATCACCTATAAATATACAACTGCCTTTCTCAGTATAGTCTCACTATAATTTACCAGAAAAAAGACAAAACAGCAGGTGCAACAAGTAATATTAAGCTATAGAAATTAGATCAAACCTCACCAGGCCAACAAACACATATGAAAGCAAAAAGGTCTGCACAGTTTTTACACACATATTGCATGCGCACACAACACTCCATTTCTAGGCAACATAGTGGTTGTTGACGAGACAAAATACTCTCCTATTTGTTTTGCAATTATATCAGCGGGACTTCCAGATTGGATTAGTGGATCATCTTTCTTTAGTTTCTGTCTTTCCATGTGTATTTCTCTTATTCTTTGCTGAAAGTAATTTGGACTCTTTGGTCCTCTACACTCTTCTTGCTCTGATTCTAAGTTGAACATTCCAGTCATGGGAATAATAAGGTTTAATACTTACAGATCTGCAGCTATTGATGACTGTTGGAAAACAAAACATTGAACAGATACAACACATGTAGTCTCCTATAATCCTGAAAATGGTTAATAAAAGCAGCATCAGTGACAAAAGACATCACAAAACAGACCATGCAAAAGACTATTGTGAATCCAATGACTGTGACAAACTGGATTCCTCACTGCATACACATATATTGAATTTCCTCTCTCCAGTCTCTCTATTTTAAGCTGTGCTCTGCGCTACTTGAACAGTAACGTGCCAGAATGGGGTGAAACACTTAGTTGAATCACATTTACTTATATCAACTGCTCAATTTAGTACAGTTTTCACTTATTCTCTGATTCTACAGTCCCATCAAGAATCACACAGGGTAAGAAAAAATTTAGATCCCTTTTTGTACTTACCCGTGTTTCTGCTGTCGTTGGGATCCTGCCAGCAATGCCAATTGATGTGGAAAAACTTGTACTTCTGGTCAATCTTCACTTGAATAGAAGAATAAATTCAATGAGCCTCAGTTGACCTTACTTGAATATATGATTTAACACAAATCTGATATCAGAGAAGATCTTGGCACAGCTTGCATACATGGACACAGTCAATACCAGAAACCTAAATTCTTCATACACTTGTCTTAGCTTTACATGGTACCTAAGCCTTGAAGAAATCAGCCATAAGGGAGGGGTAGACACAGTGTCTGGGACTAACAGCCAAGCCCAGTTCTCATCCATGCTTATTATGAAGATGAAGCACCTCAAAGGTCTTCAGCTTATATTTTACCTCTGGGCATCCAAAGCCTCCCAACATAAAGCATGCCAAGTGTGAAGGACTCAGGGATGCCTGTCAGGTTAACTATCATGTCATCATATAACTTGAACACTCCTTCATACCCATACATTTCTCCCACAGGCACAGGGACATCACAATATTCTGAATACTAGCTGAGTATCTGAAGCTCCAGATCCAACCCCCTTTTCATTGCTGCAGTTTGAGCGGTTTCAAAATACGGACAGTCAAGCCTCTGGCAGAGGTCTCCCCACAAACATGGCATATTTACTAGAATCTGCTAGCTATAAGTCGGAGTTGGCGCTCAGGTTTCAATTGCTTCATTGCAGCAGAGATCTCTCGTAACACTTTGAGGCTCTCCAGTTGGCATTGTTGCCTGTAGTTGGGGTTGATTTAAAGTTTTAGTCCTCAACAGGCAACTGAGGGGAACTCTGGGGCGCCAGGGTGTTAAATAATGTCTCTACTCAAAGGTGCCCTGTGGAGTTTTTTTATTTACTTTTAGTGTTGCTCAGCAAAACGCTTTGTGTGTATCCAAATGTGTTGAATGCATTTCCTTCCTCCTCCGTCCTGGCCAGGACAGTGACTTTATATTTTGGCACTGAAAATAAAACTTGACATTGAAAACAAAACCTCAACTGAAAAGGAAAACATTGTCATTGAAACACTTGTATTCAATTAAGTTGTATTGGCATTGAGAAAAGCTCCACAGAAAAATAAAACATGGGCATTTTAAAAACTCAAAGCTTTCAATAAAGAATTAATATAACACACTTGTACAATGCCAGGGGTCAGCATGCCTAGGTCCCCACCTTTGCCTGCCGCCTGGCTTACAATGCACCCAACCCCAATGCCTATCCCTGCAGGTGGTCAGTCCACAGGGCAGGTACTCCATTTAGTTTTTTCAGGCTGTGCCCAGCTGAGTCCATGGGTCAAGGCCCAGCCGATACTTGAAAGAGGTCTGTCTGATCTGAACCTGAGTGATACTTTGTCATTGGACTTCTGTGCTAGTCAATGATTGGCCATAACATACATCATGTTCAAGCACAGGGTGACAAGTGTACTTGGTACCAGAATCCCTTAGGCCAAAGATTGATGATCGACTTTGTGGTCAAATCATCACATCTGCAACTGCATGTCTTGGACACTCGGGTGTGTCGAAATGTTAAATAAACTGCATTTATAGTGCCTTTCTAGTCTTCTGACTAATCAAAGCGCTTTACAAGGTGCCAGCTGCTCATCAGAAAGAGTAACTAATCGTTCACATACACACTCACAAACCAACAGCACAGCCTTCGGGAGCAATTTGGAGTATCAATTTCAGTATCTTGCCCAAGGACACTTCGACATGTGGGCTGGAGAGAGCCGGGGTTCGAACCACCAATCTTCTTATTATTGGACAACCCACTCTACCTCTAAGCCACAGCTGACCGTGGTTGCTGATGTAGTCAAGAAGGTCCTCAGCGGTAAGGCGCCAGGTGTGGATGAGAGTGTGAGTGCACATGCGCCAACGTGCATACTGCCTGTTGCCGTAGCTCCGCCTCGTCATCTTACTTTTTCCAACTTTTAGCTTTATTTTTCTTCCAAACTTGAGTAACTTGTGTGTAAATATAATTTAAAATACGTTCTTTACGAAAATGAGAGTAGAACAACACTGACTAATTTCACCCAGTATGTGAATTGTCCTACTAGAGAGGAGAGGACACTGGACCTGCTGTATGCTAACATTAAGGACGCATACAGCTCTTCCCCCCTCCCCCCCTGGATAGGTCAGACCACAACCTGGTTCACCTCAAACCCTGCTATGTGCCTCTGGTTAAAAGGCAGCCTGCGACCACAAGGACAGTGAGGAGATCGTCAGAGGAGAACTATGAGACACTGCAGGAATGTTTTGAAGTGACAAACTGGGATGCACTCTGTGAGCCTCGTGGAGAGGACATTGACGGGCTACGAGAGTGCATTACTGGCTACATTAACTTCTGTATGAACTGCAATGTCCCAACTAAGATGGTCCATTGTTATCCAAATAACAAATCGTGGGTAACAAAGGACATCAACAACATCCTGAATGCCAAGAGGAGGGCCTTTACTGATGGTAATAGGGAAGAGGTGAGGGCAATCCAGGCCGACCTGAAGGTGAAGATCAGGGAGGCCAAGGAGAAGTACAGGAGAAAGCTGGAGCAGAAACTCCAGCAGAACAATATGAGAGAGGTCTGCATCAGCATGAAGAGCATCACTGGCTTCAGACTGACTGGCAGCAGAGGAGTTGAAGGCAACTTGGACAGGGCCAACGAACTTAATCTGTTCTTTAACAGATTCGAGACACCGGCTCCTGCTCATCCACCCTCTAACTCAGCTGCTGTCGGCCCTCAGGCTCCTCTGAGTACTCTGCTCCCCCCTCCTCCATCTTCCTGGGAGAGTCTTACCCCCCCCTCAACTGGCTCTCAGGCTAACAGCCCTCTCCTGACTGACGACTCCCCTCCTCCCCCGACTGTATGCCTGACTGCTGACCAGGTGAGAGGACAGCTGATGAAACTCCACTCAAACAAGGCTGCAGGCCCCGATGGAGTTAGCCCCGGGGTGCTAAAAGCCTGTGCCCCCCCCCCCAGCTATGTGGAGTCCTTCAACATGTCTTCAACCTGAGCCTGAGTCTTCAAAGGGTCCCTGTTCTGTGGAAGACATCTTGCCTCGTTCCTGTGCCGAAGACGCCGCGTCCCAGTGACTCCAAGGACTACAGACTAGTGGCACTGACCTCCCACTTAATGAAGACCCTGGAGAGACTAGTGCTGGAACAGCTGCGGCCCATGGTCAGACCCCTCCTGGACCCCCTTCAGTTCGCCTACTAGCCCCGGCTGGGAGTTGAGGACGCCATCATCTTCCTGCTGAACCACATCCACTCCCACCTGGAAAAGCTGGCAAGCACGGTGAGGATCATGTTTTTTGACTTCTCCAGTGCTTTCAACACCATCCGGCCAGCCCTGCTGGGTGAGAAGCTGGCAGCGATGCCGGTGGATGCCCCCTCGTGTCCTGGATTGTGGATTACCTGACTGGCAGACCACAGTATGTGCACCTGCAGCACTGTGTGTCGGACAGCATGGTAAGCAACACTGGGGCCCCTCAGGGGACTGTCCTCTCTCCCTTCCTCTTCACCATCTACACCACGGACTTCAGCTATCACACAGAGTCCTGCCACCTTCAGAAGTTTTCTGATGACTCTGCTGTGGTCGATGTATCAGCGGTGGTGATGAGTCTGAGTACAGGGCTGTGGTGGGGAACTTTGTCTCATGGTGTGAGCAGAACCATCTGAAGCTCAATGTGACAAAGTCTATGGAGCTGGTTGTGGATCTACGAAGGGCCAAGGCACCAGTGACCCCGGTTTCCATCCAGGGGGTCAGTGTGGACATTGTAGAGGATTACAAGTACCTGGGAGTACACATGGAAATTAAACTGGACTGGGCTAAGAACACTCAAGCTGTTTACAGGAAGGGCCAGAGCCGCCTCTATTTTCTGAGGAGGCTTAGGTCCTTCAACATCTGCCGGACAATGCTGAAGATGTTTTATGAGTCTATGGTGGCCAGTGCTATCCTGTATGCTGTTGCATGCTGGGGCAGCAGGCTGAGGCTAGCGGACGCTAACAGACTCAACAAACTAATCCGTAAGGCCAGTGACATTGTGGGGGTGGAGCAGGACTCTCTGGTGGTGGTGTCAGAGAGGAGGATGCTGGCCAAACTACATGCGATCTTGGACAGTGTCTCCCACCCACTCCATGACGTGCTGGTCAAACAAAGGAGTGGAAGACTCATCCCCCCAAAAAGCACCACACAGCGCCACAGGAAGTCATTCCTGCCTGTGGCCATCAAACTCTTTAACTCCTCCCTCTAAGTGTTAGTCTGTATGACCCCAAGTCATTAAACTGGACATTGGATCATTAACATCACTGCAATATTTGAGATAATTGTGCAATATCCTGTGTTAATACTCCTGTGCAATATACTCTTTTCAGTTTAAAATTCCCTATTTATTGATATTGATATTTATTCATACCTCTATTACTGCTGTGCAATATCCACCGTCTCATTATAAATAAGCTACACTTAACTTGGCAGTTCATGCACTATTACTTTATACCATATTATTATCATCAACCGGTAAACCCACTTTGTACTTCACACTTATTTTATTTTATACTCATACCCATTTGGTACTTAATTTATTTTCCTGTACTATAGTGTATTATAGTTTTTTTTCTTTTTTTTTTGCTTAGCCTGTGTGCACTGACGTGATAGTGAGCTGCTGTAGCAAAAAAGTTTCCCCACGGGTATCAATAAAGTATTTCTGATTCTGATTCACACTGAGATGCTAAAGGCTCTGGATATTGTTGGGCTGTCTTGGCTGACAGTGTCACATGGAGGTTGGGGACAGTGCCTGTGGACTGGCAGACCATGGTGGTGGTTCCAATTTTGAAAAGGAGGACCGGAGGGTGTGCTGCAATTATCAGGGTATCACACTGCTCAGCCTCCCTGGGAAAGTTTATTCAAGGGTGCTGGAAATGAGGCTCTGACCGATTGTCGAACCTCAGATTCAGGAGGAGCCATGTGGATTCCGTCCTGGCCGTGGAACAGTGGACTACCTCTTTAACCTTGCAGGGTTTTTGGGCATCAGCACGCACTGGGGCAGTTTGCAGTCAAGTGTGAAGCAGTCTGGATAGGAGAAAAAGGAAGCTCCTGAGTTTGGAAATGTTTTTTAATAGTGGTGATGTGATGCTGGATGTTAAGATTGTCATCAATAGTAACACCCACCCTTCTGACATGCTCACTGTGCTTTTAAAGAAAATAATGATCAGATGGATAAAATCTCTGGCCTTTGTACTTTCAGGCTTACTATGAGAATGTCAGTTTTTTAATTTAAGTATTGAGACATCCAGTGGTTGATGTTATCAATGCATCTGACAAGCTCATTTACAGAACTGGGGTTATCTAAGGAAAGTGAGACAACTGTGTATCATCTGCATAGGAATGGTTGGATACATTGTGATTTTGTATGATGGTACCAAGAGGGAGCATGTATAGATTGAATAGCAGTGGACCAAGAACTGACCCTTGTGGACGCCACAGAAAATGTTGACTTCTTCAGATGTGACGTTGCCAATAGATACTGAGAAAGTCCTTCCTTTTAAATATGTTGAGAACAATTGAAGAACAGGTCCAGATAAGCCAATATAGTTTTCAAGTCTATTAAGTAGAATGTCATGATCAGCAGTGGTTAAAGCAGCACTCAGGTCTAATAATACAAGAATGGAAAGTTTGTTTGCATCACCTCCAGAGTGACTCCACCCGTCGGTCCGGTCCCCGGGCTGTGGTCTCCTGCTCTGTCAAGCCCCCAGGCAGTCTGCCTGAGGTCTCCGGCTCTGCCTCTGTCCAAATCCCCTGGCCGTCCGCCTGAGAGTTCCTGCTTCTTTGCTGTCCATTTCCCCAGCCGTCCGCCTGAAGGTTCGTGCTTCTTTGCTGTCTAGTTCCCTAGCCGTCCACCTGAGGTTTCATGCTCCGCTACTCTTGAGTCCCCAGGCCACTTGCCCCTGAAGAGCGTGATTTCCATTTAATCGGCATACTACAGAGAGAACGTCACTCTTCTTGAAACCTGCCATCCGCTCCGAAGCCTCTGGCATGACCGCACACCTATGGCAATGGCTTCCAACAATTCACCTGTAACTCCTAAACCACATGTAAATCTGTTTCTCTTTGCTGTTGTTTTTTTAGCTAATATGTGTTGGAAAATTCATGTGACAATGACAAACAATTTGTTCAGTTGATAAGACAAACAGTTCAATAACTGTCATTTAACATGCGTTTTTAATTTCATTATAATCCATAAAAAGGAGATACATATAACAATGTGTTTGTATTTCACTTTATTTCTGTGTTTGATTTGTTTTCATTTAGGCATTTTAAATTTTCAGTGGATGGTAGTTATTTCAGTCAAATATTTGCGGTAGTGGGCCAATCACATGTCACATTAAAACGAAGAATGCTTGCGGTGGTTGGCTGCAAGAAAAAACGTACAAATAGTCATTTTTTTCTAGATCTGGGTATAAAAAGGATCGAAAGCAGTATCGTTTGACTGGAGACATTTCGATACTACTTGGTACCTGATTATTTCGGTAGTAATAACTCGGAGTACCAATACCCAGCCCTAGTTGCAAACTATCCAACAAAAACTGCAACCCAAAATTACTATCATTCCAAAATATAACAAAGAGCTACAATGAGAAATACAAAGAAATGTGATTTGCATCTAAAATCACAGCTTCAGCATGACAGTGTTGCCTGCCTTTTGGTGTGCGATTTCAGTTTCTCTAAGCTTTGTCTTTACAATACCTTTTAGCAAGCTTGTTAACTATATCCACTTCCATCCATCCATTCTGGTAAAGATCTTCGACCACACTGAAATGCCTAATCATTCACTGCATATCATTTTATACTCCTTTGAGGTCAAATTTTACAACCCTGGCAGTAATTTGCTCCTTCCCCTCGACACTGTAAACTGTACTTGGCACAATGATATACTATACACCATATGCATTATTCTACCTGGTATTTTCTGTGATATTTGTGATTAAATATTAAAACATATTCAGACATATTCAGGTGCAATAACAATATAGCACAATTAGTTGCAGTAGTTATAATTTCCATGATTCTTAAATACACACACACACACACACACACATCAAAATAATACACTAGTTTTCACTGCACCAGCCCTAAATAACAATGTTTTAATTTTTCTTTGTTTTGCACACAACTGTGTTTATGTCAAAGATGATATAATAAGTCATAGTTGTCCTGTTTGTTCACCTACTAAGCTGCATATATTCATGTGTGCTAGCCAGCAGTCTTATTCTTCACCGGCATTGTTTGTGCATTGCTACATTTCTTGACACATTACTGCCACCAACTGACGATCAGTGGATCGTGTGAAACCATTGACAAGACTGTGTATTGCGCCACCTGAGTGCATGCGATTGTGCAATGGCATCCTCTAATGCATACCCGAGATACTGACAAAACAGGGACCAAAACAGATTGCCATTGGGATTTTCACTGGCATTGCCATTAGGATTTTCATTGGGATTTTCATTGGCATTGCCATTGGGGTTTCCATTGCAATTTTCATTGGGATTACCATTGGAACTGACATCTGCATTGTTATCACCATTGGTGACATTAATTCCATCCTGGTTTTTGGTTTGTTCTGGCAGCTCCTGATTTCGAATAGCTGTAGCACTTTTTTTTACTCTTTTTGTTATTTTTCTTAGCTCCTCTTTCAAATGGCAGCTTACCTCCTCTGACAGAAGATCTTCATACACATGGGACACAGAGTTCCTTTCCTACATCTTCCATCTGATAATAAAGGCTTTAAGACATTCAAAAAAGTTCCAAAGCCAAAAAAATCCACAGATTACAGTAAAAACCACAGTCCTAGAAAAGAAACAAAGGTAAACTTTAAGACTTATTTCAATATTTATGGAATGTACTACCGCTTTTATTGATTTATTCCAAGGACATCTTTAACATGTGGTATTACCTGGTAGTATTAGGTGGTGGTCAAAACAATGTTTTGACCACACCAAGATTATGTTGCTAGCAAGTGTCATGGATCTAGGCTGAACCCAAATGCAGACTCCAGACAAGCAGGTATGGTAAGAAAAACAAGTAATTTATTGTAAAACTGGCAGGTATGGAGAATGGCAGGAGTTGGGGCTAAGATGAGGGGAAATCCAGGGAGTTGGTGTAACAGTGTAAATCCAATGAAGTGAGCTTGCTGGTGGGCTTAGGTGGCTGACAACACGGGCAGGTTGGCAGGGAATCCTAAAGACAGAGAAAACAGGTGTAAAGCAAAAACTGGCAGGCAGACAAACAAACTAACAAGTAGGCAAGGTAAGTAGGCAAACTAGGAAAGTTCTGGGCTAGAAGCGTGGCACATAACAAACCGAGTATGACACAGTGATCTGGCAGGGACTGGATGTTGGTGCTGGGTTCTTTTAGTAAGGCGGCAATGACTTGATGAAAGCCAGGGGTGCTGATTACTTAATGACTGGCAGGTGTGTAGCAAGATCCGAGCCGGGACCAGGAGAGCAGCAGGGGGGAGCCGCCACCAAACACAGAAACAGAGAGAGAACGAGCAGACAGACAAGACAAAACCAAAACGCACCTAGCACACCACATCCACACTAAAAGGCTGAAAATTACAAAAACACACTCATCGAGCAGGTGTCACAGGCAGGAGTCACAGAAGAGGGGTCGACAGCAAGCCTTCGTGAATTGCTCAGGATCTTTTATTTTTACTTACTTAAATAGATGAGTGGATGACAATTGAGCTGTCCTAAGATGTTTATTGTGTTGTGTGTCTGTGGTTGGATTTGTGGTGACATAGACTGACTTATGTAAAAGGTTAACAGTAACATTGAGCCATATCATGGTTTGCATGTGGAATATTAACTACAGCCATCAAATGAAAGTAAAGAACTAAAAGGATACTGATTCACTGTTAGATTTAGTTGTGTAAAAGCATAACGTCTCACAAAATGGAAATCCTCTAAAGTACATTGTTTTAGTAAATGTCACTTGTCTTCTTTTCACCTGTGCTTTTAAAGCCACAATATGCATTTATAAAACAGTAGAATTGGGCCCTTTGAGATATACTTTATAGATATACTTTTTATAATGCTAATAATAGAACCAGTCTTGTTTTTTGAGGATACCAAATAGTTTAAACATTATTTGAATGTAAATGTTTTAGAATAATTATATTTTACAATTATAAAATACACTGCACTGACTGAAGAAAGCTCAAAAAAGTTTATTATGTTTGAATTCCATTCGCTTGATGTTTTAAAAGTCACAATAACAACATTGTACTATTAACAACTAAAATGATTTTGTTACAGATTTCTTCCTCTAAGTGAAATAATTAGATTTTACTGGTTTTATTTTTAATTTTTTTGTAAGGGTGTTAAATGACCTAGTATGTAAAATACAAAAATATTGCAATCCAAACACAAGTCTTTTGCCAAATAAGACTTTTTGTTTTTGTTTTATGCTTTCTCATGAATAATTATGACTTTAACTTTTTTCTTAAAATTATGACTTATGATATTCTTGTTATAGCAACATTTTTTCATATAAAAAATAAATTTGTGATATTGACTTTTTCTTTAAATTACTACTTTTTCTTGTAATTTATAACCCTTTCTTGTTAATACTTGACTTTATCTTGTAATATTATGACTGTTTTCTCAACATCATGAATTTATCCATATTTTGACTTTATTTGATAAAATTTTCATATTAAGAATTTTTTCTCAAAATGACAATTGTTTTCACCTAACCTTACGACTTTTTTCTCTAAATATTTCTTCATTCTTGACATCTCATATATTTTTTCTTGTAAAAAAGCTGTAAAAAAGAGAGCTTTGCAGAACCAGTTACATTCTAAAACAAAAGAGGCCTTTTAACTCAGTTTTAACCCCCCAAAATGGTATTAAGAGTTTTTATCTGCATTGCTGATAACATTTATAGTACTAATAGAATTCTCCGTATACAGTGTGAATAATTGTGATACACATTTTTAAAATGTAATTACTAATGCATTAATAATAATAATAATAATAATAATGATAATAATAATAATAATAATAATGAAAATGTATAGTGATATGGTGGTATAGGTTCTGTAGCAACCTATTTTACAATCACAATTCTGAACATTTAGCTTATTTGATTGCTGTGTGTTGTCACTTACAAGTGATGCATTCTTATAATCGGTTTGGATGAGTGTCTCCTCGTAGGTCAGCTTTTCCTTGCAAAGTATTCCATTCTGGGAGGTGTTGAGGTTTGTCAGCAAGCAGACGTACCAATCTCCATCAAACAGAAGAGTGGATGCCCAAACAGCGCTCAGATACCAATATTTGATCGAAAACTTCACAATAAAGCTGCAGAAATAGTTGCAACAATAATTACAGCTGCAGTGAAATATCAACTTTTGATAGTAAGACTCAATTAAGGTGAAAAGCTAGGTGAGGATCAAAGAAGGTGCAGCTAAGAACACTACATCATTTCGATGGACACCTGGTCTGCATGAGCAAAAACAATCCATATCAAATAAGTACTGCAGAATGAAGAAGCAGGCTATGAGCAGGAATGCACTCGTAGCATTTGATATGATTTTTAGAGATTGGAGGAACATCATCAAGGTGCACCATGCTGGCTGAAAGGGCTGAAAAATATTGAGTGAAAAAATCTTGTTTTCTAAGGGATGATGCTGCATCGCAGATCAATTGTCTTGATATGTTTGTCCTCTAAGTGCAAAAGGATCAAACATGTGCGTTGGAAATATTCTGTCCACCAGTCGAGGAAAAATGTGTCAGCCACAAGAACAAACAGGAAATCTTCTGCAGCATTTACCTTCTCTGATCAGCACAGTATGCTTTCACTTCTCATTTCCACAGTTAATTTGATTTTTAATGTCTCTGCATCTTTCAGAGGAAACATGTCCTGTAACATCAAACATGATCAGTTGTACCTGTAATTTTTTTATTTCAAGGTTTTGGAATATTGCTTTGTTTTTGTTTTGGGGTGGAAATTTAGGAAAACATGTAATGTGCACATAAAACATTTAGTAGGTGTAAACAATTGTTTCCAAACTATAACTGTGTTAACACCATCCTTCTCCCTCTTCCATTTTTGGTGCAGTCTGTATTGCTGCCCTCCATTGGTTACAACTTGCATGTCTTTCTAGTAACAAAATATGAAAGTGTGAAGAAATAACAAATGTGTGAAGAAATAACAAATAAAATAAACAAATAAAAACAAGACTAAGAATCTACAGCCATGCTAGCAGCTTTTTTGAGGCTGTACTTGGGCACAACAGTGCTTTGAGCTAAATGCTAATGTCTGCATGCAATAACAATGCTAATATGCTGATGTTTAGCAGGTATAATGTTTAGCATGTTCACCATCTTTAGCATGTTAAAATGCTAAAATTTGCTCATTAGCACTAAATTGGTAATGTCATTAGTTTTGCAGGTAAAATTAAGACCTGATGTTGGAGCTACATGAAAAGTCAGGGGATCACAAAACTTATTACAATTCATCCTGAGGGGAACATGAATGTCTGCACCAAATTTCATGGCAATCTATTCAGTAGTTGTCTAGACATTTCAAAACCACAAATGTCAACCTCATAGTGGTGCAAGAAGAAAAGTCAGGGATCACCAAAGTCATTTGGATACATTGTCTGGGAATCCAAAATTTGATGGCAATCCACTCAATAGTTGTTGAGATATTTCTGTCTGGACCAAAGTGGTGGTCCGACCGACCGTCAGACTGATATTGCCATCTAGTGAGCCACTAGCATACCCAAAAAGATTTAAAAATATGTATCATACTTTGTGGTGTTCACAAATGTGTCTTCCACCAATTACAATTCCATTTCCTTCCAATTACCACCCAACATGAATCAATGGATGTCAAATGCATGTCATTTTTATTGAGACTAATTTCCTCCTATCATTAGTCTCACCAGTTTACACATATATACTGTATATACACTACATGCATAGAGTTACAGTTCATTTTTATGAAAAAAATATATTGGTGAGAAAAGGTTTGCTACTCTGATAAATCGTGTGAATATATTTAACTCCAAATTTATTGATACGCTATTGAGAAAATTTTATATAAATACTAATTCCACTATACAACAACAATCCAAGTGTTGTGCTACAAAAATACTTTGATATCAAACTATAATAATAAAAACTATAAAACTATTATAGGTAGCCACAGAAAGACTTAAACAAAAGTGGGGAAAGGACTTAAATCCTTTATTAAAGTAAAGCTATCAGTACCACAATGGAATAATACTGCATTCAGAAGTTTATGTAAGTAAAAGTATATAAGTATTCAACGTCAAATGTAGTAAAATATCAGAAGTACAAGTACTCGTGGATGTTTTCACATTGTTATATTTCTTTTGCATTAGGACTGATGTGATATAGGCTACTGTAAATATTTAATTTCCCCACATACTGCTGGTGTTAAACCCTTCAAGGAATTGTTCATTTTTGATTGACACACCTATGTTTAACTAGGCTAACTGTTTCTCCACACCCCCAGTTTTTATGCTAAGCTAGGCTAAACATGTCCTAACTCCAGACCCTTTACTTAAAAGAATAGTTCAACATTTCGGAAAATACCGTTATTCACCCTCTTTCCGTGAGTGAGATGTTCAGATTGATATCAATCTCATGTCTGTGTGTTAAGTACAGCTCGAGCCAGGATGTGGTTAGCCTAGTTTAGCATAAAGACTGGACGCAGGCAACTAGCCTGGCCCTTTCCAAAATTCAAAAATACACCTACCAACAATTCTAAAACTTATAAACTAACATGTATCTTGTTTGTTTAATTCATACATAAACAGAAACATAAAAAATAAAATTTTTGGTTTTAAGGGGAGTTATGTGCTGGAACTATTTCTTGCTGAGCCTGGTGCAGTAACTGTGTGCAGCTTCCTAAAGTCTTGTCATCACAGTGAAGATGCCAAGTTTGGTACCATCATACCTGTACACACTGACCATATTTGGCAACCCACGCTATAGCCAGAGACGCTGCACAGAAATAGTCAACAGGGCTTATCAATAAATTGTTCTTCATCAAGAAATAGTTCCAGCACATAACTTAACCCCTAAAACCATAAATTGTCATTTTTAAATTTCTGTAAACAAGCTCGATACAACGTGTTAATTAGTGAGCTTTAGAGGTGTAAGTAGGTGTATTTTGTGACTTTGGACTGAGCTAGGCTAGCTGTTCCCCCCTGCTTCCAGTCTTTATGCTAAGCTAGGCTAACCACGTCCTGACTCCAGCACTGTACTTAACACACAGACATGAGATTGATATCCATCTTCTCATGTAACTCTCTGAAAGAAAGCAAATAAGCGAATACAATTTCTACAAAAGTTTGAAGTATTTCTTTAAGGCACAGACATGAAACCGATAAATATTCTCAGGTAAGAAAGAACGTGAATAGGGGTATTTCCAAAAATGTTGAAAATGTTCAATAAGAGGAAAATAATGTGAAAGAAAACACAGACTCGTCACTTGTCTTTACTTAAAATACAACAAATGAGGAAGGTTTGTTCCCCCTTATGGAGGTCCAAGGCATTACCAATCAAGCCATGACAAAGCAATCACTACAAATCGAGCACAGAGAAAGATTTAATGTACAGAGATAAAGATTTGCATCACTGAGTGCATAATAAAATAAAATTATCTTTGAAACCTACACATTTCTATCACCACACTGGCTAGTTTAAACTCTAGCAGTGCATCTTATTTATATTTTGCATGTAACAACATTAGTCTTTAAAGTAACTAGTTACTACAGCTGTCATTGTTAATGTAGTGGAGGAAGAAGGACAATATTTCCTTCTGGAAAGTAAAAGTTCTCACAAAATGGAATTATTCACATAAAGTAAAGTATTTAAAAACTAGTATACTAAATGTACTTAGTTACTTTTTATCTCTCGGCTTAACTAACCCAAACCCACATTCCTCCCTCAGAACACAGCCATTTAAACCTTTTATTGTGTTAATCTTATAGTTGTTGTCTTTTCTGAGAATAAAATATAGTCTTATTTTCAATGCCTCTGCATAATGATGTACAAACTGCTCTACATGGTTCAGCTTTGAAGAAACATTGTCAAACTGACAGAGAAAGGCTTATCTCACATGACACTGTATGATTGTTTCTGGACATCAAGATGTGCGACAAGAACATTTGTTTTTCACTGAAGTCGATGCTACTTTACAGGAGATGGGAGCTTATCTATTATTGCCAAAGACAACTAAAGTGCATGCTGCTTTACCCATTAACTCAATGGCTTGTACAGTAATTCATAAAACATACATTAATATAACACTTAACCCTATAATACTTATAGGGTTTGCAGCACAATGTGTTAACATTTTATTCACTTGTATACAAAGTATACAATCATCACATTTTTTTAAACAAAGTGCTATAAGTAACCAAAAAATCTTTCGATAATTCAATTCAGTGTCACATTCAACCACTGATGATATCACCTTTTGTTTGCATGCTATGGCGCTACTGTATAAGGAAAAAAGGCAAACATTTAACCCATAGATACATTTTCAACTAAAACTTGTGTTGCGAATAAAAACTCTAAAAATGTGCTGCTTTTTAATAAATTTCCATAAGTTAATTGACAAACATAGAAGTTTAGCAGTCATGAAATTTGGCACTTCTTTGACCTTCCCTCAAGCACACAATGCATCCACATCCAGTGAAGAAAAACTATGCATAAAATCCAGAGTATCTACTTAACATATTGTATATTTGTGCACTATATTTTCTACATCCAGCGTGGAAACGTGGAAACACATCTGAGACTTTGTGGCTGAAGCTACTTTCCCTGATTAATGGGATTTGGGGGCGCTACTGGGCTCTATAACCAATCTTTCATCTACCCTTTCATTCATATTTTGCTCATCATAAAATACATCCTCTGTGTTAGTATCCCTGACTTGTACATGCTGGTGATACGTGCCCATTGCTAGCTATATGGTATCATAAACCCTTTATAAATGGTACTTTATTAGACAGTGGTGCCAAATTTCATAAGTTACTAATGCAATAAAGCATTTGCACAACAGACTTGGTAAATATCCTCCTCAAGGTGTAAGTGGCCTCTTTAATTCATCAGTGAGACTGTCTTCCCATTAAAAACATCAGAATAATTTGTTTATTCAAAATACGTTTACCTGGCACGGATTTCTATTAATCATGTGAATTATGAATTGTCCGTGAAAGCAAAGGCAGCCGTAATTATAATGTTATTGGATCGGTTTCAAAACCTCTATCGTTGGAGGTTGTGGTAGAGGATGAAGTGTCTGACTATGACACAAGTGACCGCTGTTTGTTTCCCATTTCCTACTAACAGTCAATGCTTGGTTTTTTTAAACCAAAATTCTCTTGACACAGGTTCCCTAACCTTGACAAAGTAGTTGTTTTTCACACTAAGTCATTTTTGTCCCTAAACCTAACCAAACCTTCACCACAGAGGTGGCAGATCAGGAAACGCACTATGAAAATTTTTTGTAACAGTTTCAGAAGGCACTGACAACTGATGTCATCCTGCCTGTATGGGCACAAGATCAGAAAACACAATGGGTTGTTTTTAAAAGCAATGAGAAATGATTGATTGAAATATTTTGCTTTTTAGTCTGGAGGACTTGTCGACCTTTCTCCCTACCATTCTTAAACATCTCTGCAGATCTAAGCAGAGAAGAACGCCACCACCTTTACAGCAGAAAGGTAAAACACATTAACGTACCTAAAATCTGCTATATAAAAGAAACAACAACCAAGTGGTTTCTTTCAAGCAGCCCAGAGAAGTGTGTTCCAGCCATCTCACTTTCTAATAAGCCATCAAATTTGCAGTTGTAAAGTTTAACAAATTTTTGAATTTAATACTATGCAGTCCCTTCCCATAAGGTGGTCAGTGTGCTAAAGAGCTATTTCAAAATAGAAAATATATTGTGCTGGAAGATGACATACTACACACCAAATTAGTTTTTCACAATCTCCAATCCAAAATGTTGTCCTCATTACTGACCTATATGGCAAATAAATTATTTATTAACATTAATAAAGTGATTATTTACAATTTATAAACCTTTTACAAAGTATGACATTTTTTAAATGGTCTTAAAAATGGTTAATCCAAGACCTCTCTTGGGCTATGTGTTTAGCTGTAATGCAAAACCAAAAAAAAAAAGTTCTTATAAATGGATTTTTTACTGATCTATATTAATAAGTGTTATATTAACAAGCATCCTTTATGTGAAAGTGGTACTGAAAAAGGTTAATCCAAGATCTCTGGTGGGCGATGTGTCCAAATCCAAACTCCATAATACAGGTTCAAGTCAAGTTCAAATCATCACATGTGAAAGTATTGTAGTGACTGAATTATTTGTAATCTGCCTGAGGCACTTCTGCATCAGGCAGATTACAAATAATTCAGTCACTACAATACTGGAGGAAACTGATAAGCCTTTGGTTGAATGATTTCTTTTTTTTTTAATACAGTATGTAGAAGTGTTTTTGATCAAATTTAAAATGGTGATTACTGAAATTCATCAAACCCTATTTGTTGGATTGATCGCAATCTGCCAACAAGTCCTCCAACCCAGACAACCACATAGGTCATTTGTTCTTACCCTCTAATACGACCCACAGGAGCATTTCCTAAATTAGCGCCCCCTACCGGTGGCAGTTGAGGACGGATTGTAAGGTGAGGACGGGCTGCAAGCATACATTACGTCACATTACGACATAAGTCACGTGACATTAAACACGTGGTTAACAATGTCAGTTTGGTTAGGAAAAGATCATGGTTTGGGTTCAAATGAGTACGTTACGTAAGTTACACAACTAACGTAAGTTAAGTTACATAAGTCACGTACGTAACGTTATGTAACATAAAACCTTAAATAAGTCAGTGTTGACTATTGGCTTCACACAGGACCATGGTCTCCTGATTAAAAATCCTTTGTTTGTTTGTGCCATCCATCCACACCATCATCTCCATAAGCGGACTTTCTAGCTCTTTAAGCTACGTCAACTGACTTCCCTTGCTCCTGTCATAATTACCACAACCACTAGAGGTCGCATCCTACAATAAACGTAAACATGGGTCGTAATAAGCTGCTTGCACAAAAGACCTATATGGATGTTTTTCTGGTGAAGACAGTTCTGCAATCTGCAGAACTCAGTGGCAGAAACCTTTTTCTATTTGTGAAGTTATAGACCTCAGAAGTTTGTAGGAGTCTCTTCACCTTTGGCACTGGTGTTGGAGAGAATTATGAACATTTGAAAGCATGTAGCCTACACTGAGAACATGTACTGTATATGCAATGAACAATTTGGATAATTAACAATGCAAAAAACAAGAAATGAAACCTACAGCTTCTATCAGATTAATCTGACCATCAATGACAAATTGTTTAGAGTGTCAAGATACTCTTGATAAGCCATAATAAAAGATGCTTTCTTTCACATGTGATGATTACTGGGTAAACTTATTTTGACAAAATTCAAAATAGGAATTAATTGTTTAAAATTAACTTGTCTTGTTGAAGAGTTTGGCCAAACATTTAGACTAATGGCACAAACAGTAGCTAAACAGTTGGGAATATTAAAATTCAGTTGATAAGGCATAATAAGGCATCCCAAAGATGCTTTTCTTTGCATGTAGTTAAGATCCAATCAGGTTTGTAGGAGAAGCAGCCTATAATGTGTTTTTGACAAAACTTAAAATGGCAGCCCAAATTGATTAAAATTGACCAGGCCAGTTTATTGAGGTTGCCATGACCCAAGCAACTCGAGCAGTAAAAAGAAGTTGGTTGGTATACAACAAACTCTAAGGATTACAAGTAAAAACTGAACCTTAAAGGTGGGGTATGCAATTCTAATCCAATAAACGTCTTTTTGTCAAATTCAGCTAATATCTCCTCACGGTACAATAGTTGTCCGTTCACTGTGTGAACCGGAAAACAAACTCCACACAACACTATTTCAGCCATTCCAGCCATGATGTGTGTGTCAGGTAACATTAAATCACTTGCCCACGGACATTCAGCTTACTTTCTAGTTTGCCAAGATATGCTGTTGTTTTGGTGTTAGCTATAGTAGCAGGAGAGTTGTGAGAATTGTTGTCTGGAGCTGGTGTGCTGGCTCTGGGAAACCGTCTCCTCCTCTCTGGCTGTTAGCTTAGCAGCAGCAACTGTAGGGACAGTTTGCTAACCCACATCCTAGCTAAGCTAACCTACAACCTAACTAACGTTAGTTACATTACTTTCTGTGTTGTTGTTCACTCTATATCATACTATTGTCTGGAACCCCCTTTCAGATGGTGGGATTGTGGGGGATATAAAACGTTATCTCCATTTGTATGATTCATCAAATCCAGACTACACAGAACTCTTGAAAAGAGATCGGCGAGGCAGTGGGATGATTCCAAGAGGATGCTATGATGGCAGGCTTTTCACCCCGCCTTCAAGTGTGGCAATTTGTAACAAGTATAAACACTTTTGCTTTAGATACTGTTGGACAAAACATTGTACAACCTACTTCATTTGAAGCATACTGAGGCCTTTAGATGAATGAAAGCACCAACAAGTTTTACAATGAATTGTTGATTTGTACATGAGAAAGAAAGCCTTGAAGAAATGCTTCCCCCCTAATAAATTACAAATCTTACGATCTGAACAATTTACCAGATTAGTGGACAAACAGCAGATCTCTAATTTCTTTTGCATGCTGTGAAGCTGATAATATCAGGACTCGAGGAAGCAGAATATGCTGAAATTGTGCTAAAAGTTAAGTGGCAGCAGGGTACATTAAGTGAACATTGAAAATAGAAAATACATTTTTTTATAAAGTGAGGTGATCAGTGATGGGACAGGTTCTCAGAGAAAAAATTACGACTGGCAACTAACTTTTTGGCCATTCAAGTGTTAAGCATTAAGTCTTCATTCAGGCATCACACAAGCTCCAGTGACTTTCCAGCACAAAGTACAGTATTTACATGTATTACATATCATTATGACAAGACAACAAAAAATAAGTTTATGAGTATATTTAACATAATCTGTTGAAAGATACCCCTTCTTGCTATGCTATAGTTAAGGTTAGGGTTATGTGAAACTTAACAGTGGGTGAATTTGATTGTGAGGAAAATATCCAGCTAATTGTGCAGAGTATGTTTCAAAGATTACTCATCTGATTAGAGTTTACTTTACTAACTGGTAGTGTGTGTGTGTGTGTGTGTGTGTGTGTGTGTGTGTGTGTGTGTGTGTGTGTGTGTCTGTTTGGAGGAGGAGAGGGGCTGCATATGTACATTTCTTCATCACTGGATAAAGGTTTTTAAAATCTTTATCTTCCTAGACATCATCTTCATGCAGAAGGCAGTACAGCACATGGGTTAAGATGATTGTTGGTGATTGTTGTTGGTTTTTTGTTGTTGTTTTCTTGAAATCACAAGAAAATTATTATGGTCTCAAAATTAACAAGCTTTGGTTTTTCGTGATCACAATATCATTAGACAAAAATGGGCATAATTTATACGCGGTAATTCAGCTATGATTAGCACCTCCAAGCCTGAAGTCATGGTATTTTACTGGAAAATGGTGGATTTCTAACTCTGAGTTGGGAGTGATTAGCTGCCAACAAGTATCTTGGAGTGTTTACAAGTGAGGGTAAGATGGAACGTGGGCTCGACAGGCAGATTGCTGCTGTGTCAGCAGTCATGTGCATGCTTTAACAAACTGTCTTGGTGATGAGAGACATAAGCCTGAAAGCCAGGCCAGTCAATAACATTCCAGCCTTCAGCTACTGTCATGATGGTCATTTCTCACTTTGATTTGAGTTTGATTATGAAACCCCAAGTCAAGAAATTCAAGTATCATGGGATCTTGTTCACAAGTGAGTTTAAGATGGAATGTGAGATTGACAGACAAATGACTGCTGGATCAATCATTCTGTAATGTGGACACTGTACCGGACTGTCATGGTCAAGGCAAAGCTCTTAATTGACCAGCTTTCCAACCCTAAATGATCAGTAATGACCAAGAGGATACAAGCAACCTAAATGAGTTTTCTTCACAGGGTGTCTGGTCTCACCCTTAAAGAGACATTTGAACCCAAAATCAAAAATACATACGTAGAGATGTCTGAGCTAGATGGCACTCGGCTTGTGGTGCTCAAAGCGCCAAAAAAATACATTTTAAAAACTCAACAGCAATGTCTCTTTCCAGAAATCATGACCTGGTTACTCAAGATAATCTACAGATTTGTTGTTAGCAGTTTCATGTAGGAACTATTTTCTTTCTGCTGCTCACAACAAGGCTGTAATTATTTGGGACCAGCCTACTAATTCTTTGTCGTTTTATATTCCTTCACGGCCTCTTAGATCCTCTGCTGCCGTTTTTTAAATACAGATTATCACAGAAATAAGAAAATCGGCAGCTCAGCTTTCTTTGACTATACACCAAAACTTTGGAATTCCCTACCCAAGGCTATAAGAGATGCAAGCTCTGTGAACATTGAAAACTTATACAACATTGCCTTTAACTAAACTGTCACTCTTCCTCTGTTTTATTCTTATCTTTTACATATTTCATTGTTCTTATGCCTTCCTTTGTTTTATTTATATCTTTCATATATTCTTTTGTTCTTAGCATACCTGTTCTTGCTATTTGCTGTCTCTTTTGCTTGTTATTCATTTAATTGCTAGGTTAATTTGCCTGTTTTTATTTATTTATTTATAAATAAAGTTTATTATTTTAATTTTTTTCACTAGCAAGGGCACACTATGAAACATTTTCAAATATTATAAGGACATTGCACAGACTTTTACTGCAGCTGCAGTAGCCTTAAAGCTGGATTACCAACCAGGCAAAGCAGTCAACTGCCCCAGGGCCCCAGACCCTGATGGGCAACTAAAAGCCCCAGATTCACTGTGCGGCAATAGTTTGTGGTGAAGTGAGTAATAGCAACTTTTTTGGGAATACCAGAATATGAGCTACCAAAGGACAATATCAACTGACATGTTAAGGTGGGTACTGGTGATCACAATAAAACAATTTTTATAAATATTTTTAGAAATAGATCACAAAAAGTGTTCTGTGATCATGAGGAAACAAACTGTAAAAATAATTACTCCCATAGCTTTCCAACCTTCCATATCTTCACTTCACTCCTGGCAGCAAATAATAGGGCATCAGTTTAGATGAGTGGTGACTTTCTTTGGTTACAAACAATATAGTAAAAAGATAGTTGTCCTCCTATTTTGTTATGCTCCCTGCAATATGTTGAGGATTATGACCACTCAATAGATCCTTCCTAAAATATTCATTTTAAAAAGTGTCTGTCTGTTTAATGAACATTTATTTCCTTTTTTCATCAGGAAATACACATTTTCTCATCATTTATCTTTCTTCATAAAATAGGCCCAGTCATCCTCACAACTAGAAAATTGCATACCAGAAGAAGAAGGTGGTCAAAGTCAAGATAAAAGCTGGTCAAGGCAACGGGGAGGTAAAATAGTTCTATACAAACTGAGATGTTTTTCCAAAAAGATATTCCTGTCTGGCTCAGACAAATGGTCCTTTGTCACACCCTCTACATGGGCATTTAAAGGGAGATTTAGAGAGTGTAAAGAGTGCGTGTGTGGTGCTATGGATGCACTTAAGATGTCAATTTAATGCCACAGTGGTAATTAATCACTAGAGAAATTGTGAAAACATTTGTGTGCCTGCTATGATGCCTCTAGCAGAGGTGGTAATGCAGGTATTCTGGGATAAGAATGGACTACACATAGGTGGAGGCCAAAGAATGTAGAGTGTTATTTCCTCCACCAAGTTCATTTATTCTATATGGGTGACACATCAGTGTCTGGTATTGTGCTTATACCATGGCCACTTACCAAAAGAACAAGTCTCCAGCAGCTTTGTGAGGCTGTACTTAGGCACACCGATGCTTTGAGCTGAATGCTAATTTCGGCATGCTAACATGCTCACAATGACAGTTAACGTGATAATGTTTAGCAGGTATAATGTTTACTGTATTAGTTTAGCATGTTAGCATGCTAACATTTGCAAATTAGCATTAAATAAAAATTGTAACTGAGAATCAGAAACAGAATCGGGTTTATTGCCAAGTAGGTTTTCACATACAAGGAATTTGCTTTGGTATTTGGTCATTAGTTTTTCAGGTATTTAGTCATAATCCAAAATGTTAGACAAAGTGAAATATTGACCTGATGATGGCGCTACATGAAAAGTCTGAGGATCACCAAAGTTTTTACAATTAAAGGTTATATTGATAACATTTTTATGTAGACGAATATTTAAAAAATAATAATATAGCCACAGAGCTTTTCTTTAAAAAACATTATGATTGTGAATTAATCATTTAAAAAATTTTGACGGGTCCAAAATGAATGTTTTGTTTATCTCTGTGTGAGGTGTCTGAAGTTTGGTTCCTGCTTCTAACAAGGCTTGTGAGCCAATAGTATTACGACGTTGGTCACATGGTATAGTTGCCAGTTAAAACGGACAAACGAAAAAACGGACACTGACGTTAGCACATAGCCTATTAGCTATCTTAGCTTAATAGTCCAAACAACAATAACCCATAAAATTACAGTTCTGCATATTTAAACAAAATAAACAGCAACTACCAACAGCCATAGGCCTTACAACCTTACCTAATGTGTTGTCACCGGTTAGATTGTCAAAATTAGAAAAATAACAGCTTCAATCCCTGAGGTGCTATGTTAGCATTAGTGACGGTTGCGTCCAGTTACCTAAGGTTATAGTTCCCTCAAACAATGTAACGTTATAACGAAGATGTGTATCAGATGTGATGGAAGGGAGGAGGGGGAGTGTGTCATCTAGTGGCTAGATGTTATCATTGTTATCAATAGCACCTTTAATCCTGAGGGAAACATGAATGTCTGTACTAAATTGGGCCAATCCATATCATAGATGTTAGGGTTATTAGGGATAGGGATATTTCACTGGATAAGTAAAAACTTTAACCTACTGGTGGGACAATGAAAAGTCAGGGAATTACCAGAGTCATTAGGATTCATCCTCTGGGGTCCATGAATGTCTGTACCAAATTTCATGACAATCCATCAAATAGTTGTCAAGATATTTTAGTCTGGACAAAAGTGGTAGACCAACATACCAACCAACATTGTCATCCATAGAGCCATGAAGGTAGCATGGCTAAAAAACTGAGCCAGAGTTTACATTGTTATCAGTTGTATGGTTACTTTCACAACTGAGTTAACTGGTAACATAGTGTCATTATTGTTGCTATGGTTGTTCCAGTTTCATACACCGACAGGTGTAAAATCCCTCACCAAATGAGAGTCTATGACAAGGAGCACTAAAGCTGTTCTGGAGGCTCATGGAGAACCAACATCTTACTAAATAAACTGCTGACTTTAACTATGTTTGAGATGTCCTGATTTTTATGGACAAGTGCCAGACGAGCAGAAATTAGCACTGTCTTTGGCCATGGTATAATCCACAATATTCTGTTCATGTATAGATAATACATTTGAGATTAGTTTGCTCTAACATGGCTGAACCTTCTCTGAACACTGGTCTTGCATGGTCACAGGGAATACTATTTTTCAAAAGGTTTTTGCTAGCTAATATTAGTGATGGTTAAAACATTTATAACAGTAACAGTATATTTCTGTTAACTCTAACACAGTTATTTTCATTCTACTCCTTCTCCCTGCATTAGCTGAAGTCAGTAGTAAATCGCACAGTAGTCTGTTTCACATTTTCAAGCATTAGCATTTTGTTTGGCATTATGCTAGCAATCTACAAAAGTAAGCCTAGATTTCACTTACAGCTTCAGAAGTTAATAATTTCTTAAAATTTTATTGCAGCATTTAAGTGAAAATATTAAATTAGTAACATATATATACAGTCAAATATTTGGGTGAAAAAAAACAAAAGCTAAGACATAAGCTTGACCATAACGAAGGATAAATTGTCAGCCATTTTGTGACTGAGATGTTCATTTCACTAACAGACTTTGTTGTTTCTGCAGAGATTTGTTGTAAGGTAATACTAGTGAATAGATGCACCTATCAACATTAGAGTGATGGGATCTGTAAATTGCCCCTATTTGATCCTGAACTATTCCTTTTCATTTTAACATAGACACAACCTGTCTGTGTAGTTTTAATAAAGTGCCTTCAGAGTTGTGCAGATTTAGTAACCCAACTCAGCTTGTGTACATATTTAGAAGGTTGATATTTACAGAAAAAAACAGAGATGAAAGGTTTGAGATGCCCTAAGGGTACTTTTAGTATATAGCATTTGCATGTTGACTGTTTTTAGGTTTTAGGTTACATCACTGCTACCGGTGTTAGAAAGCTTCCCCAAGCTCATCTCTCTTATTACACCTTTCCATGTCATATGACATACAGAAGGTGGACATAATATCAAAAACACCAGTTATCATTGTAATAAAACTTAAATTCAGGCTAAACTAACATGGTGATTATCCAGCTCCATGGTCACTTTTAAGGCTATAATTTGTAGTGTTGTTGTACTGGACATCATTAGGGCCCAGTCACATCAGCATTTATATCAGCAATATTTTAGATCAAAATCTATTTCTTTCAGTGGAATTGCAGGATTCTGAATTTACTTGCTGTGGCTTTCATACAGAGCTCAACTTTGGTGAACTCTGACAAACAAATTTGCACTGTTGACCAATTGTAAACCATCTTGACAGTGCTAACTGCCCTCAGAATCCCTTTCAGATTGGGTCTCTTCTTTTTTGAAACTAAACTTTGGGTTTGGTTATGTTTTCCACAGGTCTGTTATAGATCCGGTGATAGACCTCTACTAAACGGTGTTTATGTTATTAAGTCATCCCTCTTTATGTATATTGGGGGCACAAAATATTAAGTACACCTCAAAACTACAGCCTTAAAAAATGGTACTTAAAAATGACTAAGGTTGTATCAGCGCATCTCTGACACCAATGGAATATTAGAATCTTTACAAATGTAGTTTTTGTCACATACCTATTGTAGCTAATTATATGATGTGTTTATGATTTTATGTCCACGCCGTCTATTTGTTTATGTATTGTTAAATCTAACTGCATTCTGAGAAATTGTTTTGTTTTGTAGAAACTACATTTTGTTTGCTTGATTTCTGTTTCCTCAGCACAGAGGGTTGTGTTTTTCTGTTAAGTGTAATTGAGTTGTGTCCATTCCTTGTTGTCTAGACCCTTGTCTTCATTCCTTTCTAGCTCCTTCATCTTCTACTCCTTTCCATCCACCTTCTGTAACTACACAATGTCTGACTCCACTACGCATTGCTCAGTATACTCCTTCACCAGCTCCACACTCAAGGAGTTGTGGCAGAATTCAGCCATGGGCTTCCAGAGAGGTGGATCCAGGAACATCTGGCACATCACATGACCCTTCAGGGTGGCGGTGTGACGCTGCAGGTGGCACAAGAACTGTTGCCGAGCCAGGTCCAGGTCTTTACCGAACATGTCAATGTTGAGGTAATACCTGGTTAAAAAAAGTGTACCAGTTGACTGAGTGAAAAGTATTTCTTATTCTGAAAATGAATAACTTGCACTGTTTAACATGATGAGTATCTTAAAGCCACTATGTGTCGTTTCTAATAAATTTGCAATTTAGACAGCAGTGCACACCACTACATTGTTGTACACTTCCTTATGGACAGCAGTTGTCTCTGACTTAAAGGGAAAATTTGGTACCTTTTTATGTGGATGTCCAGTCAGTGTTGATGGTAAATGCAGTCGATTGAAGCAATAAATTCCTCTGTGTGTGTTATATTGACTGAGAAAGCTGAGTTTGCCAAGTAGTTCTTCCTGCATCCTGGGCCGTCATTTGACAGTGACATAGTTGGAGGCAAGGGAGAACTACAGGCTACTTCAGCTTGGATTTCTAGACTCCACCTCTGGGTAGCCAGGGGGCGTGCTAGATGCCGATCTTTGCTTGTATTGCAAACTAGCTACGTTTCCAACCGCAAAAATGGCAACCCAAAATATGAGTGCAGAGGATGTTATGGATGAGTATACATTTTACAGTGTTTTGGCTGACTCGGATATTCAGCCATAATTATTCGCGCCAGAGTATATGGCTGAAGAAATGTAGTGGAGAAACAGCCAAGGCGGCAGCTGCATTAGCTGTGCAAGATGATATGGCTGGCAGATACCATCCAGAACTGGGGCTGCCGAGAGCAAACAGCAACTGGTGGTGCCTTTGCTCAAATTACTCTCCGATGCCAACAGAAACTGAATCTCATTCTCAATCATTTTGCTGCAATGAATTTCAGTCTTTCAGTATTTGTTAGATGCTGTCACCGACGCCAGCCCAAGTGAGCCTGTGTGCGTTACTATGCATGAAAGTTTTACTCCAAACTTGGACAGCAGTGTGCTGGAGACCTTCATCAGGATGCTGAAGATAAACTGGAAAAGACAACCAATAACAGCAGGGCCGATGACCATTGAGTGAGTATTTTGGTCACCTAACGCTATGTTTTGGCCAAAAAAGTAATAGCTATAGGCTAGGGTGGTACTCCCACAGGCTGGGGCGATGTTGCACTAATGATGTAATATTGAAGGACAGTCAAGAGAAACTGTGTGAACGTGAAGTCTCATTTGAAGCCAACTAAATAATGAGACGAGTAGTAGGTTGGATGCTGATAACAGTTTTTTCATGTTGCTTTTTGTGGAACTTTTTTACTGCAGCACTAGCTCAGCTAGCGTTAGCTTTGTTGTTATACGTAAACCCGTGGGTGGGCGTGGGCGTAAGCTCGCACACAATCCTACCAGCACGGCTCCGCGAGCAGGAGAACTCAGCTTTCTCTGTCAATATAGCACGCACTGAGGAATTTATTAATTAACTACATTTACCATCAACCCCAACTGAACATCCACATAAACATGGCGAAATTTCCCTTTAACTTGCAACATATGCTTGGCATTATGAATAAATAAAGGACAGTTACCAGTCATCTCCAATGGGCACCTTGAAAGGGAAGGTACAGAGGCTGGCCACAGTAGGGTTGGACACATCATCCACCATCCAGTCAATGTCCTTCTTCAGTAGGATGGCCATGTTACTGGGCAAAGGCTTGAATGGCTGCCAATCTTGAATAATGGTGGCATTAGGAAGGACCCCCTGCATTAGGTCAGTGGTCAGATACAGCCGGTGGATAGCTGTATGGTCAAGACGCACCAGAGGAGGGTTGGAGGGGGAGTTGGAAAAAGAGGATTGGATGTCTCCACCCAGACCAAGCTCAGACAGACGGAGCTTGAGGTCTTCAGCTCTGAAGCGCACCAGCAGAATACCCTGCAGAGAAGAAAGCCAATGTGTGAGCTGATGAAGAACTACAACAGTAAACAGACTGACTTATTTAAAGCTAGAGTGTGGGACTTTTACATATAACTGAACATCCGTTACATTCAAGCCCTTGCCAAATGAGTTCACACAATGCTGATCAAGCCTGTTACCACCAGGTAAAACTCTCTGTATTTGGCAGTATACCAGAGTTTTTAAATCTGGTGTCTGTGGTGACATTCCCGCATTGGCACACCTCTAATGATGCTATTTACGCGAACCAGCAATGATTGGTTTGCCAAAGCAGAAGCGGGGAGCAACCCAGAGCCATGTAAAGAGCTCCACCATCTGCTTTTGCTGTAAAAAAAAAAAAAAAAAAGGTTTATTGGAGAGAATGTTTATTTTTGAGAATGTTTTATGGTTTATTTTGTTTATTATGATTGTATAGTTTGTGTTAATATGCTTTGGTAACGTAGTTGTGTGCAGTCATACCAATAAAGCCATTTGAATTGAAATTGAATGCAGATGATACAACTCTCTCTCTGCATGACTCTG
This sequence comes from Siniperca scherzeri, assembly GCA_027580175.1. Lineage (NCBI taxonomy): Eukaryota > Metazoa > Chordata > Actinopteri > Centrarchiformes > Sinipercidae > Siniperca > Siniperca scherzeri. The sequence continues at coordinate 3,465,790 of CM050845.1, forward strand.
GAGCAACTTTAGCGACAGAGTAGGCTACAGCTACTAGGAGTAAAACCATAGACTATAAAACAGAGTAAAACCTAAGAAGTTTCCAAGAAAAGTTTGTGATGCTTCAGATAATAAAGAAACTCATTCAGAGGAAGAATTACAGTCAAAAAAAGAAAGTGATTGACAGCGAGGACGAACACGAATAACCATTGGTGTAGCTTTAGCTTTTCCTCATTGGAGAGCACTGAGAGAAGGGACTGACGGCAGACACAGATGTCACATTACTACTCTTGGACAGGTTGGTAAAATATTTGGAGTAGGCTATGTAGCTATTACATATACTCTACCTAAATAATGGATTATTGTCTTGGAACTGTGGAAATAACTCTGTATTTTTGGAACTATTTCTGAACACGAGCCTGGGGTGAGCTCACTGTAGGCATACATCATAAGCACACGTTGACAGTGTTTGTGTAATTACTCTCACTGCCAGAAGGGGGAGACAAAAGTTCCACACTCCAGCTTTAATTTAGTATGAAGCATGATGGTCATTAACAACAGCCATTAACCATAAGCACAGACCAAAACAAAGAAAGGACCTTTAGTCTGCTTTTGTTGCTGGTACCTGCTTGGTTATGATGCGATACTTCTGGAAATCCTTGGGTCCAAGCTGATCATCACGGGTCAAGCGGGTTACTTTGACTTCTGGGTACTTGGACTTGACCAGCTCAGAGCAAAAACGCAGCAGAACTCCTGCCACACCCTTGCCCCTTTCCTGTGGGGCGACACGGAGTCCTTCCACCAGCATTGTCTCACCATTGTCAATCACACACACCGACTCCAGAGCAATCTGCCGAGCATCACAGAGGAAGAAGGAAGACAACTTTACTTAGATTACTTTAGCTGGGGCAGAGCAGCATGACTAAAATTCCTGTTTGTTTGTTTTAGAGATTTGGGACATGTTAATCGGAGCATAGGGTGCGAGCCATTATCTGCTGTTTATCGAGGTCTGAGACGCGGTGGCCTGAAGAATCACATCATCTGCCAAAAAATTGATAATGTGAATGGTATTTCAAAAACAGTGGATTGCTCTCTTTAGGTTGGGAGTGAGTCACTGCCCCAAGTGACTGTAAGTATCTTGGGGTCTTGTTCACAAGTGAGGGTAAGATGGCACACAAGATCGACAAACAGATTTGTGCTGTGTTGCTGTACCGGCCTGCCATATTGAAGAGGAAGCTGAACCTGAAGGGAAAGCTCTCAGTTTACTAATTGATTCACGTTCCAGCATTCACTTTTCGTCATGAACACTGGGTGATGACCAAAAGAATGGGATCGCGGATTGAAGGGGCCAAAATTAGTTTTCTTCACAGGGTGGCTGGGGTCACTCTTAGAGACTGGGTGAGAAGCTCAGGAAGTTCGGAGTAGAAATGCTGCTCCTTTGTGTCAAAGGGAGCCACTTGAGATGCTTCAGGCATCTAATTAGGATGCTTCCTGGACACCATCCTTTGGATGCATGTACAACTGGCAGGAAAACCCAGGGAAACTCAGAACAAGCTGGAGAGATTACATATCCCATCTGCCCAGGGAATACCTTGGGATACCCTAGTAGGAGCTGGAGGATGTGGCTGGAGAGAAGGACGCCTGGGCTACCTTACTGAGTCTGCTGCTACTGCAAGCCTTTTGTAGTGAACTGCATAGTATAACGTATCCACTTCCTGTTGAACTTGCCAGTTGACCTAAGAGCTCAGTGGACGTGCATACGGTTCTATTTATACTGCACTGGGTGTCTGCATCAGTGTTTGGCAGTAACGTATTACTAAGTAACGTGTAACAGTTATGTGATTTGTTTTTCAGTAACGAGTAGTGTAAAGGATTGCAAATTGAAATTCATTAACGACATTACAGCTACTAAACCAAGTACTTTTCTGTTACTTACATTTGAGAGTCATCTTGTTTGCTGTCTTGTCAGGAGTTAGGTCGTGGGTTAATATCAGACTGGCCTTCAGTAGAGACTGGTCCAGGGACGTGTTAGCATGGCACAAGAGTGACACGGCTAGCCTCTACCAAATGAGGAGAAATGTGACTCCCAGTAATTGCAAAGTTGTAATATTTAAATGTTGTGTGTTCTTAGCTAGCATGCTAACGTTAGCCACAGGTACGCGTACATTCAGTAGTTTTGTTTAGAGTTGGAGGATGTGTAACCACAATTCTGAGGTTGGGACTTCTGGAGAGCTGCGTGCAGTCACTGAGACTAAGCTAGCTGCTGGATAGTCAGTAAATCCCTCCAAATAGTAGGGCTGCCTGCTTGTCAACAATGTCTCATTTTCTATTTCCACACATGTTAAATACAAAAGATGTAACGTGTGGATGTGGAGGCTTTGGAGTTGTTTATAGGCACCTTTGATAGAGGTGGGCTGAGTAACAAAACAAAACTAAAGTAACGAGTAACGTAACTCATTACTTTTGCAATGAGTTTTAATTACATACTTTATCAATTACTTTTGAGTAACTGATAAAGTAATTACTTTTTCAATGAGTAACGTGTAACAAGTAATGGATTCTAATTTTGAAGTAATTTGCCCAACAATGGTCTGCATACACAGACATGTCCTAATGTGTGCAGATGGTGCATACAGTACAAATGTTCACTCGGACCCTCGCAGACATGGGAAGATGAAGATTTAATTCATGCGGACTATTGTGGTAAGTGGACACAGAAAGTATCATTTGAGCTTTATCTGCCCTTGGTCACCCTGTGCAAAGATAATCTGGTGGGTCCGAAAAGGGTCTGTTTGCCATGAAATTCTATTCCATCTACTGAATATGCAAAACAAAAAGGTATAGCCTTTACAAACATGTTTGTATGGACACACTAAAAAACATAATAACAAGAAGCACAGGGATAAACTGCCTGACTTTGCTTCTGGAATACAAGATTTCTGCCTTTTCTTAACCACATAATTTTAAAATATTTTCATACTATTCATTGAACTTACCACTTTTCCCTGTTTGCGGGCCAGTATGACTGTGCGGTTGGTCTCCTGCAGCCAGCTGGTGTATCTAGTGGGCAGGTAGTCAAGGCCTCCATAGATGTCCTGGCTCATAGCCATGATCTCATCGAAGTCCTCCTCAGTGGCCACAGCAAACTGAAGGCCTGCCTGGGACAGGGCCTCTGGAAGCTGGGGCATAGTCAGGCTGGTATCAATCTTCATCTTGAAACAACTGATGAGATACAACGTGGAGGAGAGATTATTGTAGATTTTATTTATCAAGTGTCTCAGAGCAGGATGTCGTTCTCAATCAGTCAAAAGTGACAACCAACTGGTCCTACTTAGGACATAGGAATAAAAGCATTTTACCATTTTCTTTAACCAGGATTTAGGAGAGCTCAAGAGCTATCCTAACCTTGGAGTTCCTGACAGGGGGCAAAATTCTGGGTGGTGCAGAAATACAGAATGCACATCTTTTGATTCAAAGCAACAGCAAGCCTCTTCAAAGATTTGTCTGCTTGGATAACAGTTTGTGATTTTGTTCATGACGTAATCACTCCAACAACATAAAACAACTGTGTCCACACCACACAAAATGAGCATCTTAGTGCTTTATTATAACGTTCAATAATTTCTCTGCCACTTAAAGTGATATAATGGAAATAATAATCAAATTAGTGGCTCTAGGCACAAAGGAAAATACATTACAAGCACACCAATATGACAGTTTCATAATTGGATGCATAATCTTTTGTGTTCATATGGCTCGCACAGTGTGAATGAAACATACTGTAAGCAGTCCGTGAAAGCAGAGCAATAACAGTGGTAAAGCATAGTCAGAACTTTTTTTTAGGAAGGCATGTCCCCATTTAGCATATGGGGAGTAACTTCACCCTGTCTAATAACCATGCTTGTTCTGCCATCAAGTAGTTGCTGCAGGCTCTGTCCATACCTTTAAAAGGACAGCATTTTACAGTGCAACACGACATCACAGTTCAATGTGGTCAGATGAAACGAATAACACCTGACCTGACCACACCCAACTGTGATGCCGGGAAGAGTTGACAGCCACTTTATAAAAGCCCTCACAACTCAGCTCTACATCCATCAATCTTGAGCAACTATGGAGCAGCATAGCAATGATATTACAGTGCTCTGCCTATGCCATGACATGCTATAATGGACTTACAGGGTGTTACCAATCGCTGCACCCGTGCCATGCCAACACCACAACACTGGCAGTGACAACACACTCATCACGGTAGCCTGCACAACCAGTTCTGTATTAGAGGCTGAATTCTGTAGAATTCCACATGGATGGATGGAGAACGCAGAGTAGCCAGGAATGAGACAGGAGCAAGCCTTGGGAGTGGATGAGAGTTTGGGAGGAATTTGTATTTGACAGCCATTTCAGCTCGGGGTAATAATGTGTACTTATTTGTACAACACAATTTAGAAAATAGGCCATATTTCACAATTTACAAAATACAGCCTAGGGGCATCCAATATAAAAGTCTAAGCATAATCTATCAGTTTTATCAAGTCATAATTCCATAAAACATTGTCAATTGTAATTAGACCTTCCCAGGCTTTGGTTAAAAGCTTTGTAATAGCCAACATTACTTAAAACTGAAAAAGAAATAAGTGTGAAAGGGATGAGATTGGAATGAATAACAGGAATGAATAACCAGCAAGAACAGAAAAATACAGCAGGTGACAAAACATCACCATAACCTCAGTTACTAACTACCACACTTCGAATCAGTGGAAACACAATCATGGTCCCAAAATACTGACCAAAGGGGAACCAAACAAAGAGGACTGCCGGGAGAGATAAGTCCCAGATAGTTGAATTAGATTAAGGAATAGGTAGGAAGTAAAGCATTGTAGAGAAATATGCAGGGGAAGGTGGATGAATGGACCAGAGAAAGCAAGACAGAAGGAAACAAACCAGGGGAACAAACCACAGATAAGGTTGAAGAGAATGGGAGGCAGAAACAGAGAGAAAGTTGGGACATAACAGATAAATGACAACAGACACAGGAAGTGGAATACTGTTACCTATCTTGATACCTACGTCTTTTCCAATAAATCCTGTAAATCCATACCCTCTGCCATCTAATCCATACACTACTACCCTCTGATACCCACTCCACATTCCAAACACGGGTATTTGTACATAACTTGGCTAAAGAATTAACAGAATGAAATATACAAGATAAAATGGAGAAAGCTATGAGCAAAATTGTTTCATCAAACAGTTATGCCTTAAAAGCCCACTATGTTGCCCAAAGTACTGTTACTTCATCCAGATAAAAATACATTAGGATACATAAGATACTACTTGTGTGGATGGGGTGAGGGTTATTGGAGTGGGTACACAAAATTCTACAAGTGTTCTGGCAGTGAACACAGTGAAGTGTTGTGGGCGCTAACAAAACACACCAATATTGAATATTGAATAATATTGAACAAAATCACAAACATTGACCCTTAGAGTGTACAGGTGCCAGGGGTTAGAGCTCTGCTCTAGGGAAAACAAAAACAAGAAGCTCGATCTTATGAAGATCTTTTCATTTAATTAAGTTGGGATTCAATGCATTAACATATGATGAAGTACAGTGTGATCAAATAAAATAAAAAAAGCTTGTGCAAAAATAAAACATGCAACATAAAAAAAACATACAAATTAGAAGTGATACAATATGATAAGATACAACAAAATATATAAGTATATGATAACATACAATAACATATAGGTAGGGCTGGGCATGAAATCTCAATCATTTTTGAATATTGAGCAAATTTTGTTGATAGTTTCAAAAGTACTGAAAGTTGCCCCCATTTATCAGATATTTTGAATAAAAACATTTTGTTAATGTGATTCTATATTTCATGTAGACAAATGTCTTAACATCTGTTTGAGTTAAGATAACATGCAACATTAATTTAAAACACACAAAAAGTTTGTACTCAGTTTTTGCAATTTTTTCCTGTTTTCACCAAGTTTGGAATACTGGATTGCCTGTGCATAGCAGTCTTTGTCACTGGTACCTCTGCTTCCCCATGAGCTACCACCACAGTAAATGGTGTCTCCAGTTGCTTCTTTTCACCTGCCAATTATTTGCACCAGAAGGGAATAACATGTGGGAGGTTCACATTACGACCACCCAGAGACTATGCAACCCCAGGAAAGAGGAGGGCCGGGTTTAAGTGACAATCAAGGCCAGTGTCCTGAGCCAAATACAAACCACCTGAGTACATGAGTACATCCATATGTTGCCTTCCACTGGCAGATAGAAGAGGTGACTGACATTGGAAAACCCTGCAAGGGGCAAGACTAGGCTGGACTCAAGGATAGTACCAAGTCACTAAAAATTAAAGCACACCAGGTCACCAGAAACCGGGTCCAGCAGCACGGTAGGACACAAGGTGCAAAGACGACTATGACTCAATACGGAGATCAAGTTAAAGAAAGCATGTGGAGGAATATCTGTGCTATACAGTATTCTCCCCAAAGTACAAATAGTAGACAGAAGAAAGAGTGGTTGGGTATGCTAGAGCAATAGCAAGGGACATCAACATCAAAAAGAAAGAATACAAGAGGTTGAAGAAATACCAGGGGCTAGAAGAAAAACAATAGAAAATATGTAGAAAGTGAAAACAAAAGTAGCCCCAGTAACGGAAGGAGCACTCACAGCTGTTGCTTCCATGTAAGTACAGTGGCTCCAGCTCGAACAGCAAAGATATTGCACAGAATCTCTAAGGCCTCTTGTTTGAGAATCCGAGCTTGAGGAAGACAAACACCTGCCATATGTGAGATGCTAGATGCAGTGTCCCTGGCACAAGGGTGCATGTGCCAAAAGTGGAGTCATCAAAACATCTTGAGTCGAGCATATAGGCTCCGCAAGTTGTTGCAATGCATAGTCGTGCACCTCCCAATTTTTGAGACTAGGCGCCCACTGTATGCACAGTGCTGTTCTTTTCAAGATGGACGAGTTTTGAGGTTTTTTTTTGTTTGTTTGGCCAACAGGGTAACTCCAACACCGACCGACCAATGGTGTAACTTCATCACTCAGTGACCAATGGTGTAATTTCATCACTCAGTGAACAATGGTGTAACTTCATCACTCAGTGACCAGTGGTGTGACTTAATCACTCAGTCAAGGAGAGACTTTCGCATTTATAGGGCTGGCCCCGCTTTGCTGCGGTCCAGCCATAAATGAATGAGGAGCCTGGGATCTTTTGACACAGTTCTAACGACGGTCTGAACACAGCCTATCATGCTTGCTCCCTTTCTCTCTCACTCAACTGTCTCATTTGACACGCACAAGCACACAGCACTAAAATGCCAAGAGGTGACACTGGAGAAGTTTCGTGAGACAGGATAAATAGTTTCTCCTGTTCAGAAAACAATGTTTCAAGCCTTGACTAAAAAAATAGTTATATAATGATACCAGTTGGTCCATTCTTAAAGCACAACGTTTCTACAAAAACAAGCATATGGCTTAGATATGCCAACCCAAAAAAAGTGACAAAATGATGAAAGGATTTGAAAACGACATTTCTTTCAAGATCTAGCATCCTTAACATTTTAAAACACAGCTTTTATCTCCCATTTGTTAATACATGAGACACGTCTACAGGTCATGCTGGTAAGATAACAAAAATTATAACAATACTAACCGTAGCTGCTAAAAGCTAGAGGAGCAAGATTAGAGTGCTACTGCAATGTTGATAACACTCCAAAACAGAACAGACAGGCCATTGAGGTGGTCTCTCTGAGCAAGTTCCATGGCATCAGCAGTAAGCATGTCTAACAGCATGTCCACACTGAACACATTTGAGTCACATCTTTCAGTCATCTGTTTCACAGACTTCTAATACAATGCTTAAACTTTTGATCAATACAGTAGTCTACACCTGCCACAGAATTGGTTGCATGTCACTTGCACTTGCTGTAGCATTTTTTTTATGCTTCAAGTCTATTTTACTGGGACATACATATGTAACAGTTTTGATGGTGTATTGGGCGGTTAGCAGTATACAAACGCTTCTGAGTGTACAACCGTACTGTGGCTGGATAGTGTAAGTGAAATCCAAGATGTCACAGTCTGTCTCTATATTCCTCCTCTCCAGCCATTTCTAATTCCCCATGGCCCTTCATTGCCATTTTCCTTCCATCCACCAGGTGCCCTCGGACTTTCCTCTTTTCCCCATCACATGACTGCCCCACCCATCTTCACACCTGTTCCCACATCCCTGCTCTGCTCTGCAATTGCCAGGCCTTCCCTGCCCACCTCCTCACCTGTTTCCACTTTCCATCGTCAGCCACGCAGTACTTAACCAGCCCTTTTCCATTCACTCTTTCCTCAGTTTGTCATAGTTGTAATGTTGCTTAGTCACAGTTTGTTGTCACCTTCAAGCCACTTAAACCTGTCTGCCTGTCTCCTGCTTGTCTACCTGTACAGGATCCTACCTGTCTGCCTCCCTGTCTGTAAGCCTTTCCATATTAATAAATCACTGAAATTAGCCTGTCTGCATTTGGGTCCTTCCCTTATTGCCACTCTCCTTCACTTTTGTGACATGAGAAGTGCATGTCATTATTTATCTAGTGCAGATAGCAACTTAGATTAAAACAGCAAAGCACATCTGTTCCATCAGACTTGCATGAGAAGGAAAACTTTTGGCTGAAATGTGTCTGGTGTAGACAGGGTATAACTGTCAGATAAACACCTTCTATGCAGGGATACTGGAAGGTACATAAATGCTCAGTGCTTCATCTGTATTTATAGGTATATGGTGTCTATGGAACACTAAGACTCCTCTACAAGGGCACTATGGATGTTGATATATCCATGTCCTTTCACTGAGTGAAATATGACACCACTGAAAAGCTAAAACCCAACCAAACAAAGATTAATCTGTTTGTCAACTGGATGACAATTGAATGTGGACACACTTGTATAACACCTTAGGGACATCTGTGTTTATTCTTACTTTGTTGTCGTGGCTGTACTTGGTTGTTGTTGTAAACCCTTTTTCATTACCTGTTTGTTTGTGTTTTTGCTTGAGCACTCTCTTTGATGCAATTAAGAGGGGAGGGTCTGTCCGGTAGGTGAGTTGTTGGTTTGTAGAGGCTAACACTGAAATGCTAGACATGTTCCAATCTACCAGTGGGCCATGTGAGCTCTAAGGGCATTTGTAGTGAAAACACTGTCTGGTCACAGCAGTCACACACGTACACACTGTGGACACTGGTATTTTTCCATCATGCTTTGAGATGAGGTGTCAAGCTTGGCTGGGTAGTCTGGTCCTGCCAATGAGAGCAATTTTGTTTGTGTTTCTGTCTCCCGCTCTCTCTCACACATTCATTGATTCATTCTTCTCCTATTCACTCTCTCATGCTCCTGCTTCCTTACTCTCTTTGGCTGGCAGTGTACTCCAAAGAAAATGGAATTTGGCAGATTTGCAAAGACTGAACTGCCATTAAATGTGCCACTGCAAGCAAATGCCAGTGTGCTCACTGCAGATTGGGGTCTGGTCATTTAATGATGGCCATGCCGGATGGGGGAGCTTTAGAGTTGTGGTGTGAAATGAGAAATTCGGAACCCAAAGGATGCACACAAAAACTCCACCACATGTCTTTGTTGGTGAATTGACCAGCAAGTCAAGGTGAACGAGGCTAATAGTCAACAAAGTTGGTTAAATATTTTGGCACTACGAAAAGGTAAGCATTTTGCTAACGACAGCAGTGGGGATTATCATCAATTAAAGCTTGTGGTTACAATTTATGCACACTGCCTTTTGACAGAGGTAAGAATAAGGTTGTTGCATAACCATAGTTTTTGGCTGGAGGGCTGTATGAGACTACTGAAAAAACCTAAAACTCCCCTACAACTACACACTTGGCACAAAATGGTATTAACAATGACCACAAAGAAGAGCTAAGAATCTACTAGGTATTATCTTCAATGTATGATAATTGAGTTTTAGCAATGCCTGCATTCTCCACCAAATTGTGAAAAAACCTCAAGAGGTAGCATTAGCATTATAGGAATTATATACTGTAACTCCAAAGAGATTGTTCATCTGGTGATTTATCATAAATAACAAAACCCAGCACACGAAGACAGGTCGATTGGTATTATAGCCATTACACACAGGCGATCAAAGTCAAATGTGGCACACATTGCTCACAAACATTTGATTTATTTGGAGTATGCTGCCAGCTCTCCTCTTTGCCTTCCCCCACTTCCACACAGAATAGATAGGACCATCATACTAAAAAAAAACAGGTCTCTTGAGCACCTGAATAATACAAAACTCAAAGGAACACACCATGTCTTCAGTAGATTATCCTGTTGGTCAAGTGATGAGAACATGGACACCAAAATCATTCATGTCTCCTGGGTAGATCCTTGGCTCCAGTGCTTCATGCCAGTAGGCTCCATGCTGACGCAAAGACATAAGCATACCACTCTGTTGCGCGATAGCAGGCTCCATGTCATTTTTCCCACGCAGCCCCGCCTATACATGAAACAAACCATTGACACACAGGTACCAGAAAATGATTAGTTGGTAAATCTGTCATCAGTGCTTGGTGCCATGAAAATAAGAGAACTGTGCGATATACTATACTTGACCTACACTGGTTGGTTCTTTGTAGGATTAGTTATGCTTTAAGAAAATGCACAGGCCTATGCCTTAGCATGTGACTGTAAATAAAAAAACATGGAACTCAAGATCTGTCTTCTAAAATGCCCTTGTGGAATGATGTGCAAATCTTGACCTACACATTGCAGAGCACAAGGCAGCCATCCATTATGGCAATATGGATGACTCCATAGCCAGACATTATAATGACAGAGGTCATTAACGGCAACCTTTAGATTTATTGGTATTGAATCCATTGTAAATAGATTTCAAGAAAAGCTTATTTAATTTTAATCTTGAATTGCAAGAAGCTCCATGTTCTACATGAATTCAATTAGATGTTAGTTGTTTCATCAAAACTTTGGGGCCCTTTGTGGCTCACAAAGGTGCCCACATCAAATGATTAATTCACAAATTGTGAATCAATTATTGACAGTCCTATGATTTTTCATATACAATTTGTGGATTATACCTGTATTACAAGATATGGATTAGTTTTAGGGTATCAAATAGTATTGAGTCTAAGGTTGTATTTAATTAAGATCCATGTGTCCATGTCCACATATGTTTCACAGAATTATGTTTGTGAATGCCTAAACTAGAGATACAAATAGACAAATAGAAAATGTGGGCTAAACCTGGCCCCAAAATATAATTTTTTTCCTTATGGAGTTACATCCAAACTTTTAAGTATTTTTAAGAAACCCAGTGTTCATATAGCAATACGCAGTAAATATATATCTCATTTAAATCCCAATGAAAATGACCTTCATGTACCATCTAAAAATCAATACCCTCTATGTTGAGAGAGGGATGCCAACCAATACTGGGTCTCATTCTGCAGCAGGCTGTTTAATAGGTCATAGTGTGGAGAGTCCCTGCTGCTGAAATAATAAACTAATAAATTTAGCTAATGAATTTTTTAAAAAGCCCTTCATGAAATTTAATGATATACTAAATCTTTAAGTCAAATGTCATTTAAATTCCACAGCAACTTTTAACCAAAATAAATCTGGGTAGCACAAACATAAATGGCAAGGAAAACTTTAAAACTTCTATTTTCATTTATCCACCATTGGTTTGCATGGTTTTCAGAGAGACATGATGTCTTTTACCATTTCCATGACATTTGACTTTGGCAGAAGCCTTGGTTGATGAGCGATGTAATGAATTACTTAAAGGGATAACGTCTAATCCCTGCACATCTGTCAGAACTTTAAATCTCAAAAATTGTGATGACCTCCTCAGTAAACTTGACATAGGAATAGATGTAGATGTAATGCTCTTTCATATGTGTCACATCTGTCACTGCACCAAATAGTCCACTGTGATTTAGTGTAGTGGAAAGGATGTCTGTGATAAATATTTTGTGGCATGTAAGTGCACTGAAATATTTCAGGTTTGAATCCAACATATGCTCCTATTAGTGTCAAAACTACCATGTCCGAATTTTTTTATCTGGCAATGTTTACAATGTGCTCCATGCTAGCTCTTTCAGGATCACCTTTGCACATCATGTAGGTTATGAAAGGCCGCAAGCTAATATTGGTCTGTCTTGGCATGTCCATGGTCATGACCAAATGGAAAGATGTTCTGTGGTCTAGTCTCAGCATTAGATGGCTGCAGTAGGGAGACAGAAGTGAAAGTGTACTTTCCAATAATGTTTTGGAATTGTACAATGACAAGCAGTTAGTAAGGCATCACCATTTGGATAGACATGGTTTATTATTTGTTACGTAATGCAGTTTGAGATATAATATTGCCAAGTACACAGTAATACAATTGCAGCAGAGATGACACCATATTTAGTCATTGGGAAAATGAAGTTGGGCAATGAGGAAGATTTGGGACCAACCATTCAAGTGTCACCACAGCAAAAGAATTATTTTCCCAGCAGCTCCATATATTGTAGTAAGGTTTGTAGAATTTCAAACTGCCCCCTTGAGTCATCAGGGGAGAAAAGCTGCAGTTATACAAAATGATTTCATGTGATGGTTGGAGTTATAGATGGCACACATGTGTAAAACTTCAAGCGAGAGTGAGAAAGCTTTGGGAAACCTCAAAATATATCACAACATCAACACACAAGTGGTTTTTGATGCCAAACATCAAATTTGGTGGTAATTAGATGACCTGAATTCACCTACAACTCAGATCCTCAGTGAAAGTGGCTTCAGTCACAGTAGTCCTCCAAGCTTATTTCTATTTTCTTTGCACAGTGCCGTTTACTCCCTCCTTGTATTTTGTTCTCAGGATTGTACATCATTTCATTCAATAAAGAGTTATTGCAGAGGGGGGAAAAAACTCTGAGCTAACGAGCCTAGATAGTAAACTTGTTCGCTTGGTCGCCGACAGGACAATAAGTTCACACAGTTTATTCATAAGGCATATTTGTAGCATTTGTCTGCAAACCATACATTTATACTCCAAAAGAGGTGGGTTAAATAAAAATATATAAGCTGATGTCCATTTTGGACTCTCTGGCCTTATGTTCCCTCATACGTCAGCACTATTAAGATGGCTTGCTAATGGTCAGCAGCGCAAACAAAGTTCAAAGTTCACCAAAGTTAAACTCAAGGTGAAAAATTGGCACAGATTTACTTCGTGCCCTAAAGTGAATCCACTAACCGTGGTTATTTCAATGAAATTAACTGATTTCGTCACAAAACTTATGTTTATGTTTATACGTTTTAAATGCTAGTGTGACCAGGCCTTAATACAGCTGTTTAAGAGGAACCCCAAGGTGTCATCTCTTTGGTAACAGAGGATATCCCCAATGGCAATGGCTTCTTACACCATTCCCAGGACCACAGTTGGGAGCCCAATTATTTTGTAGCGTAGCATATTTATATGTATTGTTTTTTTAGATCACACAAAGGGACTCAGTGTTGTTGAGAGGGGCACTGGCTAGTGGAAGCACATGTTCTATGTTGTCCGTGAAGAAATTCAACAAGCACCCCAGCAACCTTTCAAGATAATTACTGTCTGTGCAGTGCATAATACATGCAAATTGTGCAACTTCCCCCCATCCCCAAGATTATGATAACAATGATAATCAAGTTAAGTAGAAATGTTTCCACAATAACTGGTTGAACCAAATAGCATATAAAAAGATTCAAAAAACATTTATTGTTTAAATGTTTTAATTTTTATGTACAAGGTTTTAATGCTCATTCACAGTTCTTTTCAGAATGCCATGTCATCCATGTCACCTGAGTCCATTCTTGAAGGGAAAAGCATATGGTCAGTGCCTTTGTCCGTTAACATACCTGCCAGGGGAAGAACAAATGGCCAAGGAGATGGGGAAGGGGTGTTTTTTCCTAGAAAAGAACAAAAGAAAAATGTATTATGCTATGAATTTTGACATTTGTGTAAAATCAACTGCCAAATAAAAAATAAAAAACCCACAATTTATTCATGTTGCCCTTACCTTGGCAAGAACTCTAGGGTCCGTCAACCAGCATCAGAGGAAGCATTACCCCAGTATTTGAAGAATTACTTTCTCCAAGCATTCACTGGACCACTTCAGCAAATGTGTATAAGGGTTTAAGACTGCTACCTGTACAATGTAGCATTGTTCATGAGTTATCTGAGTCAGTATGCATAATTCAGAAAAGGGTAGTATAGGCTTACCAGTTGCTGCAGTTGCTTTCTTGTAAGCTGCAATCCCTGATGAGCTTTTGCCAAGATGTTATACTTTTAGTATTCTTCAGAGTCACAAACCGTAACAGTAAAGCTGGCAATAATATTGATTGCAATTTCTTTCCATCTCTTTTTTCTGCACTTCACAGTGTGTTTATTTAATGTTTTGTAACATAAAAAAAAAATCTAATCATCAAATTTGATGTGACTTGGACAGCAAAATTCTACACATATGGCTTTAAAGAATGAACAAAGTTACTAATGGGGTAGCTAAACAGCTAATTAGGCAGTCAGCTGTGACACACTGAACAGCTTAAATTCTTACCTGCATTCCTTTCAGTAATAAAACATACCCACAAAAATCATTATTTTGTCATTTTAGTTGGATTTTAATTATCTTAATTCTTTTGTCCCTATACTGTTTTCCTGCCTAAAAACTTTAACTTTTATTTTTAGACTTTTTATTTTTAACTACAAGTTATATTCTTGTGCACACAATAATGTCATCTATAAGGATTTTGGGAGCTCCAAGTATGAGAGCATTCATACGTGTAATTCTCTGAACTTTGGGACATACAGTACCAGATCACTGAGGGAAATCAGTTTTGGGCAGATTTTTCAGTTAAGGTGTTTACATGTGCTTCAGTTTGCTGATTTCTGTTGATGCTGGTTTACATGCAGTCACTTAGTTCCTACCATATTTTTCAACAGTTTATAGTTGAATTTACATCGCGACACAGTTGCAAAAGTCAAATCTAACAAC
Organism: Siniperca scherzeri; assembly: GCA_027580175.1. Lineage (NCBI taxonomy): Eukaryota > Metazoa > Chordata > Actinopteri > Centrarchiformes > Sinipercidae > Siniperca > Siniperca scherzeri. Next base: position 3,480,820 of record CM050845.1, read on the forward strand.
TGAAAATGACTCTTTGAATTATTACAATTTCAGCTGATATATAAACAACACCAAGAGCTGTATCAAGATATTATTTTTGTCCCATTCATGTGGGTGGGTGGTTGCCAGGAATGGGATGTGTCATGGGCTGAGAAACAAAAACTAGAGAAATAAAAAGTAGAAAGTAGAAATACATATTTTTGGGATATGCTCTGGGTGAGCAGCTTTCACTTGATGTTTGGGGCCATTATTGTCTGTGGCACTCCACAAGTTTTTACTGAACACGTAAATCTTCACAAACCATGAAAGCATCATAGCTGCCAATAAATTGGCCCAGCTCTATTTAAAGGAATAGTTCGACATTTTGGGAAATACGCTTATTCGCTTTCTTGCAGAGACTTACACGAGAAGACTGATGCAACTCTCGTATCTGACATTTAATATGAAACTACAGCCAGTTAGCTTAGAAACATCAAGGCTGGCTTTGTCCACAGATTAAAAAAATGTGCCTACCAGTATATCTAAAGCTCACATAGAAAAAAGTAGTACAAAAACCAATTAGTAAAAACGACAATTTTTCGTTTTAGGGAAGGTTATGTGCCAAACTACTTCTTGACCGGGAGCAGTGACTTTCTGGAGTCTTGTCTGTTTCCAGGCTTTATTCTATGCTAAGCAAACCGTCTCCTGGCTCCAGTCTCATATTTAACAAACAAATTTAAAAAATAACTACAGTGTGGGTATTCATGTTAATGAAGGAACATGTCGCCCAATGCAACAGAGTGGACCATTGATGTGTTTTTAATAATTTTTGGATCCATTCATTGTTGGTTTGGCTCTGTAAATGAGATTTGTTGACAATGAAAATATAGAATATCACCATCCTAACATTTTAATTTAGTAAATTTAGTTTCAGTTTCAGTGTCAGATTTTGGACTTGATCATTTTGGGTACAACAACGCACCGCTGCAAGCAGCGATTGATTCTTTTCATCCTGCCACACTGCTGTTATTTATCCTGGGTTATCATCATGCACAAGTATGTGTAGTTGTGTAAACCAGGTTTTCAGAATTCAGGCTATTTGTTTACATGACATTTTAGAAAACTTGATTCTGCTGCAAGACAAGCACATGTAAACGTAGTGTATGCTGTTGGCACAAACTGCTCCTGCTGTAAAATGAATGAGGGTCACGGGGAGGAGAGGATGGGTGTGGGGGATGGGTGGGGATTATGTGTGTGTCATTACACCCAGAGACAGCTGTGGGTGTAATAAATATGATGAAACAGTGGAAGGGAGAGGTGAGGGGACACCAGAAATTCGGGCTTTATGTTTTGTATTTCTGTGTCTGCTCTGTCCAATTTCGGGGAGGGAGAGTGAGCGAGGCAATGCATCACTCTGCGCGCACACACACACACACTGAACCCTATTTGACTGCAGTAGTTCATCACGAGTCAGGTCTATCTGCAAATAATAAAACTGATCAGGCAGACAACATTCTTGTCCACCTCCTCCTGGTCTCCTTCTAGACTCCTCCAAACCCTCCACCTTCTCCCAGCCTCCTCTGGACCTTTCACCTCTTCTTTGCCTCCTTCTATTTTAGTCCTAACCCTCCTCCACATCTCCTAACTTCCTACTAGCCTCATTCTTCAGCTGCTCTTAACCCCCACCCCTTCTTTCCAGTCTCCATACCATCCCCCTCATCCTGCTTCTCTCCTGCTCTCCTAAATCTATCCCTCCCTTCTCTTCCCTCTCTTGTCCTTCTCCCCTGGCCTCCCCTCTGCACTGCAGCACCTATTCAGTCATTAATCTCCAAGGTTCCTTCAGTGCGACACACAATGTGTGCGTGCATGTGTGCATGTATGGGTGTATACGTGTAACACTATGTCACACTTCACTCCATGAAAAGTCACATGTACTATTAAAGACAGATTCATACTTTGCACATTCGTGTGCAACGGCCTGCATGACGTAAATTTCTGCTGAAATTCTGCACGATAATAAAAGATATTTATTTTCAAAGTTGCTATCCAGGGGCCCATTTTATCAAATTTGCAACATGCAAGCTGCAATTTGCAACATGAGACCATTTTCTCTCATGTTAAATTTGACATGTTTCACTAATCAAAAGCCATACTTGCAACCTACGCATAAGCATGTGGGATCCCTGTAGGAAATGTATTCACAATTTGCAAGTAACAATCATTTATGAAACATGACACTGCCACCATTTGCAAGTCCTCATCCTTGGAGCCTTTTCTCTTCCTTTTCCAGTAAAGCAGGACATAAAGTCCTCATTTGTGTAACTTGTCTATCAGTCACGAACTAAAACACTGTCCTGTCAGGCTCTTAAAATGCTCAGAATGATTTTCACTGACTGTTTTATTAAGCTCCTCATCGTGACATTCAGTGACACTGGCAATTCTTCGCAGTTTCACAATTGATTCTGTCTCCAGTGCATTCTGCAGTTAAGATGTAGAGAGCTCCACGAGCCGCTATTGCGGTAAAGAAAACGGTCCATTAGAGAGAATGTTTAGTATTGAGAATTGTTTGTTTATTTTGTTTATTTATGTTTATTATGATTGTATAGTTTGTGTTACTGTGCTTTGGCAACGTTGTATTGTATGTAGTCATGCCAATAAAGACACTTGAATTGAAACTGAACAGAGATGACCCAACTCTCTACATGGTAACCATAGCGACGGAGTAGGCTACAGCAACTAGGAGTATGGCAGAGCCTATGGCGGAAAAACCTAAGAAGCCTCCAAGAAAAATTTCTGATGCTCCAGATAAAAAATAAACTTTGTGTTCAGAGGATGGATTACAGTCAAAAAAAACAAAAGTGATCAACGGCAAGGACAAACACTATAACACGATAACCACTGGTGTAACTTTTCCTAGAGAGAAGGGACTGAGGGCAGATACGGATGTTGTGTTACTGCTCATGGACAGGTTGCTATTTGTAAAATATTTGGAGTAGGCTATGTGTCAGCAGGTAGACACGGAGGTTAGTACAATGATGAGGGAGTTTATTGAACAGCAAGACAGAATAAAGTAATGACGGTGGATACGAGGGGCTGAAGCTAGGAAAGTCTATGAGTCTTATCTGATGTAGAGTAGGTAGTTCAATCCACTGGAGGAGACGGGAAACAGGAGAGCCAGGAGTAGACGACACACACACACACACACACACACACACACACACAACGGAGGAGTCCAAAGCCCTTAGGGAGTTGTCAGGAGATACTGCGGTCGGGTAGAATCTCGTAAGAGGTTTGAGACCAGACAATGAGTGAACCGGGGGAGTGTGACTTTATAGTGTGGGGTTGGTGATTAATGGCAGGTGTGTGATCAGTACTCAGGTGAGTGAGATCTGTTGATTGCAGTGGGTGGAGCTGGTGCTGTCTGTGTTGGCTCTCTGACACTATGTAGCTATTAAATTTACTCTACCTAAATAATGGATTATTATCTTGGAACTGTGGAAATTTCTCTGTATTTTTGTAACTATTTCTGAACACAAGCCTTGGGTGAGCTCACTTGTAGGCATACACCATAAGCATGCGTCGACAATGTCTGTGTAATTACTCTCACTGCCAGAAGGGGAGACAAAAGTTTCGCACTGCAGGTTTATATTAGTGCACATGCGCCAACGTGCATGCTGCCTGTTGCCGTAGCTCCGCCTCGTCGTCTTATTTTTTCCAACTTTTAGCTTTCCTTTTTCTTCCAAACTTGAGTAACTTGTGTGTAAGTATAATTTAAACTACGCTCTTTACGAAAATGAGAGCAGAAAGTGTTTTGGTACTTTTTTTCGCCGTGAAACTTCTTCTCCTGCTATTCGGTCAGGGCATCGCTGCAGATCAGCTGTTTGGCCGCATTGTTTACACCAGGGAACAGCTGAGATCGCGCTGAAGCCGAGCGGCATGGCGCCCACGACAACCGATGTCCCCACTGAGATCTTGAGGAGGACACACCGAGGATGCAGAGGTGGAACGAAGCGGCGAGGGAAGAGAGAGGGGTGCAGACAAAAGAGACTTAAGAACAAGAGATTTAAGCCATGTCTGCCTTCTCTCGTCTAGGGCAACGTGAGATCGCTGGCGAATAAAATTGACGAGCTAACGGCGTTAGCCTGGAGTCAGACGAAGTTCCGTGAGTGTAGTTTGATGTGCTTCTCAGAGACATGGCTACACCAGGATATCCCGGATGATAACGTTTCCATCGACGGCTTTCAGACTGTTCGGGCCGACAGGGATCACACCGGGAGCGGTAAGCGGAAAGGCGGCAGGCTTGCTGTTCTGGTTAACAACAGATGGTGTAACCCTGGTCACGTTACTATCAAGCAGAGTATCTGTAGCCCGGACATTGAACTGTTAGCTGTGGGACTCCAGCCATATTATCTGCCACGTGAATTCTCACATGCCATTGTTGTGGCTGTTTACATCCCCCCCTCTGCTAACCCGGCATTGGCGTGCAATGCCATTCACACCGCCATAGCACAACTCCAGACTCAACACCCGAGTGCACTCATATTAATCTCGGGTGACTTCAACCATGTCAGTGTTTCAACACAACTATGTGCCTCTGGTTAAAAGGCAGCCTGCGACCACAAGGACAGTGAGGAGATGGTCAGAGGAGGCCTATGAGACACTTCAGGAATGTTTTGAAGTGACAAACTGGGATGCACTCTGTGAGCCTCATGGAGAGGACATTGACAGGCTCACTGAGTGCATTACTGGCTACATTAACTTCTGTGTGGACTGCAATGCCAACTAAGATGGTCCATTGTTATCCAAATAACAAACCGTGGGTAACAAAGGACATCAAGGACATCCTGAATGATAAGAGGAGGTCCTTTACTGATGGTAATAGGGAGGAGGTGAGGGCAATCCAGGCTGACCTGAAGGTGAAGATCAGGGAGTTAGCCCCGGGGTGCTAAAAGCCTGTGCCCCCCAGCTATGTGGAGTCCTTCAACATGTCTTCAACCTGAGCCTGAGACTTCAAAGGGTCCCTGTTCTGTGGAAGACATTTTGCCTCGTTCCTGTGCCGAAGACGCCGCGTCCCAGTGGCTCCAAGGACTACAGACCGGTGGCACTGACCTCCCACATAATGAAGACCCTGGAGAGACTGGTGCTGAAACAGCTGTGGCCCATGGTCAGACCCCTCCTGGACCCCCTTCAGTTCGCCTACCAGCCCCGGCTGGGAGTTGAGGATGCCATCATCTTCCTGCCGAACCGCATCCACTTCCACCTGGACAAGCCGGCAAGCACGGTGAGGATCATGTTTTTTGACTTCTCCAGTGCTTTCAACACCATCCGGCCAGCCTTGCTGGGTGAGAAGCTGGCAGCGATGCAGGTGTTTGCCCCCTCGTGTCCTGGATTGTGGATTACCTGACTGGCAGACCACAGTATGTGTGCCTGCAGCACTGTGTGTCGGACAGCATGGTCAGCAACACTGGGGCCCCTCAGGGGACTGTCCTCTCTCCCTTCCTCTTCACCATCTACATCACAGACTTCAGCCACCACAGAGTCCTGCTACCTTCAGAAGTTACCTTCAGAAGTTTTCTGATGACTCTGCTGTGGTGGGATGTATCAGCGGTGGTGATGAGACTGAGTACAGGGCTGTGGTGGGGAACTTTGTCTCATGGTGTGAGCAGAACCATCTGAAGCTCAATGTGACAAAGTCTATGGAGCTGGTTGTGGATCTACGAAGGGCCAAGGCACCAGTGACCCCGGTTTCCATCCAGGGGGTCAGTGTGGACATTGTAGAGGATTACAAGTACCTGGGAGTACAGGTACTCTGGCTCTGGCCCTTTACAGGAAGGGCCAGAGCCGCCTCTATTTTCTGAGGAGGGTGAGGTCCTTCAACATCTGTCGGACAATGCTGAAGATGTTTTATGAGTCTGTGGTGGCCAGTGCTATCCTGCATGCTGTTGCATGCTGGGGCAGCAGGTTGAGGGTAGCAGACGCTAACAGACTCAACAAACTGATCCGTAAGGTCAGTGACATTGTGGGGGTGGAGCTGGACTCTCTGGCGGTGGTGTCAGAGAGGAGGATGCTGGCCAAACTACATGCCATCTTGGACAGTGTATCCCACCCACTCCATGACGTGCTGGTCAAACAAAGGAGTACCTTCAGTGGAAGACTCAAAAAGCACCACAGAGCGAAAGTGTTAGTCTATATGACCCTAAGTCATTAAACTGGACATTGATCATTACATCTCTGCAATACTTGACATAATTGTGCAATATCCTGTGTTAATACTCCTGTGCAATATACTCTTTTCAGTTTAAAATTCCCTATTTATTGATATTTTTTCATACCTCTATTACTGCTGTGCAATATCCTCCGTCTCATTATAATCTTAATAAGCTACACTTAACTTGACAGTTCATGCACTATTACCTTATACCGTATTATTATCATCGACCGGTAAACCCACTTTGTACTTCACACTTATTTTATTTTATACTTATACCCACTTTGTACTTAATTTATTTTCTGACCTGTATTATAGTGTATTATATTTTTTGCTTAGTACTCTATTCTTGTGTGCACTGACGTGATAGTGAGCTGCTGTAGCAAAAGAGTTTCCCCTCGGGGATCAATAAAGTATTTCTGATTCTGATTGTGAACAGCACCTCTGCTATAAATGTTAAGGGGAAACTTTCAACGTATCTGGTGGAAAACCAGACTTTAAAATTTTGTAAATGCAACAATTAGAATTGTTGAACTGCGAGTCCTTAACAAAACAGTTTGGTGTGAATACACGTAAAGTTACTGTTACACTCCTATTAATGTTAATGTTAATGTTAATAGGCTAAGATGCTCACACATTAGCTTCCACTCAACTGACAACGTATGAAAGTAGCTGCACAGGGGCTGGATTCCATAAATCAATTCTCTAAAGAAATTAAACATTGAGAAATACTTGCCTTCCAGGATCAACCGGCAAGTGATAAAGACCATTCCAGTTCCCCTCAAAACAATGATTCAACAGCTTTTGGCGTACTCTAACACTGTATCAGAAATGAGGTCACTCTGTATTGCTACTTAAGTAGCAAGCAGTTCACTAATAAGTTTATTAAAAATGTTTTATCAACACAATACTACTCTAATCATAGAAAATATGTTCTTCAAGAATAACTTAAGAGATATAGAGATAACTTCTGTTGTGAATTGGCATTATTTAAATAAAACTTAATTGAATTGAAGAATACAGTGACAAAGAGGCAAGGAAAATAAGGAAATTATATTTGTCCTATCCAATCCTACCTAAAGTCAAAGAAGTGACATTTAACAGACAGAAACTCCCTGAAACTTTTTTCTTTATTGGACTTTATGCTGCTTGAATAAGACCCTATGTGGTTCGCTAGCTAGCTAATGTAGCAAACAAGTATGATAAGCATGAGTGACATAGCGGTTGTCACAGGAGAGTAAAGTATGTTAAAAACGATTATTTACTTTCCAACATTGCATCTCACCAACTGGGTAACAACGTACCATGAAGTCAACACAACAATCTCAAACCACCACTGCACCGTTGTCTGCTGAGCTGCAGAAAGAATGGGAAGAGATGCTCTGATGCTTACCTTTCAATCTGCTACGTTACTGACTGTACTGATAAACTATAGCTGGCTAGCTACCTTACTAATATAGCAAACAGATGTGATAAGCATGAGTAACCTGGCGGTTGTCAGGGGCAGGGTTATATTAGCGTTATATTAAAAAGGGAAAATGATGGGGTCATTGTTTATTAACTTTCCAGCAAAGTATTTCACAAACTAGCTAGCAACTCACCATGAAGACACTGCTTGACTCCGCACCACCATCTGCTCAGCTGTGATGCATAATCTGACACGTGCTGCAGACAGTGCTGAGAGTAATGTAAACATAAATCGGTCGAGCTATATTTATTATCGCTTATTTATACCTATAATTTTTTATTTATCAAATTGATTTTTTGGTTTAATTTTGGTTCACGTCCTTCAAATTGAACTGAGTTGTCATGCCAATCACAACTTGGAAAATGTGTTAAAATCTTTTTCATTGTGCAGTGGACGGAATATTTTCCTTTCCATCCAGATGGTTAGAAGAGTCTTTTCAGAAAAGCTGATGCTTAGCCCCTTGACTCCAGTGTCATGGTAAGACATGAGAGGCACAAACACAGCAAATTGGCTAAAAAAGTGTTTTTGTGTGTGTTATCATGCAAGATTGTCTTTACACACCAGGTCATTGCATCTTAACAAATTCAAATCTGGCATCTTAAGACATTAAAAGTGTGTTTACACATTTCTTTTCAACATCTTCAGCTTTTAAAACTGGGAGCAACCACTTTTCCTGTGATTTAGGGGGAGAGCAGTGAGGTAAGACCACATATTTCTTTTGTTGTATTTTTATGCAGCATCATAGCACTGTTTTACAGCCCTCCACTCCCTGTAATGCTTCTTTCTCTATTCAACTATTTCTTTCTTAAACTAATACTACTAGTACTATTACAAACAATAGATTTAGACTATTAATTTAGACTAATAGATTTAAACAATAGACTGTAAAAGGGCATGTGAAATGACTAATCCAAGCAAACATTTTCCATTTAGCCATGTGAGACTAATCCTGGTTTACAGCACCTGGTATTCCCAGGCGGTCTCCCATCCAAGTACTAACCAGGCCCTGTCTACACATGAAACGATGGGGGGTAATGTTTACCTGCCTGGTGAGTCGAGTTGTTCACCTGGAAGTGGCGAGAACTTTAGATACAGACACCTGCATGAATGCCATATGTCAGAGACAATTTTGTGGGTGCTCAGAAAGAACTAAAGGCCACTTTGATCCAGCTAGATCACTAATTTGGCTCTGTGATTTTCAGGAACAGTTGTGAGCACTTTGTGGCTGTTGCTCACCCATTTGGTTAGAGTAAAGCCTCCTAGGGCTCATGCCTCCCTGAGGTCCTTTTGTGAGCTTGATTGCTTGCCTCATGGAAGCCACAGACTAGAGACAGTCATCAATATAAAAGCTATTCTTGATTGTATCAAGTACCTCCATGCTGTATTTGTCTGAGTTGTCATTTCCTGTTTGCTGCAAGGCAAAGTTAGCAATACTTGGAGATGATACCGAAGACGTGAACATTCATCCGGTACACTTCCAGTAGGTAGTACATTGCTTCAATATCTGTCATTATTGCAAACTGCTCCTGATGGAACCTAAGCAGGACATCTAGAAGTAGGTTAGCCAAATCCGAACCTTGGAAAAGTTCTGCATTATGAGATTTGCCTCTGTATGATGAAGAACAGTCAAATACAACTCAAAAGTTTCCTCTTTTGCTTATGATAAACCCCGCGATGAGGTAAATACCACACATCGCCATCATTCCTTTGGAGCTGCTTTTGCTGTACCTTTTCTGCATACCCTTTACTCAGTAATCGCCATCAAATGCTGGTACCTCTCTTTTAGGTAGCAGGGATAGATTTTACTGCATAATCATTAGATCACCAATTTCATTTTGTTTTTGAACCATCGTGCTGAGGTTTTCATGAGAGCCATTACTGTTTTCAGGATATTCCTGTTGTGGGCTGGATGCACTTGTGGCCTCCTGAGAGCTGCTACAGATGTGCCCAATTGCTCACTGAAGTGAAGTCTTAGGTTCAGCAGCCACTTCCAAATCAGAGGTGTCAGTAAGTGTAGGTTACACATTTTCTGACTTGCTTGCTTCCTTGTAATAGGCATTCATATCATCCCCATGTGGCTCAGCCTCCTCATGGCTTAAGAGTATTTTGATTGTGGAATCTGCTGCCGCTATTTGTGTTTCCAGTTCCACCTTTTCCATCGTTGATTTTATAATAGTTTCCTCCAGCTATAAGGCATGTATGTCCTTTAAAGCAGCAGATCGAGCCTCCAGAGCTGCCTTTTCAGCAGATGCCGCAGATGTCTCTTCTGCTTAACACCTCTTTAAAAAAGTAGCTGAAATTAGTAATCATACCAATCAACATGGTCATTTTCTTTTGAGTCCTCTGAAAAGTTCTTGCACAGATTGATGCACCTTGTTAAATTCACCAACAGCTTGTTTGAACATGACCATACATTCATTGATATTATCCACATTTCTACCTTCCCCAAGCAAAGCTTTTGTTTCATTAAGCTTCCTTGTGCACACTCCAAGTTTACCTCTGTGAGTTGCAATGAACCTCGGCCTCAGCAGCAGTCATAGGTTGTTGGGTCATTTTGATTTCCTTTTAATTAGGTTGAGTCTCTATTTCACTCCATAATGCTTTTCTCCGCCGTTTTGCGTTGTGTAAATATTTACACAGACGTCCTTTAAAGACCTTAGCTGCTTTGCTTAGCTTGCTTCATTCATAACATTCTTAACATGCAAATATTTGTGGAATGTAGCGCGTAACAGCGCTTCCATTCGCATTTCCATTCAGTAATACACTAGCACGATTCGTTCATTCTTTTGTTTACGCACGACTGATATATCCATTCATGAAGCTGGTAATCGCGTCTTCCATCCCAAGCGAACAGAAAGCGTCTCTATTCCTCTTGATTGTCCTTTGTAACTCTGTCTTTAGTTAAATTTTTCGACTATGAAATGACTAATCCAAACAAACGTTTTCCATTTAGCCACATGGGGTTAGATGAGGAGCTGCCAATACACACTCTTCATAAAGCGCACAAGGAAATTGAAAGTAAATGACACATAGTTTATTAAGCTATAAACTCTGGTTGACTTTTCCGCAAGAAAATAAAACAAGATCAAACGGAGGATTCATGACATGCGATGCGGTCATAAAACTGTTGCTCTTCGCCATCTAACCCACCCACAGATGTTTCAATAATCTACTTAATTGCTACCTATTGCCACCCTTGTGACGCAGAATCCAGGTGCATCATATACATCACACACAGTATCAGGTAATTATCAGGTGAGTAACCAATCTTAATCTCTTTTGGACTACACAATCAAAAGTAAATACATTTCATACTAAGACGGTGTAGTCCCTCATTCGTCCAGGAGTGTTCCATCGTAGAAAAGGTTTCAGTCATAGTCATCTGGACACTGTTTTCAGAATCAAGACGTTTCGGCTCCCATCCAGAAGTTCCTGAGTGTCTGACACTCAGGAAGACTCCTCCCTGAGGGCAGAGCCTAAGCAACACAGAGTAGCTTAAATTTCTGAGTTCTCAGACCATTTTCACAATTGAGAATGACTTCCGGATGGGAGCCGAAACATCTTGATTCTGAAAACAGTGTCCAGATGACTTTGACTGAAACTTTTTCTACGACATTTCATACTAATACTTCATAAGTCAAAATATCATAATCTAATTCAAAATATCACTCATTTTCTTATCTAGTGCTCTAAGTTCTTAATAGGGCTCCAACAACAGTAGATCAGTTTGCTTAGTAGATCAGTAGGGATTTATAATATTTATCACCTAAGTGCAAAATATTAAACTATATATCCTAAATTTATCAGCTGCAGATTGATCAGACCATTTGCAGCAAAACATCACAGCTAAGCAATAGTCATGTGACACACACGGTAGGTATCAGAAACCTGAGCAGACGCAAAAGCCGTGTAAGAGGTCACATGACCACATATGACAACAGCGTAGGCATGGGTTGGTCTTTATGTTCAAAGATGGTAGTCACATTGTCATGATAGCACAGCAAAATTCAACATATTAACAGGCTTTTAACACTTAAGACACCAGACTTTAGATCTTGCATGACAACACACATAACTAACTACACACATGTAGTATGTACAGAACCATGTCCCATTCCCTGTCTGCGTAGACATCCACTGCTAGTTATCCTACCCGTTTGCATGGGGAGAGAAACAAAGAGACTGGGCTGAGTGAGTATATGTGTTGACAAAAGTGGAAAGAATAGGATGTCCATGTTGTGCTTTCCGATTTTTTTCTCTCCCTTCCATGATTAATACAATAATGCCTCCGTGCTTTCAATTCCAAATACCAAACTGTCAAAAGACATCAGATCACATCCAAATCTCTCTCTCTCTCTCTCTCTCTCTCTCTCTCTCTCTCTCTCTCTCTCGCTCTCTCTCTCAGAGCTCAGCTATAAGAGCTTGCATGACAACAGAAAGTATTTCTTTCGTGAGTCACCACGCAAAAGAAATAGGCATAATATGATGATAGGGGAGGATGGCAGCCACTTTGAAAATCAACACAACTGTCCCATCACTATTTAAAGCTGCACTAATCAATAGTTCTATATTAACAATGGATTAAATGACTATGTGTAATGTGAAAGGAGTTGCTCGCAGTGACAAACCTACAGAGAATAATCATCAACTCTGCAGTTCGTCTCAGCTCTACAAAGCTTTTTAGCCCATTATTTTGCTTTCACAAACTCTGCTCTCATTAGCGTAATTTCCAGCAGCAGCAGTTAGCCATTTTTAGCAAAAAAAGTTAGCGACTGGCTGGTGAACATGGTGGAGCATTTAGCGGCTAAAGAATCAGATATTTGTTCTCAGAAGTTGGTGGAGACCAAAGCTAAAAGGACAGTGAATATTGGAAAATATTCAGTGTGTCCCAGAAGCAGATGTGTGCACTTTATGTGCAGTATCTATATTAAGTTATCTACAATAGCTAACTCGGCGGGCTAATCTATGTGTTTACTTTCATTAGCACTCAGAGACAAGTGTTTGAAATGATTTATACAAAACTGAAGTTTATTAAAGGCTTGCTCAGCTTGCCCCGATGTACATATTTTTTGGTAGAGTTGTGTTTCCCATCAGGGAGGTGGCAAGTATAAACTTAGGATGATCCATAGTCAGAATAAGACCTGGGTTGAAAAGTACCAGAATTTAGCTTTACATTCACCAGACAGAAACATGACAAATGACTAATATTGAGCTGTGTCTGCTGGATGTGTTAATAGACAAATGTTTGCTAAATAATTAATTAATGCAGCTTTAAGTCTCCAGAATTTGTTCATGATTGCTGCCATTGCACCTACAGACACTATGCCTCCCAAATAACTTTTACAGCCCACATGCAAACCAAAACCAAACATTTGTGCAACAAAAGGATTATAATAATACATGTGCATTAATGTCACATCATGTCATATTAACAACATAATATTCTACATTAATCTTAATAAGAATGAACCAAATGTCCGGAAGTCCCGTATCTTGTATCTATACACTTATCTATAGAGATGATTATCAATGAGACATGTATGTTTTACTTTCCCTCCATTTTGTGCACTCTCATGTAGCGTAGTGTGTCCCATTTATATTTGGGATGAAGGTTTAGTGGTTGTCTAGAGTCCAGATGGTCCGCCAAATGGAGCATTTCCACATGCATAGTCAAATCAAGTGAGAGAAGAATTTTCCCAAAATGCATTGCAACTGTGGCTGAGGAATGGCTTAAATGTCTACAAATGTAGCCTAAATATCTTGATATTATGTAAAAAATGTAAAATTAGATGGCATATCTTATGCACATGCAGTTATGTACAGTTATTAATTAACTCTTCTTAATTCTTCATGATGAGTAGGCCTACCTGACAATTGCTGTGCATTATGTCAATAGAAGATCCCATGGATGCACTGGCCTGAACAACTACAGCCTCTTCATAACTCTGACACCTCCAGTAGTTTATGTTGTCCACTACTGCAACTGACATCCAATTCATAGTTACAGATCTACCCCCTGGCCCTTGCAGCTCCATTCCAAAGGGCCATTACCCAACACGAGCACTATGAGACGAGTGATAGGGTTACTGGAGAAGTAATGGGATAGGGTCCATGTCTGTTAATTTTACAAGTGTTATATATCTATTTACATTCTTAGTATGAGGTAAAAGTGCACCGACATCTAGATTCTCATTTTGCAGAAACATTTGAGTGGATATTTCCTCTTTTAGTAAAGCTCAGTATGAGGTCCATACATGCAACATACAAGCATATGTGCAGGTGCTACTACTGCTTATGTTTCTACCAAAACTTTGGCTACCTGTGTGCATTATTGGTAGTGGCATGGCTCGAAGGATGGCAGTGTTTATCTCTACAACTATTGGACTAACTGGCATGACTCTTCATGGTCCTCAAAAGATGAATCCTAATGACTGTGGTGATCCCCTGATTTCATCTAGCACCACCAGGGGGTCAAAGCACTTCATGACAGGATGCCACTAAAACTAACAAATTCCTGTAATTTTCAGCTGTACCTTTGAGATTAATGCTACTATAGCAAGTTCACATGCTTAATGTTTGCATGTAAGCAAGCTGTACACATGTTAACATTATTATGCTAAATTTTACAATGTACAAATTAATTAAATTACGTTATCAATTAGAAATTAATTAATCAATATACTAAATGTTATATAGAACAAACATTAGCATGTTGACATGTTAAATGTTACATGATAAACATCATCATGTTTCCATCATCAATAGCCGATAATTGTTAACATGTATGTTAACATGCTAACTGTAAGCACTATAACATGCTAATACTAGCATAGCATGCTAATGTAAGCATTCAGTGCAAAGCACAGGTGAAGTTATTGATGCATTCACAGCATTGCCTCAGAATGGAAAAAATGGACCAAACAGCAAATTTTCCATGCCATGATTGGATGATAAAATAAACAGTATTCAAGTTGAAAACTGGTAAATACGGTAACTCCTATATGACATAAATCCCAATGTGGGAGGTTCAGAATCATGTTTCTGCAGGATCTAGAACAAATTAAGCCCTGGTGTCTGTCGCTGACTGGTTTGTAAAAGAGAAATCTAAATATAGAAACATCTGAGATAGCTGCAGACTGCATTCTCATTTTCACCTGCCATAAGATGTTGTCCGAAGTAAGTATAGCTGAGGGTGACAATGCACACCTTAGAGAGTTTGAGCTGACAAGCTGAGTTTTAGATATCCTAAAAATGTACAGAAGATGAACCTGTTTTTTCAGGGGTATATGGCAACACATCCTGACCACTCAGCCCAACCCTGGTATAGATCTAAGAATAGAAAAGTTGTCGTTCCATTTTCATCCATCCAGCCAATGGTTTATAATGTGTAATGTGTTACAGGCTGACTGGGCCATAGGTTTTTCATTTTGTTTTATCTAGGATGGCATTAGGTGATATCAATAGAGGTATACTACACAAATATGACTTTGTTTTCTACCCAGTGTGCCCCTTAAGGGCAGCTGCAATGCTCAAAGATCATGTCCACTAGGAGCAGTGCCTAAAATTATAGACCACTTTCTAAACTTGTCTTTATTCCAAATTACACAAGGAAGCATTATAGCACATAGCTCAGTACATTATAATAAATCCCTGGAGGTCAGAGCCCATAAGGACCAGGGACACTACTCTCCTAGGGAATATTGGTGCCCATGCTACTACTATCCTGTTGATCTATTTAGGGTCTGACAGACTACTATGCCAGTGTATGCAGTCAATGGGAAATAAATGACTGACAGAACAGAAAACGTATTTTTGATCCCAATCTGGGAGGTTATGGATCACGTTCAGGCAGGATGGGGTACAAGTTAAACCCTGGTGTCTCTGGCTGACTGGTTTAAAAAGGAGAACCCTGAAGACATTGCATTATCACAAATGGCTGCAGACCTCATCCTTACATTAGGATCATCAATAGGTGATAGCATCAATAGGTAGGTGTTTCTGTTATTTTGTCCAAATCCAAGTCCAAGTCAGCCTCAATTACATCTAAAGATAACATCTACTAACATCTCAAAAATAAACATATTGATTGGTTATTGCATTGAATTACAAGTGTTAATAATCAGTTAGTCAATCAACAGAAAATTAAGCAACAATAGCCCAAATTTCATAGCGCTGGAATATTTTGCAGTATCAGGAAGAACATGCAAGATCCCAAAAAATGGGTTCTGATCCCACTCTGAGATGTTCTTAATTGGGATAAGCCTGACTGACTAGTTTGTAAATATCAATAGCTCCAAACTGCATCCTCATCATCACCTGCCATTTAAAAATGTATGTTTTTGTAAATTTGGATAAAATAACAGAAACACAAAATTTTATTGAATACACACTACAGCCCCAACAGACACCCCTCTGACACAGCCAAAACAAATATCAAAAATGTATTAGCAAACATTATTACCTAAAAGTGGCGTTTTTAATGGTTTTTGCATTGTATTACAAGTGTTGTATGTAATTGCCTTTTTTATTTATTTAGAGTTAAATCAGTTTGCGCATATTCTCATCTTTCATTATGTTGTATTACAGGAATAGCTAAGCGGATAGGATGGAGGAATTGGACTAAATTGAATATGACCATAATGACCTTAATGCCATGTTATAAACTAAGGCATTAAATGTTTAGCAATGTGTTCAAATGGCAACGACGGGGAAAACTACTTCTTACAAGAACATTTATGATGCTGTAAGAATTTTGCAAAGGTTATATTTAAGCTATATTCAGCAGTGGTGTGTGTCGTCATTTGTGATACCACCGTGATAACCGAGCAAAGAAGATGAAAAATAACCTAAATAATCCGACAATGTAACTATCCTGTCATTATTGGGAAGCCTACAACACATTTTAAGAGTATTACATAATACCACTGGAGATTAAAATCAAACAATACCATAAAATCCGATACGTCACAATGAACCCAGCGGGCCTACTAAGCACCTCTGAACACTGCATGCGCTCCATAGCCCATATAGGGATGTTATAGGCTGGTAATTTTCCTTCAGACAACCTATAGGACAGCACTGAGCCATCCGTTATCTAACCGGCAGCCGCTCTCCAGCCGTCTGCTCTGCGGGTCTTACCGCGGATGATGGCCGGCGGTGGTGTCCTTGGTGTCGCTAGTCGGAGGAGACAGGATGGTAGACGGTACCGAGCTGCACAGTTCCGGTGATGAATGAAAGACAGACAGACAGACCGGCTCTGTCGGTGATCCACTGGAGACTGAACACGAACTACTAGCCCCGCCCCACTCAATTCTCTACGTCAAGCCTTAGTACTGGACTCACTGAAGCGGCTCAGCATCTCGGCAGCCCTCCCCCTCTTCGATCTATGTGTGTGTGTGTGTGTGTGCGCGCGCGTGTGTGTGTCGGTATCAAAGGGACGTGCACAGACTTCCAAGGAGCAAGAGCAGTTGGGTAGCGCACCTCATTTCTGCCTTTTTTTCAGTAATTTTGCGTCACAGTGGCAAAAGTGTAATTTGCTAAGTGGATAAAAATGCCATCAGAACTACTAAAATAAACTAAAGTATAAAGGACCTACTACAAATAAGATCCTCTTTAAACATCAGTATTGATTTCAGAATAAAACACAGCCCTTTTCTGACCTGAAAAAAATGTTCAGTTGGTGTATTTTTAGACCTCTCAAAAGCATACAGTTGCTTCAAAGATATGGAATTCAAGATGTTATTCTCAAATTATTTTATAATTATTTATAGCTATAGGCCTATATCAAAAAGGTCCAAGCTTTGGCAAGGATCTATTCTTGGCCAATTGCTTTTTTAAATGTATGTCAATGACCTACCTATAGTTGCTGTTTGTCAATTCAAGTCAAGTCAATTTTATTTACATAGTCCAATATCACAAATCACAATTTTCCTCAAGGGGCAACAATTACAATCTGTACAACACCATCTGTCCTTAGACCCTCAATTTGAAAGAGGAATACCAAAAAAATCCACCCAAAAAAATCTAAATCCTTTTAACAGGGAAAAAATGGAAGAAACCTCTGGAAGAGTAACAGAGGAGGGATGATGCTGATGATACAAATCTTATAGCTTCACACGATACAGATTTTAGTACACTCATACAAAATAAAAATACAGAATTGGTGCAAATCTTTAAATTCTTTCATTTGAACAAACATGCCTTCTATATTAAAAAGACAAGTTTTAAAATATTTTTCAATTAAAACAAGAAAATACCACAAACATTAAGCCCAGATATTTGTAAATAATATTGAAATGGTGCAAATCGCTTTTACAAAATGTCTTAGGAGTCTTTTTAGACTATTTGAAAAATCCATATTAAAAATATTTGTAATAAGTGAATGAAAACAGAATATTGAAAGAAACATTTGTTCACTGATCCGCCAATCTTTTTATTTAACTTTGTATTATAGTTTAATTCATCCATGTTTTAATTATTGTTATTGTTTGGGATGCTCTTAACAACCTAATGTAAGTATTTGTTTGTACCTATAGTTTTCCTGACTTTTCCAAACAATATTTCATTCACTTCACAGACCTTCATTCATATTCTACCAGGTCTTCAAAGGACTTTAATGTAGGCCTACCTTACTGTCGAACTTCTAGGAACATAGGTCCCTATTGGGGAGGACTCTGACCCATGCAATCACCCCACCTCCTCCATATGCAGAGTTTTGCACTCTTTAAACTACGTCACCTGACTTTGAAATTGGGCGCGTCCAGAAATGACGCTAAAGGGGTACCTACAGCGTCATATTTTGAAGTGGAGGGACACTGACCAAGCTTCAGTATTTGACGACTTGGGAGTGAGAACGGGTTGGTATTACAGTATTATTACTCTCCTTCTGTGGGTATGATGAGGTGGGATGGTTTTGGAGGTTGGGATGTGTAGATGGGGGTTGAGTGGGATAGGGTAAAGGTGGGGAATACAGTTCTAATCCAATACATGTCTTTTTGTCAAATTCAGCGAATATCTCCTCACAGTCTGCTAGCTGTCCGTTCTGTGTGTGCGCTGAAAAGAAATCTGGTGTTTGTACACAGCCCTGGCTCTGTAAATGGGAAACAAACAAAGTGAAACACAACACTATTTCAGCCATTACAGGCATGATTTGTGTGTCAGGTAACATTAAATTACTTGCCCACAGACATTCAGCTTACATTCTAGTTTGCCAAGATATGCCGTTGTTGTGATGCTTGCCATAGTAGCAGGAGAGTTGTGAGTATCGCTGTCTGGAGCTGGTGTGCTGGCTTACGCCCCCTTCATTTGAATATAACAGATGTAAATAAACATGGCTTCATGAAATAAATGTCCCATGAAATAAATAAATTTGGCATTAAGAAATTAAAGTCCCCTGAAATAAATAAATTTGGATAGTGAAATAAAAGTCCAACGAAATAAATAAAAGTAGTCCTTTCAAAATGGTAAGTACTTGTATAGCGCCTTTCTAGTCTTCCGACCACTCAAA
The DNA here is from genome assembly GCA_027580175.1 of Siniperca scherzeri. Lineage (NCBI taxonomy): Eukaryota > Metazoa > Chordata > Actinopteri > Centrarchiformes > Sinipercidae > Siniperca > Siniperca scherzeri. Next base: position 3,499,960 of record CM050845.1, read on the forward strand.
GCGCTTCACACTACAAATCACATTCACCCCATTCACACATTGATAGCAGATGCTAACTGCTCATCTGTCCAAAGAAACTAACTAATCATTCACACATGATCACACACCGAAGGCACAGCCCTCGGGGGCAATTTGGAGTTCAGTGTCTTGCCCAAGGACACGTCTACATTTGGGCTGGGGGAAGCCGGGATCGAACCGCCGACCTTTCTCATTGACTAATTTATTTATTTCATAGCCATATTTATTAATTTCACAGGCATATTTACATATTTATTTTTTATTTAATATTGACTAAAATGGCATTCCATACCAGTGAGATGTGTGCAGCTGTCACTTTCAACGCATGCGCACAGGGATGAAAAGTATTATCATTTTATCAGATTACTGTTGAGAATGGTTCAATCCTTAACTCCAGTGATTTTAACATTCATATTGGTAACAACACAGACCATTTTGCTAACTAGTTTACTAACATGTTTTCAACCTTTGAGTTCATATAGCACACTGCCGGGCCTAATCAGGGTCAGACTCTTTAACTGGTTATTTCTAAAGGCCTTGAATTGAATTGAAATCCCAACATCTAGAGTGGACTTTGCGGTTATATCAATTCAATTTTATTTATATAGCGCCAATTCATAACAGAAGTTATCTCATTGCACTTTTCCCATAGAGCAGGTCTAGACCGTACTCTTTATAATATTAATTACAGAGACCCAACAAATCCCACCATGAGCAAGCATTTGGCGACAGTGGCAAGAAAAAACTTCCTTTAAGTGGGCAGAAACCTTTAACAGAACCAGACTCAATGGTGGGCGGCCATCCGCCGCTGCCGTGTTAGGTTTTGAGAGAGAGAGAGAGAGAGAGAGAGAGAGAGAGAGAGAGAGAGAGATAGTAAATAGTAGAATAGTAATTGTAGTGTTAATATTAAAAAAAATTGTAATTAGTAATAATAGGAATGACAGCTATAGGAAAAATAATGTCAGCATTAGTAACAGAGCCAATAACAACAACTGTAGTAGCAGTTGTCGAGCAGGAACACAGGGGCAGCAAGTGGCCCACAACCACAGATCCAGTCTCTGCAGCTCCGGAGGCAGAAATACCTGCTGAAAGTGACAGAGGGAGAGAGGAGAGAAACGAGAAAGCACAAAACTACTGGAGAGAGAAGATGTCAAATTAGTAACATGCAGTAATGGGATAAAAATGCATACAGATGGAGAGGGAGAGAAGGAGAGAGGAAAGAGGTGCATCAGGGGAAGTCTCCCGGCAGTCTATGCCTATAGCAGCATAACTAAGGGATGGTTCAGGACTCACCCAAGCCAGCCCTAACTATAAGCTTTATCAAAGAGGAAAGTCTTAAGCCTACTCTTAAATGTGGAGATGGTGTCTGCCTCCCGAACCCAAACTGGGATCTGATTCCACAGGAGAGGAGCTTATTAACTGAAGGCTTTCAGATCACTTTTGTGTTTTTTCAATGTTGCTTGGATGACCAAACATGTACCTGGTTTAAAATTAGACAAAAGATGCATTTGCGCAGACACATCTGAATAAGTTTAGATATACTATCTGTATAGGTGTACCTGGTGACATTCTGATTTTAATTTGTCTTCCTTGTCTTTGTGGTCTTTCAGTGAAACAAATTATGACATTGCACCTATAAAAATTAAGTTAATTTCTGGTAAAACAAAAGCACCTTGGAGGAATGTGGAAAGAATGAGGACACTAAAAAGAACCTGCAGCAAATCTGGGTGCAAGTGGTATAAGACCAAATTGCAGGTTGATTATAATATCTATAAGGACCTACTCTGTAAATAGAACAAATAAAAAGGAAAAATCTAGACAGCATCACTTTTCTCAAATTATTACTGAAATTTAGAATAATTCTAGTGTCTGTTTAGTACAATTGATAAACTGGTTAATCCAGTGTTTATTGAATGTGTGTGTTTAACACTGTAAATATGGGTAATAATCATTCCACAACAGAGGCTAAAAATTAAACTGTAGTTAATTCACCAAAAGAAAAGATTAATAGTAACAATTTACCACAGGAGGATAATAGTAAAGACATAAAGCAAAAATATCAATCTGCCACTATCAAGCAAACAGAGTCATGAATCAGAAAAATCAGAATGTCCCTGATCTCATGTCACAATACAACGCAATGTTATTAGTGTTGGGGTGTGGATGAGGATAACAAATGTTTGTGTGTTTGCTTGTGTGTCTGATCTGACATGTTGTTGCATGTCATATGTCCATGATGGAGGCTGAATTGTAAAACAGAGCTGCAGAGATGATGAAAATAAAATGTCATGCTACTGATAATAGGCAGACAGCTGATTTTAGTGTTGTCACTGCATGTTTCCAAAGACCAGAAGAATCTGTAACACAGTTTATCACAAGATTCCAGAAAGTGTGGGAGTCAAATGCAGGCATAAAAATGGAATAATGTGAACCACTACCTGCTTATTGTCTAGTATAGCAACTATCTTTGAAATCAATGATTTCACTTTGGAGACAAAGACATTTGCAGAGGCCAAACATAGACTTGAAGTCTTAGAGACAAGCTGTGTGTTTCGGACGAGAGTTAGAACCCCTCAGAGAGGTGCTCCACAGAGAACACACGCACACACACCAAGGGACAGGAGAAAAGATAAGTGTCATAGATGTGGAAGAACTGGACATTGGAAAAGACACTGTAGGGTCAGGAATGATTTTAACACATAGAGGTACATATGTAAACAAATGGTCTAAAATGTTGCAGATAACTGCACCACAATAACCAGCTTCTCTCACACCAGGCCTGACATGTACAGAAATCATAACAATACATAGTGATGTCAAGAAGTATTACTTCTGTGCTGCTAGTCAAAATAATGTTGTTTAACTTACCTGAGCTGTAATGATGGCTGGCAGTATAGTTATTCTTTCTACAGTTCGTAAATGTGTAAAATTTGCATACTTCTTGTTCCATTGATAGAAAGTGTATCAAAGACTGTATCAGGCAGATAGCAAATCCTGTTCCATTGAGCTATAATTTTGTTTTTAAATTCTTAAATGAGCCTTTAGTAGAGATGCTTTGTGGAATTTGATTGCTGTGAGTTACTCTATTTCTGATGGTATATTTGCAGCTTCCTGATAAATATTGTTTCAAACTGCTTGATTGTTGTTGCAAAATTTAAGATGTGCTCTCTGACCAGTTTGATCTGATCAGTATACACTTTTGTTCACTATGGGTGTTACTTTGGCTAAAACAGCACCAGCTCTGGCTGCATCTGACACTGCTCCATTGTGCTATAGCATTATAGTTTTTCAGTCAGTTCCACACATTTTAACCTTGTGATCTGGGACTCATGGTGGTTCCTGGATGTTTACATTACATCTCAGAGACAGAGTGACTGCTAGTTTGCCACACAGTGAGCCTTTAATAACTTCTTTTGAAAACATTTCACCAGTTCCTACACTGAATATAAGGCCTACCCTAGAGTTAGCAGATGTTCCTCTTTCTTTATGGGCTTTGAAAAAAACAATGTTGACTTTGGAATTTTAGCTCACCCACATAAAATAACTTTGAAACCAAATATAGTTTTGTCACACTTTAAGCAATATCAGATACCTCAAGAGACAAAAAAACAGGCTTTGAATCTGTTATTAATCCTCTTCTAAAAGAAATAATACATTTAAATCTCTAAAGCTAACAAACCTGGAGAATGGTGCTTTGTTCAAGATCTGGAAACTGTGTGCAATTCCAGTTTTGACTGATGTTAATTCTAATTTGGCCTCATAACCTCATGACTCAAAATTTTACACATTTGGGTTCAGCATTATCTATCTGATAGTTAGTATTGTTCCTACAAAATAAGCCTCAGAGGTAAAAGAGAGATTTTTTGACCTTGTTGACCTGATGGTGGCATGATGCTTCTGATAAAGCATGTAAACAGACTCTATTCTCCACCTGAAATATTTTGACAGAGCATCACAGAGGTCAGAGAGCATTGGATTCATGGATCCACTGACATGGACATTGTCTTTTATCTTGGTTTGGAAACAGGGTGCTCATTACCACCTGATGGCTTTCTGTTCCTCTAAGCTCCCTCCTTAATGCGGGGGATGCAAGTCTGTTTGCGAGATATCACAGCTACAGCTATCATAATGGACTTCGTTTGTGAAGTCTTTGCTATATCAAATCTGTATTGCACATTCTGAACACTTGTGTCGCCCAACGCATGTCAGCTGCTCCAGATCAGGTTACAATGTGACCATTCTGTCAAACTCCATTATTTTTATTCTTAGAGCCCTGCTTCACATCCAACTACATAGCTCCCATTGATTAACCTTGATGTTAATTGCACATGATTGTGAGACACTAGTGATACGGACAGGTGGAAGAAGTATTCAAAACTTTACTTAAGTAAAAGTACAAAAGTACTAGCATGAAAGTGAGTACCATAAGTACATATTATTCAGACTGGCCCATTTCAGAATAAAAAAAAGTAACTGCAAGTAACTAAAGTTGTTTAATAAATGTAATGGAGGGGCATGCTTTGCCTCCTAAAACATCTGCTTAAACTAAATTGTAGGCACTAACATATGCCTGTATTTTAGAGCCAAACTGCCACCATTTTTCACTGATTCAAGATATGCATTTTAGTTATATGGCATCATCTGTAAAACTATCCAACAGTCAGCTCCTGTTACACTAATTGAAAGCCATTCTCTTGCCTTCACAAATGGATATTGTAAAGTGCGCTGCACACACGGGTGATACTGATTAATAGATTAATATTCTGAAAGCAACGTGTTAGCTTGCATTGCTGCTAAACAACCGCTTAACTCTCAGGTCCTTCCTCCATGTGTTATCTCACTTTGCACACGGTTTCACACATGTAGGAAGGGAGGGGATAAATGAGGTAATCTGAGGTAATCCGTTCATGATTTGTGCTTGTGATTGTGTCACTTCTTCCCTTAGATGGAGAGGTCCAATTGCTGCTAACCACAAGAATTGTCCTAAAGGGGGGAAAGGAATGTGAGGTGGACTCATGCCACACGGGGCAGGAGAAATCAAATTGATGGAAACAAGTACATGGACGGTGCTAACAAGTGGTCGTGGCCAGAGGCAAACGTCCCTTACCTAGAGAGTGACCACGTGAGAGGCTCACCTGAGTGTGAGGACTCAAGTCTGGTTTATGCTCGATGCAGTGTCCGCGGGCTAAAAATGACATTGTTGCACTTTTGGCATAGAGCCGCAAGCTGTTGGGCGCTTGGTCATGCACCACTTTTTGTAACTAGGTACCCCAGGCACGCGGTGTGCTTTCATTTCAACATGGAGACTGAAGGTAGACCGGTCAGGCAGGTTCGCCTCTACAAACACATCTACCACCCTGCTTTGAGAGACCACATGGACAGCAAAATTACTCTCAATTGATGGATGGAGATCGCCACCATCACACTGGCAAAAGTAATTTTGTAGGAAAGTGTGGAAAAGTATGAGGGATTGCCATGTTGGATAATGACATTCTTCGGTAACAGGTAGGGCAGGTTTGGTTATTAGCAGAAATATCAAAGATATGTATGAATATTAATACAGTTATTAATATTATCACAATTATTAATATAGATTAATAATTACGGGGCACCACCCTGGGATCAGGGACCAATAACCAAACGTGAAAAACAGTCTCAAAGGTGGCTGTCCACCTAAAAATGTTGATATTTAAGGTACTGTCTTACATTAAAAAGGGAGACAGTGAAGGGTGAGATCCGAGCACTGACCATTGCAACCAGCTATTATCAAAACATGTACACACAATAACCACAGGCAACTGCTCTTTAAAAGATACAATAGCGTTTATTTAACCTTAGCACTGATTAACAATCAATAACTTCGACCAACAACCACTATCATCTAGTCTAAACACAATAAACATACAACAATCAGCAAGCATATAAGATGTGTGTGTGGGTTGGAGTGGGGGGCAACAGAGAGGTGGGTATAAGGAGGGTGGCAGCCACGTGGGTGGTCGTCACGCACAAAGCCAAATGGCAGGCAGACCCGCGAATCTCAAACAAAGGGACAGAGCTAAAACAGGAGGACAATCTTTATTTGTCCTCAAAACAATTTTATCTGAGCCGTTTAAGATGTGTGTAAGTGTGTAAATGTACGTGTAAAGGTGTGTGGGTTAGTGGAGAGAGAGAAGAGAGAGGAAAGCACACAGAGTAAGGCACAAGGAATTTCAAATTCAGTGATTTTATTATTTATTTATATAGCGCCAATTCATAACAGAAGTTATCTCATTGCACTTTTCCTATGGAGCAGGTCTAGACCATAGTCTTTATAATATTATATAATATATATTATATATATTATATAATATTCATTATAACAATAAATGCCATGGCAAAGCATCCCTTCCTAACTGTCCCTTTCGTACAACGTTTTCGTACTGGACCTTAGTCTGATAAAGCACAGTTATTAGCTCCCACAGTGGGTAAAGCTTACACAGTTAAAACGGCCCAACACGTGGTACCGATACAAAATAGAACATGATAACACAAAGAAAAACACACAGCAATTCGAACGCAGCGATCCGTTACTTTCCAAAAAGCAAAGCACAATTCACAACAATGAAACTTAGGTAAAATAAGAGTTATAAAATCTATCTCTGCCCAGACACAAGCCTCTTACTTGAAATCACTCTCGGCTAGTGATTGATGCGTCAGTTTGTTTGGGTTTGTCCGGCGGAGTTCCTCTCAGGCTCAGACGCTGACGAAGCCGGGTCCAATGGCGAAACTGTTCCTTTCAGGGTAGCAAAGCAAAACAGTGTTTGATGTTGTTAGGGAGATGGGTTCAGCGATGATATTGCTCCCCGTGATGGAAACGGTCAGTCCATGTCTCTTCCTTCTACAGGTACGGGATCATTATGGGGAGTAAACGATCAGGATCCAAAAAATGTTCAGCAAACACAAAACAGTCTGTTTCTCGTCCAGCAAGTTAAGACTCTTCCTAGGGAAATCAAAACTCACGTGAAAAGTGTCTTCTTGTGCTAACGGGAGTTACCATGGAGAAAGACGCGCTGCACCTCCTTTCATAAACGGGTTACTGTGGAAATGCAGCAGGCAGTGTGGAGCCCAAGGCTTTATAGAGTTGGTGTCGTTATAGCTGTGCGCCGAGGTTTCATGTGCTGTCTTGCGTGTCTCGTCCAACAGCAGTCCGTTGTTTAGATTCAACTGAGATCTCACGTTGGGTTCAAACGAGATCTTGTCTCACTTTCACATTCAGGAGCAAATTAATGGCTCTATCGGCTTGGCACCTTCCTATTGTCTGTTCTTTGTCTCTCAGTCAGGCCCCTTAGCGAAGGCTTTGGCCTTTCCAGGTAAGACTGTCTTTTGTCCCTCACACATGGTGAGGCCAGGCGAGGCCCAACATACTCGTTGACTTCTTGCTTATTCACATGATATTTTGTTCGTACGCACCCTGGCAATACTGCAACGGACAGTGCTTTGAGTATAAACACCTCTGTGCATGCTTGCAGCTCCGCAGCGGCACGCGCCACAGTGTCTTGAGTGAGTATAAACAAAGCTTCACCAATGAATGGAAGCTCAGGTGACTCCTATCCTCACTTTGCACAATGCTCAGAGTGCTTTGACAGAAGCACCACTAGGAAATAAGATAGATCACACAGGAGAAAACACAGCTTATTGTTGGTCATCTGAACGTGGCCCCCAGCAAGAGAAACGTAGCTTTCATGACACTTCTAATCTGGCTATGTACATGATGCTGGACTATGCAAACAACAGAAAACTGGCTGACTGTTGGGTGTGTCAACAACTACAAACTTCAACTCACTCTCCAATGTTAACTCCAATCCCTTTCACTGCAGTGGACTGGAAAATGTATGACTGGTATGATTTGGCTGGAGAGTCCAATGAAACTGACAAACATTGTTATTTTCCAGGCCATCACTCATCTCTCATCCCAGACTCACAGAGAGAAATAGTTAATTTCGTCATATCTGTCACGGACACGCCAGGCTCCACAACCCCACAACCACAATGTACTCCCTCACCAGAATTCTAATCAGGACACCTGTTGCCAATTACACACCTGATCTCCATCTGCATCACTCCAGCCCCCGTACAAAAACACACCACTCACCTCAGTCAGTGTCTGGTCTCTTTTCAATAAGGACACTACTTTCTGCCCTGCATGACAATGTTTCGGACTCCAGCCTTTGAAAAGTGTGCTTTCTCCTCTCCTGAGCTCCCGTCTCCTGCCTCGTGTTCTCCTGTCTCCAGTATGTGTGTGTGTGTGTCTCCAGCCTCTGATCTCCAACCCCGCCAAGCAAAGGATTGTATCAGTAACCATTATCCACCATTCTACTCACTGCTTGTTTTACATCGTATACAATAAAACCATCTGTGTCTCCATCTTGGTGTCTCCAGCCTACTCTGTCCGTAACAATATCACAGGTTAAGCGATATTATTGACCTCCGGGTGTCAATATCTCTAGTGTACATAAGGTAATGAGTTTCCACACACAATACAGAGCTGCTAATCTATGACAGAACCAGAAAAAACAAGTGTAGCTCCTATGCTAAAAGTTATTTGAGTTGAGCCTGTTCAGGGGCAGATATCTTCTGTAACCTCTATAAAAGTAACTCTACTCAACTCTTTGTAGGAATCTTAAATACCGTTTCAGTGCTAGAATTTTCATAAATTATTGTTAGAATAGTTCTGCTTTTGCATTAATTCTGATCTAATCCCTACATGTTTCATGAACAGTCCAATATTGATAGAACTAATAATTGTTTCAGAACTAACAAAATTAATGTAACACAATAAGAGTCAGTTGTCAATGGGGGTCCCAGGCCTTGTTGATTAGGCCAGCTGCAGAAAGGAATGAAAGTGTTTTTTGGAAGGGAGTGTCTGAAATGGTAAATGTTAAATGGAATGTACTTGTATAGCACCTTTTAAGTCTGTCACAGCCCTCGGGAGCAATTTGGGGTTCAGTGTCTTGCCCAAGGACACTTTGACATGTGGGCTGGGGGAAGCCAGGAATGAACCACTGACCTTGAGGTCCATGAGGGAAGGTAGATTGCAGCCAATCACCTTCTCTGCAGAGCGAATGGTATGCTGCAGTCTGCCCCCCTGCAACGGGTCACCAGGTGGTCAATCTCCTACCTGTAGGCAGACTCATCCCCATCAGAGATGAGCCCAATGAGGTTGGTGTCATCCGCTGTATGTAGCTGCTAGCTGTAGCTGTGGTAGTGGGCCAATCACACATCGCATTAAATCGAAGAATGCCTGCGGTGATTGGCTGCAAGCAAAACCATACAAATAGTCATTTTTTTCTAGATCTGGGTACAAATAGGATCAAATGCAGGTATTGTTTGACTTGGGACATTTCAATACTACTTGGTACTGGGTTATTTCAGTCGATACCTTAAAGGTATTGAGTACCGATACCCAAGTTTATTAGTGGTCCTAAACCATGACAACACAGAGTTGAGACCAGGAGGCAGAGTTGCAGTCTTACACGCCTCTCTGCGCTTCCAGAGCAGTTACCCACCCAAAACCCCATAGTGACGGTGTCTGTCCCTCCAACCACTTAAATTAATGAAATCAAAAGTAAGCAGAAGAGAAGTTATACATTAAAACCTAATAAAAATGAACTCCACCATTGCAATAGTGCAACAAAATAAAATAATTAAATGTGGACTCTTAAACATCAGATCTCTGTCATCTAAAGCTCTACCAGTAAACGATTTAATATCAGATTATCATATTGACATATTTTGTCTACTGAAACCTGGCTGGGTCATGAAGAATATGTTAGCCTAAATAAATCTACTCCGCCCTGTCATATTAATACTCCCAGACATATTAATACTCACATTCCTTGAGGCACCAGCCGAGGAGGTGGAGTTGTAGCCATCTTTGACTCAAGCCCATTAATCAACCCTAAACCTAAACTAAATTATAACTCATTCGAAAGCCTTGTTCTTAGTCTTTCACACCCAACCTGGAAAACATTACAGCCAATTCTATTTGTTGTAGTGTACCGCATTCCTGGTCCATATTCTGAATTTGTATCTGAATTCTCAGAGTTTCTAGTTTAGTCCTTAAAACTGATAAAGTAATTATTGTAGGTGATTGTAATATTCATTTGGACATCAATAATGATAGCCTCAGTACTACATTTATCTCATTATTAGATTCGATTGGCTTCTGTCAGAGTGTTCATAAATCCACTCATTGTTTTAACCACACCCTCAACCTTGTTCTTGCATATGGGATTGAAATTGAACATTTAATAGTCTGTCCACAGAATCCTTTTTTATGTATGTTCTGTGTTGTGTTACACAACTGGACATGTAATTGATAGGTTATCCACACATGATATACAGTGACCTGTTTCATTTATAGTTAATTGAAAGTACTGCATTTTTCATCTCGGGGGCCAGATATTTTTGTTGGAGGGCCAGACACAACTGCCCCAGGCAGAGCTCAGAACTTCAACCAGTGGAACTTCATGTGAGGTAATGTATTGACTGTATAAATTAGAATATGCTGTAACAAATAAATAGGTAAATAGATAAATAAACAGCTAGCAGGAGTCTGATGAAGAGCAGTTGTGCTTGAAACGTCACTGTGGTACAATAAATAAGTTGACATTGGAGCCCTGCAGTGTGTGAGCTGTTTATTTATCTAATTACCTAATGTATTGACTGTGTACTCAATGCCTCTGCACAGGTCCACACTGCTCATACGACCACAGTCATATTAATTAAAAAAGTAATTTAGTTCATTAGTGCCATCATAGGATGGCGCTGAACTCCTGGGTCAGTTATAAACAATAATGTGCCTCATACTATTCCAAATCTTACTGACATCATGCCCTTTCAGCTGCCCTCTTTATTTCCGTATATGCCCTTTTTTTAATGCTTTATTGCATATTATGTATTGTTGACAAGTTAATTCCCAAATTCTTGTTTTAAGATTGTCTATAAACACACAAATGTATGAGCATTAAATCAAAAACAGAGCACGGCAGGCTGCCTACAAGGGATTGAGTCCTCATCAAGTTAAATTTCTCGGTACAATTAAGACATCAAATGTGAGGGTCACGTATCAACAAATCAGCCTACAACAACACACACATGCATGATCACTGTAAATACCAACAAAAATTGTCCAGATTGTCTACAAGGGATCCAATCTTCATTAACACCCATCACATACAATAGGCTACAGTGCTAACAGTGAATAATACAGTTAATTGGGAATAGCCCTTACCTTAAAACAGAAGTGACCACAGAAGCCTGAGGTTTTTTCAGATCTCTGAGTTAAAGTGAGTGAAGTTTATGATATTGCAGTACCATGCTTCGATGGTAATGGCAAAAATAGCATGCATGCCTGTACTTTTATTAAAGTGAATTAGTGATGAATCACCCTCATGCATGAATCATACATCAATAGGCTAATGTTACACATGATCCATGATGATGAAGATACAGAAAAATAGAAATGCATGGCAAACTCTGCATGTTAGCTTTTTAGCTCCAAGAAACCTACCTGAATATTGTCTTGCTCATCCTCAGTACTCATGTATGCTACAGAGCCACAGGCTCTCTCAGAAGCATCACAGAATACATGAACGCTGCGACTCTTGATTGTATGCTGGATGCTGGAGCTGTAGCATCTTGGCTGAGAGATCTGGGACAACTGAGGGAGCTCACTCTCCCACTGCTGCCAAGCAGCAAGTAAATCAGCAGGGAGGCAAGGATCATCCCAGCCACGTTTCTTGTCCCAGAGTAACTGCACAATGATCTTGGCCCTTGTAGTGAAAGGGATCAAATACCCAAGGGGATCATATTGCTTTGCAAATGTGCAGTCGATCTTGCGCATGGTGGTTTCACCTTCCTCTTTCTGATATGGTTTGTATGCCAAAGTATCCGATTTGCAATGCCAGATCAGTCTGAGGGTTCGTTCCTGAGGATTGGCTGTTCCTTGACTAAGCCAGATCTCACTGCTCTGTGATTTCATCTCAGAAGGAAAGTGGCGAATGACCGTAGGAACATTACTGGCCCATTGTCGCAACTCAAATCCGCCCTCCATTAGATGGTGCTGTAGTCTGTTTACTAGTTTCTCAGCCTGTGCTTCATCTGGGACACTTTTTAGACAGTTGTCTACGCATTCAACAGATTGACGCACATCGTCTGTGGGCTCAAGGTAGTTCCCGACATGGGACTGAAGGGCAAATGTAGCGCAACAGGGGCTACAGGTGGTTCCAAAGGGCAATACTTCCCACTGATAGACTGTTGGAGGCTCAGCAGGATTGCCATTACGCCACAGAAATCTGAGGAAAGGCTTGTCTTCATCAAGGAGATGGACTTGATGAAACATACCTCTCACGTCGCTGCAGACAGCTACAGGGTGCTCCCTGAAGCAGAGGAGAACTCCTAACAAGCTTGCCCCAAGAGTAGGCCCAGGTAAAAGGTGCCCATTTAGAGACTGGCCTTGGAATTAAAAGGAGCAATTGAATACGATACGGTCCTTACCATTATGATGGACCATATGGTGTGGTATGAACTATGAATGAGGACTCAATCCACACTCCTCAGATGATAGTGGGGTGATGGAGCCTGCCTGCTGCAACTTCTGAATTTCAGCATTGTAATTGGTGGCCATTTGTGGCTCTCTGGATAGTCGTCTCTCCATACTACATAGAAGAGCCATGACAGCTTCCTTCTGCGCATTCAATGGGCGAAGTGACTCTTTCCAGAGTAATGGGGTAGCGTATCGGTTTACTCCATCCACATTAATTCTGATGGTCTTTTCTTCCAGAATGCAGAGGACTTCTGCATCTTGTCGTGAGCGTGTGACTACCTTGTCAGACCGGTAATGCAGAATGTCGAGTTTCCACAGCCTTTCAACCTGGTTAAAGAGTTCAGAATCTGGTGTCACACAAGAAACAAAGAGACACTCCTGCGGCTGAAGACGAGGACGAATGAACCTTGATGGACCCTGCAACGTCCACCCAAGCCTTGTATGCACAGCTGCTGGTCCTCCTTTAGGTCCCAATCTCACTGGCTTCACTGGCGTGATCAAATGTGGATAGTCTGATCCAGTAAGCACTAAGGGTTGGGCTTGATTGATATCGTGCAAGGGCAGATCTCTAAGACAGCGGTACTTTCGCTGCAAATCAGTGATGGTATAAGTATGTTGGACAAGACCCAGCTCTTTAGCCGTAAAGGCTCCATGAATGGGGAATGATTTGTCAGGTTGTGAGGCTGGAGCTATTGAGAAGGACACCGAACTTCCACAGATGATGTGAACCTCATGCCTCACAGTACAAAGTGCTAAGTCTTCAACGGTACCTTGAAGACCTAAACGTTGAGCGGCCTCATGCAGCAGAATCGTTCGCTCTGAGCCGTCGTCCAGTACCGCAAAAGTCTCTAGCGACTTGTCACCATTCTGAATCACAACCCGACTCAGTTTAAGTAACACTTGCTTTCCGCTCGTGGGGCAGTCAAGATACAAGGTCTGGGAAGTGGAACTTACGGGGCATGCGCTCCCTTCTGACTCTGTGATGTTGCCCTTCCTGCTAGACTCAGAATTGGTATTAACATCATGAAGAACCTCAAGATGTCTCCTATCGCATTTCTTACACTTCGCTTTCAAAGTACACTTTGACTTTGGCCACATCTCCAGCATCTATTGCCCATCTTGATCCAATTCTCGACCTGCTCCTTGTTCAAGAGCCTAAAGTTTGAGCACTGATTCATGTAATGCTGGATAGTATCGCAGAATGGACAATACCTTTTGGGCTTCTACTGAAACTTTTCAGAGGATGCTGTCCCTGTCTTTGGATTCTCAGTTGGCACTTGGTTCTGTTCTCCCCCATGCAGAAGAGTGGTCAGCCTTCGAGGCGTGAATCCAGGCTTCTTCTCTTTACGGAAACTATGCTTCTCATGATCAGGGTATGTACCGTACTGGGTTCCCTCCACTTGCACACAAACCTCATATTCAAGCCAATCTGCCAAATCAAGTAAAGTAGGAATGGGAGTATGAAGAGGATTAACAAATCTCTTAAAGTTGGCTCTTAGGTCATAAGGTAACTTAGCTAAGAGGCGAGATACATGAGAACCACACTTCAACTCTGTCGAGCCTGGGCTACCCAACTGGTTCAACATTCCGACTAAGGCCCGAACACGAAGGGCGAATCCCTTGAAAGCTTTGACATCACCACTTTTGATGTTGGGCCCGTCCATCAAGCTGGTAATCCGCTGCAATGCCATCTGATGTGGTTGTCCATACATGTCGGTAAGAGCTTGCATGGTGTCACTGAAAGGAGAGCAGCTATGACTGTAAGAATCTGCAACAAGTAAAGCATCTTCCAATTTCAAATGATCCATGAGTATCTGAAACTTGAAAGATTCAGAAGCATCATTGGGCAGAACATTGTCTAAAGCGAGCTTAAGTCTGGCAAACTCTCGTGGATCATCATGAATGAAATCTGGGATTGTGGGTGTAGGCCCACGATATTGCACTGGCAATGGGTGCCAAGGATGGTTAAGATCTTGATCCAAAAATGGGTATGAACGATCAGAGGGATACAGCCGTTCATTGCCACGATAGTGGTCCGTTCTCTGTTCTCGTTGAAGATAAGGACTCGAATGATCAGGTAAGGCAGTTCTCTGTGAAGGGTGCATTCTGTCCCCAAAGCATGGATCATGAAGATTTCTAATGGGCCGATACTCTGAACGTGAATGAGAAATATGTGCCTCTGCTGGAGAATGACTCCGATGAATCTCGAGGAGGGTAGAATGGAGGATTGGGTTGCAACGACATGGCATACTCTGACTGCCGATAAGGAGAATCAGACTGACGATGCTGCAAACCATGGACATTAGCACTATGGCCAGGAACATGTTGCGGTAAGTCACTCTCACTATTAGGAGGTTCAGTATACTGAGGTGTTGATTGGCCTGAATTTAATTGGCTACCACTCAGCCTGCCTACTCTCTTTAGACGATTAGTAAGATCTTCGATAAAATCTTGATGGCTATTGTGACATGCGTGCAGGGATTCATCCCTAGGGGGCACCAACGGAACATGTTCAGATTGACTAGGATTCTGATCTTTCTGATGTGAGACCAACACGCTAGTAGCTACAGGTGTAGAAGAAACTCCTTCCTCTGCACTAAGAAAACACTGCGAAGGTGATGAAACCTGTGGCTGAGCTAAGACAGGAGATATAGCGATTATATCTGAAATGCGTTGCATATCTTGCCGCAGCTGTTTGCTCTCCTCTCTCATTTCATGAATACAAGAGAGAACATCAGCATTTGTTACAGCATTAACCTGCTCATCTGCAAATGTAAGGTGTGTAATGTAATGTCTCTGAGGATCACTAACATCATAGTAGAGGATGAGGTGGTCAGGCCATGCAGAATTACTCGATAACCATTATATCTTCAGGACTATTTCCTCTCTGGGTCTGGACATCATTGCTGAGACAGTTATAACATCTGGCTCGAAGGACCATTAAATGTTTGAAAGGAACTGTATTGCACCAATTACTACTATGGTGTCAACCATCTCAGAGAGTCAATTACCACATCTGATGTCCAATGGCCACGAGAGAAATGAAGAGGAGGCAGTTGTATTAAATCGTTTTATTTACTCTTTAAGATGTTGAATATCAGTAATCAAATACACTGTGTATATATTTACCATCAAAGTAGATCACAAAATAGCAAATAAAATATACATATAAAGAGCGTAGGCCTACGCAAAATAATAAACAACCAAACTGAATTATTTTAACAGATTTGGATTTCAAGGATACAGATGGAGGCTGGTCTCACAAATATGTAGTGTAAACAATGAGTGCAACAGTCTGTGTTGGTCACCACAGTTCTTTAAGACGTAGCGATGTGACGCTGGTCGTTAAGCTGCAGTCTCAGGTCCCCTGATGCACGATGAATCGTCAGCGTTGAAGATTGCAAAGTCTATGATGTGTGTTATTGATTTATCCCGTTGCTGTGTATGACTCAAAATGTGGTTCTATAATAAGCAAATAAACTTAATCAGTAAAAGAAAACTGCATAAATGTGTGATGATGTTAACAGCACAACAGAAATTGCTGCGTCATTGTAGCTGTATAATGGGCAATCATCCTCACCATCATAAATCGCTATACTTCACATAATCGAGGAAACACACTCATTTTATATGTAAGTCTGGTAAATGATGAATTAATGAACAAAACTTTATTGTGTTAACTTATTGACACTTGTCCCCACTCTGACTCAGGCTCTTTTTTTAAAGGTAGGCCTAAATGTGCACAGTCCACAGGATTAAAATGGAGCCTCTGCCTTCTATTTACCTGTTGCCATGGTGAATTGTAGTATCGGAGCTCAATTGATTGATTGATTGCTTTTTTCATTCACCACGCACAAGCTTTACTCAGAGTGAACAAACTCAGAGTTAATTGAAGTGACTCAGATCAGCGTTTCTGGAACCAAAAACTCTGAGTTTCCCACCTCAGAGTTCATCAACTCAGAGTTCAGGGTTAGGTTCAGAGTTTGTTAAACATGCGCTCTAATTCCAACCATAATTCTAACCCTTAATGTTTGTGTTACCACTGACGCCATCTTATGGTGAAGAAATGGATTACTGTATGCAAAAAACTGCATGGTTTTTGCCCAAAACTGCATGAGATTAGCATAGAGTGAATGTGTCTGTAAAGGGGGAGACTCATTGGTACCCATTGGTACCAATGGATGCCTTAAGTCATCTAGTTTCATATGATACCAGTATCTTCGCTCTAGCTTTAAAACTGAGCCTACTACATCCTCTGAAAGACGGTACTGTAGGCCGAGGACGCCTGCATTCTAGTAGTTTAAATGGGCCTCTGCTGCCACCCTCAGGAATGTTACAGTAACAACAAACAAAAAACAAACAACAAAGGAGATCGGTGCTTGATTAGTGTGGTCCACCCTTCTTTTTTTACTGATTGGTGGTGCTTATTAAATGCCTGGTGGTGCTTATTAAACGCCTGGTGGCATTTCAAGCGCCTGGGAAACTGAGATTAATTGTGAGCCCTGTGGCTTTCGATAGGTTTGCATCATAGCAGACACCTGGAATGGTATATTTACTTTCACTTCTGGGTCACGTGTCTTGCTTTTCTTAATGTATTTTTTCAAAACAGAAAAATGAAAAAAGGAATTTGCAAAAAAAAAAATCATTATTTGAATTTGGTATTGTCGTTTTTCATTTTTTGATTCAGACAACAAAAGTGGAAAAATGGCTTCTTTTTTTTCTCATACTTCCTCATGATTGTCTTAACCTGACACTTAGTGGCCATTTAAGAAAATTTCACCTACTGTTTTAGTAGTGCTGGTGTGTTTAAACTACTTTGTTAAGGATAATTGGCAGCTGTTTACTTATATCTAGCCTATATTTAATTTAATAGAAACCACACACTACTTTAAACATGCACTGGTGAACATGTTGGCCTACTTATATTATACATGTTGGAATTGGAAGTAAGCTTTGTTTGTCTAATTGGAAATCCGGCCAGATTCTTGTTACATCTCACACTCTATCTAAAATACTCTATCTTCTGCATTAGGCCTTTATGGTTAATCTAGAAAATAACAAGATTGAATAAAATTATGTTGTTTTTAAGAAATCTTGTAAGCCATTGTTTAACTGCTTACTTTTTAATTGAACATAACAAAGTAGAGATAAGTAGCCAGTTAGGGTAAAATAACTTTTCTTCCTGTCCTCCCCAATTCTTTGATTCACCAGCTGCCACTGCTACAAACGTTGGTACCATGTTTTTTCTTTCCCTTTTGAACAAGTCCACACTGCATTAGCTATCAACCATTAGTGATTTAAGCTGTCAGTTCCTTTACAACATTCAATATTTGGGAGGACATATTGTGCTGTTGTGCACAAGTTTGTATTCCAAACAAAGTGGAAACTCGTTAGCTTTGCGTGCTAATATTAGTACATATTCCCTCTACATGTTAATTTTTGTTCATGTTATTTAAATACCTGCTGAGTCATCAGCAGCTCTCACACATTTGGTGATGTATTCATTATAGAAAGGAGGGGGGCTAGCTTGTGTTAGTTGTCTCTCTTTCATGGGGCCAGATGTGGTGATGGCAAATTACCTGGTTAACTGACTGTGAGGTCACTGACGCACGGTAGGAAAGTACCGGTGTCAGTGTTGAAGACCAGCCGGGCTGCTGCATTCTAGATGAGCTACAGAGGTCGTATGGCACATGCAGGCACACCAGCCAGGAGGAATTTGCAGTGCTCTAGGTGCAAGATACACAAGCCTGGACCGGAACCTGCACCGCCTCCTGGGTGAGGAACAGACATATTCTCTTGATTTTGTGGAAAATGAATCTACAGGAGTGGGTTGTCACAGAGATGTTAGCAGCAAAGAACAGCTGGTCATCCAGTGTCACACCCAGATTCCTTGCTGTCCAAGCCAGGGACACCACAAAGTTGTCAATGGTAGACAGAATCGGATAAATATCATCTGCATAGCTGCATACATAGCATAAGAGAAAAGAGGAGGGGACCCAGAACAGAACTCTGAGGGACTCAGACACAGATTCTCTTCAAGTTACCCTAGTGTGGTCCTTGAGGTAGGATATGAACAGGGAGATTGCAGAGCCTGAGACTCCCAGTTCTTTGAGGGTGGAGAGGAGGAGCTGGTGGTTTACCATGTCGATCACTGTTGAAAGGTCCAGCAGGATGATGATGGAGAAGAGGGAGGCTGCTCTAGCAGTGTGGAGTTCGTCTGCAACAGCAAGGAGGGCAGTCTCAGTTGAGTGGCCTGCCTTGAAACTAGACTGGCAGGGGTCAAGAAGGTTGTTCTGGTGGAAATATGCAGAAGTTAAGACAGCACGCTCAAGTGTTTTAGAAAGAAAAGAAAGACAAATTACAGACGACACGTCTGTAATTCTTTACATCTTCTTTACATCTCTCTTTAAAAGAGGATTCACTCTAGCTGCTTTTAGAGTGTTAGGAAAACAACCAGTTGTCAAAGAGGTATTGATGAGGTGGGTGAAGAAAGGAAGGGGGTCAGGAACATTAGACAGGGTCAAGAGGGCAGGTGGTTGGGAGGTGGGAGGTAACCAGGGTTAGTACCTCATTGGTAGAGAGGGCTGAAAAGGAAGTTAGTACAGGAGATGAAGAGGTGGACATAGGACAGGTGGTGTCAGCAAGTGGGTGGGGAAATGAGGAGTGTATGTCAGCTATCTTTTTTTACATAGTAGTTAACAAAGTCGCTCAGTAGAATGGGCATGGGGGGGAGAGATCAAGGAGGGTAGAGAAGATAGAAAGAGTTTTTTGGGGTTGGACAAGGAATATTGAATTTTAGATTGAAATAAAGAGCTTTTAGCTTTTAACATCAAGACTGCTATATGATAATATATATAACATCAAGACAGTGACAGCTCCAGAAAAAGCTAGTAAGTAGACCTTGAGTTAATTTTTTATTTTGTCAAATTACTTTTAAAGCAAAAACTTCCAAGCCCCCATTATCTTTGTTGTTACACAGATTCCTCCAGATACAGTGCATGCATGTAAAAATACAGTATTGCTGTTGTAAGTCTGTCCTCTTTGATGCCACAGGGGGAAAAGCCCAAGAATCCATGGACTTTGCTGCCATCAAATCCAATTCTCTATTTATGTTTGCATGATAGCCTCTGGTTGGATTACATTTTATTCCATAAAACGAAGAGGTGAATAATATAATATATAAAATGGATTTTATTCATATAATATACATAGAACAATGCTTTCTCCTGCAAAACATGGTATGTTTTCAAATAAGACAAAAATGTCACTTGAAACGAAAACTAATCCATAAAAAGCAATATGGCAACCCATTTGAAAACTACCTTTCCCTGCATTCCTTGCAAGCTCTAATTTGACAACTAGCCAATCCGCGCCATGACAGCCCGGCACGTGACGTAGAGTAAGTTCCTGCTGTGGCTTGAAGGAAACAGATCGACATTCAGCCACGGGAGAATCGCGCTTTGCGGGTAAGTTAAGACATTTGGCCACAACGAGGCCACTTGAGTCCATATTTAGTGTTCGTCGGAGGAGTTTGCCGGAGGTTTCTGTGCATTGTGGGTGAGAAATAGCCTGAATTTCGGGTGGAACGAGCTGTCGCACCGTCTAGGCCTCCGCTATTTCCTGGTGCAACTCCACAGTTGTGCCTATTGGAATGACCAAGTTGGAAAAGTTCAGTTTAGGGGTTTTGGAGGAGCTTTGTTCTTCTCCACTCCGGTTGTAACTGTTCTGTGTGCTCAAATTTTGCCATGAACACTACACGGTTTTGACAACAGCTTTAGCTGTGTATTCATACCTTGGAGCTGGGTGTCCACACCGCAAACTGCTCCTTAGCTGTCAGGTTTTGTCTGTGGAAAATGCTAGCTAACAGTACCACTAAACTAACCGAATTACGCTGTAACGTTACCTCTTAACTGCTTTTACTAAACGTGTATTGAACTTCAACTCCTCTCGTTATTACACGAGACTATCATGTTATCTCTTTGTACTCACAGATAAAACCAAGCCTTTGCAGATGTAATCTGTGTTGTCGAAGTGAAAGTGTTTTTTCTCTTTTGTAATGTGATGTAAGTTATCATCATTAGTCGTCCAGCTACTCATGTACAGGTCACCACGTCATAAGCAGCTCCAGTGCTGAAGTTGGTCTAACAAGTCCAGTACTGGATTAACCTAAAAGCCTTATATCAACTTCTGTATACTGGAGCCATATTAGTATGGATCTACTGTATATGTTGGCTGATAAGCAACAAGAAATTGCAGTACAGAACAGTGTTAATTTTGGCACCTGATTTTGATCTAGGTTAAGTCTACTGACCCAAATGTATATTAGTTTAATCAAATTTTAGCCTTTTGATTATTGTTTGTTTTAATATAGTTTCTGTCGACAAAAACTAAAGATATTTTTGTGTCATTTTCTTAAGTAAAGTTTTAGTACCATTTTCATAATAAAATTTAGATTTTAGATCTGTCACCATCTTTGATGTGTAGTTACCATGGTTACATGTGTTGTTCTCATCTTTTGTGAGGTTAGTAGAAAAGGTGCTTTTTACCTGTTTACTGAAGAACTAATCACTTGCCTGAATAAATCAAGTTGTCATTCCCAAACTCTGGCTGTTTGAACAGAGCCCCCCACTCTCTGTGCTTTTTGCTCACTGGCCATTATTACTGCTACCTGTGCTCTCCTCTGAAGAGTAGCTGTTCATTCAGAAACTGGATTGATTCACCTGTCAGACAGTCAACATTAATCCTTTACTCATCCCCACAGAGAGCCTATAAACATGACAGTAACAATAAAATTATCTGAAAGTAATGTTAACTTTACCACAATAATGATATGTTTTATGGTAACATGATATCTGTAGGCTGGCCTACATGTTTTCATGGTTTGGTCCAGGTATTCTGTTGCCTCGTCTAATTTTCAGTGGGATTGTAGATTAATTTAGTCCATGAATATATTTCTTTTCTCTGTCCAATAACCAGTAACATTAGCTACAAAAAACTAATTAGTTTTGTTGTTTCGTTTTTATTTCGCAAAAATTGAAATGCATTTCGTCATAGTTTCTGTTATCAGAAGTTACTTTTTATTTCTTTTTTGTTTAGTTTTTGCATTGTGGGGAAAAAAGGTTCACAATCTTGTTCACATTTCAAATCTCAAACGTATGTTAAGGTCATTTAGAAAAAGTGTATCCATTACAGAGTTTGTCCACTAGAGAGCACTGACAAGTTTATTTTTACACTGTAAAATGGCCACAATTCTTTAATAGCCAAATTAAGGGATTATGTTGATGTTAAAAAAAAAAAAATCAAATATAGGCTGATATATTGTTATTGGATATTTAAAACTTTCAAATATGTATCAGTGTCAGCCCTACAACATCCAGTGTTGGTCATGCTCTACTGTACAGGCCTACTATGCAGCTCAATTCAATGTCTGCCAGGAAAGCTGGACACTCCAGGGCTCCAGACTAACTTTTTATATTGGTGGCACTTGTGTGCCTAACTTTGTGCGCCTAACTTTGTGCTTGTGCATTTAGGTGCACAAGCACATAATTTAGGTGCACCCACTAATATATTTTAAGTGTTACCTTTTTTTGTCAGTTCCCATACATAGTGGTCATTTTTTAACACATAAATGATTGTAAACAGGAATAAAGGTGCAGTTAAATGGTTTTTTTTAATGGACTTAAATTTAGTAAAAGGTAGCTCTTCTTTGGCTATATTATGAGCAGTGTTAAATTGTATTATAACTTTTCACGCCTCACTTCTTCGGTTTGCTGCTGCCTAGTGCTGAAACGCTGTGGGAAGGGGGGCTGCTCTACCGGCAACACACCTGTCACGGCACAGGACGTGTTTATTGGAGACTTTGTGCCTTTTAAACGTTTCAATTCGGAACGTCGATGCTCCGACAGCAAAACAGCAAAAGCACTGTTCCCAGTAGATGATATATTGTCCCAGCAATAATTATGATAAATGATATTATTGTAATTTTAAGGGTATTTGCATCTCATTCCATCGCATTAATTTGCATAAAGCATAGGGTTGTGTCGCAGCAAGGGAGAGAAAATTTTAAAAAATCTTGAAATATCGCAAAAATGTATTTTACGCTTGGCTGAGGTGGTAAAAGTGGTATATCAATAAAACCAAATTGCGACACAGTGCAATGGAAACTGACTTAGAGAATAAATCATGACGTACATGACGCATCTGACTAAAACATCTACAGAAGCTTCCGCTCGATGAAAAGAAAGAGACGAAAAATAGCTGCCGACAAAAACATCAGATCTGTGGGGAGTGATGAGGAGACTGTAGCGTTAAATTCAAAAGGATTAAAATTTGAAAATAAACTTACAAATTACTTGCATACATTATTTTTTACGAGGACCTAGTCTAAAATTTCTGGTTTTAATCAATTTTGAGAGAATATTTGGATTATAATGGCAAAAATATCAATGTGGTGTAACCGTAAAAACTTGCTTTAAAAAGGTGAAATTCTCAATAAAACACCAAATCAACTTGTTTGGCATAATCTTACATTAGAACCATTTAATAGTAAATACAAGTAATGGGACACCATTTTTCTGAATATTATAATTAATTTGGGGAATCATGTTAGTCAAGTCAGCTTCAAGGTGTCAAGGTGGCGTAACTAAAGAACTTACATTCAAGGAGCCATTTTGTTAATATTGTGCAAGAAGACCATGTAACAAGAAATTATATCACAGAGAAGGACCCCTGATGACCCTAACTACTGCATTCCAGGGTTAATAACTCTCTTTAAAATATAATGTGACATTATTATAGTATGGCTAAGTATGCTTAGGTTTAAATGTCAAATGCTATGACCCCAGGAAAACATTGATAATTCATCATAATTATAAAAATGAGTATTTACTTTTAAAAATTATGTTTAAGAAAAGTCACACCAAGGCCATGTTCTTACAGAGGTGTCCTTTATAATGTCTGTCAAATTTGATTTTAAATTGTCAAATGGTGTAACCAGTTACACCATTTGACTCCTATTACAAGCCTTTCTGTCAGAGGCCAATTTTGTCAAATATCAGTAGTTTATGATGCTGATTAAAGATGTAATGTGAACTCCCTTACAGTGTGGAACTATTTTCAAGTGTTCAGTGTTATATTTTTTGAAAAAGTGGTGATTTATCCACAACTTTATTATTAAAACTCTGTAAGGCTAGGATGAAAATTATGTTTCACGACCTTGGTGTTTTTTAAATGTTTAGTTTTAATGTGTATTTGTATCTTATTCACTTACAATTTTCATCACTTGCGATATATAATATATGTATGGAAATTCATAATGTAGCAGAATGAAGTGGGTGAACAGTGACACATACTGTTGAACATGAACAGCAGCTTTAAAAGACCTAAAACTCCAATAATTCGGTGATAGGAGAAATGTTACTCAAAGATTAAAATTTACATCTGTACAATACAAATTTATTGAAATAAAATCACCAAAACACCTTGACTGTCATGCTTGATTTTCAGTGTCAATTTCTTCAACAAACAATGACTGTAGAAGCAACATGGTCAGGTGGTGTAACTAGTTTGTGTCAATCATAACCATGATATACGGGAAAATTAATGTGGAATAAAATGTAATATGTTTCTTTGTTTTGTTTTTTTTTGTTTTTTTTACATAATATGTCAAAACAGAGGTGTTTTCAGCATATGTCCCACACAATGTTGCAAAAACACTTGCATACACTCTAGGTGGATAAAATATTTATTTGTCATTCTTTTGTGGTTACACCTCTTGACATTGTGAGGCGCGTTCAGTCTTACCTTTTGTAAAAAATTGTGCAAATGTCATTTCAAATTATATGAAACAAACATAAATACAAAATGTACATTTTAACAAACCTGATGCATGCTTTTAAAACAAGTTTTTATAATATTTTTGATTTGCTCATCTTACCAGCCCTTATGTCACTGACCCTTATAACACAGGCACAGTACTTAAGCGTCAGTCTTTTTGTACTTATTCGCTAACTACCTAGCTATTTGGCATTCAATTAGTGTGATGAACATCGTTTTAGTGTTCATCATCGCACATTAGTAAACAACCAATTCCGACCTGGCAACAAAATGACTGCAGACCACAGCAGTGTAACTGCTCACCTTGTTTCCCCTTTGTTTTAAGCCTGTTGTTCACTAGCCAAAATTAGCATCCCAATTAATATCACAGTTAACGTGAATTACGGATGCACCTTGCTAACTTAGCTAACGCAAGCATTAGCTGATAACTTATGGTCACTTCCGGTCACTGGTTGCAAAAAACCAAGATGGCAACGGCCAAAATGCCAATCGCGAGGCTTCAAAAAAACAGTAGTCCACAAACCAATGTATGACCTCACGGTGACTATGTCTACTTCTTTCATACAGTCTATGAGTGAGCCGCGTGTGCTATACATTTAAACTTACATTAGTTCTGCTCAAGCACTCATGGTGATCTGCTTCTTTTAGCGACTTTCTCACTAATCCCACAGTTGTTTACACGCTAACGTTGTTCAGTTTTACTAGCTACCTGTACTTTAGCTTAGCAGCTAGCGATGGTTTCTCTCTCTCCCTCTCCTGTTCTCTGTTGCTCGATGTGTCAAATGTTTAGTTATTCCTCTGCCTCCTTTAGTGATAATTAGAGCCTGACCGATATGGGATTTTTGAGACCGATACTGATTTTAGAGAGGAAACATTCACCGACTACCAATATGGCGACCGATATAGTGAATTTTTGAGCTGAAATGAAAATCGACCTTTTCTATGTGGATTGTGCACTGATTTTGCCTTTGCAAAGGTACTCACAAGGCTATTTTCTTAAACAAATAACTTTATTAAAGAATCATGTTAAATAATATACATTGTCAACCAATTCTAGAAATGAACACTGAGAACATTCAAAATATAATAGCTAAATAAACATCAGTACTGTATATTTAGTATCAGTCAATTGCTGAAGTAACAGAAAATGCCATGGAAATACTTAAGTAAAGTACAAGTACCTAAATTGTAGTACACTACAGTACTACTAAATGTACTTATGTTATAAGTTATATTATACCATAATGGTATAAGTGGTGGAATATAACCAAGTGGTTATATTCCACCACTGCTCTCTACTATACCACATATTCTCTACTCTATCAAGCTATTTTCATACAGCTCCGATACTGAAACATTACTTCAATGGATTGCGATCCAATCAGAAACGCTTTTTTCTTGCTTATCAAAACATGTCATCTGTAGCAATATTTCTCTGTTAATGTAACAGTCACAAACATTAACTCATGGTTCACTGCTGCCGAGTCAAGAGATAATCAGTGCCTCTGCTACAAAACGTTCAGGGAAAACGTTCAACATATCCAATGAAAAAACAAGCTCCTGACTTTATTTATTTACTTTCCAGCATTGCATCTCACCAATGTAACAACATAGCATGAAGGCAACACTCAACAGACTCAAACCACCATCGCACCGTTGTCTGCTGAACTGCAGAATGATGAAGAGAACACCTGCTGAGAAACTCTGATTATTGGCAGCTCTATTTTGAGAAACATAAAGTTAGTAACAACAACGAAATAAGATAATGTGGACTCTTAAACATCAGATCAAAGCTGTACTAGTAAATTATTTAATATCAGATTATTATATTGACTTTTTTTGTCTTACTGAAACCTGGCTGGGTCATGAAGAATGATAGCCTAAATGAATCCACTCCGCCCAGTCATATTAATACTCGCATTCCTCGAGGTACTGGCCGAGGAGGTGGAGTTGCAGCTATCTTCGACTCAAGCCTATTAATCAACCCTAAACCTAAATTACATTATAACTAATTCGAAAGCCTTGTTCTTAGTCTTTCACACCCAACCTGGAAAACACTACAGCCACTTCTATTTGTTATCGTGTACTGTGCTCCTGGTCCATATTCTGAATTATCAAGTTTAGTCCTTAACACCGATAAAGTAATTATTGTAGGTGATTTTAATATTCATGTGGACGTCGATAATGATAGCCTTAGTACTGCGTTTATCTCATTATTAGATTTGATTGGCTTCTGTCAGTGTTCATAAACCCACTCACTGTTTTAACCACACCCTCGACCTTGTTCTGGCATATAGCATTGAAATTGAACTCCAAAATTGAATTCCAAAGAATCCTTTTTTGTTGGACCATTTTTTAATAACTTTTTGAACTTCTATTACTAGACTGCACGCCATTAGGCAAAAAATCCTACACTAGTTGTGTGATAGTGATGTAGCTACATTTAAGGAAGTTATTCCATCTGCATTTCATTCAGTGCCATGTCTCAATATAACAGAACTCCTGTGCTAACTTCAGTCCCTCCCAAATTGATCATCTTGTTGATAGTGCTGCAGGCTCACTGCCAACGATACTTGACTCTATTGCGACTCTAACCATGAAGATAATAAAACAAAGGTTAGCTCCATGGTATAACCCTCAAACCCACAAATTAAAGCAAACATTGTGAAAACTTGAAAGGAAATGGCGTTCCACCAATCTGGAAGAATCTTGTTTTGTCTGGCAAGATAGTCTTAAAACATATAGGAAAGCCCTCCGTAATGCAAGGCAGCCTATTACTCATCATTAATAGAGGAAAATAAGAACACCAGGTTTCTTTTCAGCACTGTAGCCAGGCTGAAAGAGAGTCACAGCTCTATTGAGCCATGTATTCCTATAGCCCTAAGTAGTAACGACGTCATGAGCTTCTTTAATGATAAAATTCTAATTATTAGAGACAAAATTAATTACCTTCTGCCCTCAACCGGTACCGATTTATCTTCAAACACAGAAACTTTTAGAAACATCTTTACAACCTGATATATATTTAGACTGCTTTTCTCCTATCAACCTTCACCAACTAACTTCAATGATTTCTTCCTCTAAGCCATCAACCTGCCTCTTAAACCCTATCCCAACCAGGCTACTTAAAGAAGTCTTACCCTTAGTTAGCACTTCTTTACTGGATATGATCAATCTGTCTTTATTAACAGGCTATGTACTACAGTCCTTTTTAAAGTAGCTGTAATTAAACCTCTTCTTAAAAAGCCCACTCTTGATCCAGGGGTTTTAGCCAACTATAGACATGTATTGAACATTCCCTTTCTCTCTAAGATCCTCGTGAAAGCATTCGCCAATCAGTTGTGTGACGTTCTATATAACAGTAGTAGTCAGTAGTTAGTCTGTGACCCTGACGAGTCAGTGGCAAACTAGACAGATAGCTAACATAGTTCATACAATAAAGACTAGAGGCTTGAATAAGCTTAGGTTCTTTAATTAATTTCCTTTTTTTCCAGCTTTCTTTGTCTTATTGAATCCTTTCTTTGTAAAACCGAAACAAAATATATAAACAAAATACATCTGATTGGTTGGTACAGTTGGTTGTCCATGTGGTTATTTGCTTCCTTTCATATTACAGGTACACTATATGTACGTATACATTCACAAAGATAAATAATACATTTCACAGGACATTTCTATAGCAACCACATTGTCCAATAAAACAACTGTAAAAACATTAAAACAATGAAATACAGTGTTTCCAGGTAGGCAGTATTAATTCAATTTGAAGTGAACCTGAGCACATGACTAACAAGCAAGCCAGGGTAGCCTACTGCTAGCATAAACAAGCAGGATACTAGCTCTGCCAAACAAATTGAAATCTTTGCAGAAACAACTCAAAAAGGATACATTTGTCATCCAACTATCATTAAAGTTCCCATGAAGCGGCTAGTGGAGTGATACTTGCTTCTGCATATTTGTTTCCTGTAAAAACAGGCAGCTAGGGAGGGACTTGTAGCGGATATTGATTGCCGTTTACAGTAGCCAATACTGCTGAACATGGATTACGCCAACTCCCCTGCAATGCAGCAATAGCAGTCAAGGGGGAGTTGGTCTGAGGCCAGTTTTACGACAGGGAATACAGGGTGGTTTTCTTGCTGAGTTTGGCTCCTGGCAACCTGGGGCTGAGTCAGCTAGCCGCACAGCTAACGGAAGTTAGAGGTTAGCTACTTTAGAAATAAGTAAAATTATCTTTCCATCAGGAAACTGTGTAAATTACATTGATACTGTATTCTCTGTTGGTCTCAGAGGCTGTATTCGGTCCCAGTCCGGCTGTGTTCACTGGGAGGCTGCTGAGCCCAGTTCCGTTGCCTGCTAACGGCAGATACAGTTAACAGCAATTAGCAGTTAGCTACTTTAGCAACAATAAAGGAAATAATGTAAATCACCTAGAGTTGAAGCTGCACAGCCGAAGGACATCAGAGGGAAAACCATAAAATATCTCCATATAATATGATCCAGTTTCACCTAAATCGGTGAATAAAGTTATAAAGTTGTTGTTTTTTAACACAAGAAAGCGAGAAAGCATTTCATTGGACACAAAATTAGTATACGCACCCGAGTGCAGGATGAGTCAACATTTTTTCTATCGTTTCCCAGATATTGACAAACTCTAAAATACCTACAAAATTACGTTTTTGTCATTGTTGGGCTAGATACTGGCGTATAGGTGACGTATAGAGCAAGACATGTGATAAAAACACTTAAACATCGATTTTGACTTCATGGGAACTTTAATATACAACAAATCAAGTTATGTAATACTCACAAGCATATATTCTCAAAACTTCACAGAGAAAATGCTGAGCTGCACACAAGCTTCAGATAGGCAGTAACTAAAATGGAGACTGGTGCAACGGACTTTATGTAACCTAACAATGACCACCAGAGGGAGTTCAACAGCATGAAATTATACCTGTAATTGGACAAATGATACAAATTACCAGCACAAATAGTTTATTTGAGGCAGGGATGTGCACAGACCTTTTGAGGGGCTGTTGCTCTAACCTGAAAAAAGGGCAACCCCCCTTTTTCAAGCTCATTTTAAGCTTCACGCTGCCATCTATCAATTGTAAAATACATGTATAGTGGTGTGAAAAAGTGTTTGCCCCCTTCCTGATTTCTGCCCCCTAAACTTAATAACTGGTTGGGCCACCCTTAGCAGCAACAACTGCAAGCAAGCATTTGCGATAACTTGCAATGCGTCTTTTACAGCGCTGTGGAGGAATTTTGGCCCACTCATCTTTGCAAAAGTGTTGTAATTCAGCCACATTGGAGGGTTTTCAAGCATGAACTGCCTTTTTAAGGTCATGCCACAGCATCTCAATAGGATTCAGGTCAGGACTTTGACTAGGCCACTCCAGAGTCTTCATTTTGTTATTCTTCAGCCATTCAGAGGTGGACTTGCTGGTGTGTTTTGGATCATTGTCCTGCTGCAGAACCCAAGTTCACTTCAGCTTGAGGTCATGAACAGATGGCCGGACATTCTCCTTCAGGAGTTTTTGGTAGATAGCAGAATTCATGGTTCCATTTATCACAGCAAGTCTTCCAGGTCCTGAAGCAGCAAAACAGCCCCAGACCATCACACTACCACCACCATATTTTACTGTTGGTATGATGTTCTTTTTCTGAAATGCGGTGTTACTTTTACGCCAGATGTAATGGAACACACACCTTCCAAAAGGTTCAACTTTTGTCTCGTCAGTTCACAGAGTATTTTCCCAAAAGTCTTGGGGACCATCAAGATGTTTTCTGGCAAAAATGAGACGAGCCTTAATGTTCTTTTTGCTCAGCAGTGGTTTTCGTCTTGGAACTCTGCCATGCAGGCCATTTTTGCCCAATCTCTTTCTTATGGTGGAGTCATTAACACTGACCTTAACTGAGGCAAGTGAGGCCTGCAGTTCTTTAGATGTTGTTGTGGGGTCTTGGACGGTGACCTCTTGGATGAGTCGTCGCTGCGCTCTTGGGGTAATTTTGGTCGGCCGGCCACTCCTGGGAAGGTTCACCACTGTTTCCTGTTTCCGCCACTTGTGGATAATGGTTCTCATTGTGGTTCGCTGGAGTCCCAAAGCTTTATAAATGGCTTTATAACCTTTTCCAGACTTATAGACCTCAATTACTATCTTTCTCATTTGTTCCAGAATTTCTTTGGATCTCAGCATGATGTCTAGCTTTTGAAGATCTTTTGGTCTACTTCACTTTGTCAGGCAGGTCCTATTTAAGTGATTTCTTGATGTGGCAGTAATCAGGCCTGGGCGTGGCTAGAGAAATTGAACTCAGGTGTGATAAACCACAGTTGTGTTTTAACAGGTGGGGCAATCACTTTTTCACACAGGGCCATGTAGGTTTGGATTTTGTTTTCCCTTAATAATAATTACAACCTTCATTTAAAAACTGCATTTTGTGTTTACTTGTGTTATCTTTGACTAATATTTAAATTTGTTTGATGATCTGAAACATTTAAGTGTGACAAACATGCAAAAAAAAAAAAAATCAGGAAGGGGGCAAACACTTTTTCACACCACTGTATTTCCCATTCAGTGAGATTTACACCATTTTACCAGTGCTTACAGTGATCGGTTTAAGTCAACTTTTGGCTGGCTACAAAAGTTCACTATCGAGAGGGCTTGGCTGCTTCACTGTGGTGAATTATGCAAGCTAGCTCTATAGCTAACAGTTACAATTTTTTAAATGATAGATAAATATGCCCCTTTTTTTCTTAGACGCTGTGCATTGGCTGGGAAAAGGTGAGAGAGGAAGGAAGATAGCGTAGATGACAATGTTTGTTACGTTTGACTACCCACCAAAACTTATCTTCATTGATTCCAGCCCACTGTTACAGGTATCAGACTGACCGTCTGTCAGAGAGCTTCGGTCAAAGAGAGCTTCTCTGGACCCTCGTTGAAGATATAACAACCACCCAGTGTAGTGGGCACTGTGAAACCCCAAATAGAATGTAAAATGTATTCTTTTGTACAGTGCTGCAGTGTACAGGCAGGACGTGAACATTGTATCAGTAAATTACAGCCTCCTCCATGTCCAGTCTCATACGTGAGCTTGTCCAGATGCTCTCCACATTGTTTTTACGTTCATCCGGCTTAGGCCAAGCTGTATAATGGCAGGGAAAACCCTGGTTAGTTTACTTTGTCCCTTGTTCCCTACGGTGTAACACTGGCACTCTTGCAGCCTGCCAACTGCTGTCAATCAAACACAGATACTGACACGCCCTTCCAGACAGCTGAGACAAAAAGGAGCATTTATGATATTATAAGACCTTTTTCTCTCTTTTAATAATAAAAATCTATTAACACTGCATTTAAAAAACCTGTTGCCTACAAAAAGGGATGACAAAATGTGATTTCAGCTGGACTTAAAATGCCAACATTTGTCCTTGACAGTTTTCATTACTCAGTGCTACTGATACATTTTGGTTGTGACCACAAAGATACCTTATTGAGGTTTGATACCCAGCCCTAAGATATAGGAAGCTGTACTACTATCACCGCCATGCCCTGCCATTCCCTCTTGGTAGTGCAAGCAATAACACAAGACCAAATTATTTATTTATTTTTATTTTATTTGTGAGGGACCATGTACAATATTAAACATAAATGTTACCATTTGATGTATTGTTAGGTTAAAGCTAATTTTCATCTGCAGTCCCTTGGCAGGTCATGATTAAAAAAATCCACACAGTGATAGAACAGCACTAAACAAACAAGACACGACACCTAATACAAAATTACACGATAGTACATCACGTGCACCATGTTAGTACCATGTGTATGATGGACAAATTAAAAGCAAGGATATTTGTATACAAAGCAAAATGAATAAAATGCAGAAAAAGTGGTTACAGAGT
Source organism: Siniperca scherzeri (assembly GCA_027580175.1). NCBI lineage: Eukaryota > Metazoa > Chordata > Actinopteri > Centrarchiformes > Sinipercidae > Siniperca > Siniperca scherzeri. Next base: position 3,532,299 of record CM050845.1, read on the forward strand.
TGATTAGCTTTTAGCAGATTTTTCAATTTAACTTTAAAGTTACTGACAGAACTACAACTCTTTATGTTGTCTGGTAGGGCGTTCCACTGAGTTGTGGCTTTCACAGAGAAATCTGACTGCCTAAAGGCAGTGCGACGAAAGGGTACAGTACAATCTCTTATAGAAGATATTCTTGTGGATTTGTTCTCCCAACGAAAGTAAA